>JAYKQN010000001.1:47560000-47630000 GCA_036785175.1 Eupleurogrammus muticus | reverse complement strand
ATTGGATGCTGTCAACTTTGTCCTGGGTGAAGAGAGAAAAAAAGGCTTAAAAGTCAACCTGACCCAAATCTTTCAACCCATGTGTTTTACCAATAACTCCTAATTTTAACTCAAAAAATTATACAGCAAATAATGTAATGATATGTAGAACATTTTTTTCCATAACAATTTCCAAACGAAAAAACTCTATGATAAACAATTTTTTAACATAGGTTAATGTAAAACGGCTTTATGTTGACTCACTGTATGTGACTCAAGTTCTGAGATCTTCTCTGGTTGGCCCAGACCAAAGTAGTACACCCTGATGATGTGATCCGTGCTTCCTGTGGCCAGAAACATACCACCTGGACACCGCAGGACACACACACACACACACACACACAGAATTAGGACAGTGCTCAGTCGGCGAGTGAAAACAGGATTTTTCATACCTCAGGCAGGGGAGTATCCAAAATTCATTTATTCTACCGGTTTTGCAATGCATCATAAATAAATAATAGTCAATATACACTTCAAGGACCAGGACTGGGCTCACATTTGTCTTATATTTCTAAACTTTGCTAACTTTAAAGTCAGGAATCTGAAGTTAAAGTTAAAGGTCAAGAACATCTCAAAACAGAAAAAGGTTTGAATGATGGTGAAGCACACTTAATCCACATTTACTGGCGAGCAGTGGGTGCACTTTAGTTTATCTGTCTGCTGTGCTTGCTCTTCAGTTAATTTGGGCTAATTGTGCACTTTTTTCCTCCCCTCCCCCCACTCAGTGCTGTGGCTATTTCCGCTCTGAATGCATGGAGATCAAATCGAGTTGTGTTCACCTGCACTGAAGGAGGAGCAGATCATCTGGACGCCAGGTCTGGAGCGCTCTGTGAATTTACTGGGCCTCTGACTGGACACACACACACACACACACACACACACACACACAAAATAAATATTTGAAATTAAACACAATGAAGTGCCATGTCTGCCTGAACACATTAGTTTTCATGTTTTTATTAGAGCAGGTTTTATATTTAAATTATGCTTCTTTTACTTAACTAAATTACTTGCACGTGTCTATTTTTTTTAAGCTGTGACATTCAGTCTATTTATCACTGTAGAAAACGATGTTGGATATGCACACACGTGTCTAAATGACCTGAAATTGATAGAGGCTGTGAAACAAAATGTAGATCCATGTGTAGTTCAAATCAATACTTTCCTGGAGTTGTCGCTGTTCAGTCACAATAAAAACCAAGAAAACTCTCATTTTAACCAAGTGACTATATATGACAAACATGACACTTTAGTCAAATATTTTAATGCAAAAATGGTGCACAATTTAGTCTAAGGCCCCAACTACTTTTTGCTTTTTTTAAGCTCACACACTTTTCTATCCAATTCACTCATCCCAATCTGGATCTTTTTTAGTTTCATGACGTCAAAGTGCAGCTCGTGCATGCTCACAGATGGCGGACATGTCTCAGGTTATGTCTGTACTCTTGGTACTTTTGCTATCATTTGCAGCTTCACGTCGGAATTTTTTTTTTTTTTAAAAGATGAGAGATGAAAATCTAGACTCATGTAGCTTGGTCCTGAAGGCTTTTTTGATTGCATTGATGCTGAATCCTAACTACTAGTAATGCTGATCCACAAGAGCTGTGATTGGCAAAAAAAGGGATGATGTGTTATTTAAGAGGATATGTCTTTTTTTGCCTGTTTTTAAAGTGTATTGTAAAGATAAAGCAAGAATTTTGCATAGTAACATGTCCAAACAGCAGAGATCTTTAAACGCTCAACGCCTGCATCAAATCGACGACGTTGCTACGTCCACAGAAATATAAAATAAAAAAATAAAATAAATAAAAACTATGCTTAAGGGTTGTTTCACATTTGTTCCCTTGAGCCCTCCAAATGAACACAGAGCAATACGATTTTTTATGCATATGTGAACACTCCCAAAGCGGGAAAAAAACAGAGAATCCACTGATAGAAAAGACATAAATCAGAGTCCACTTTCAATTGAGAACACAACACTAAAGTCCCTTTAGTGTTGATCCACTTTAGGATGAGTGAGTGTGGCTCATTTAAAAAAAACAAAAAGCCTACATGTGAAAACTCCCTCGTGTGTACTGTGCCTCTCACCCAAACTTGAGCGTGCGTGCGTCCCACTGCCAGAAGCAGATGGTGCCGTCGCCTCCGGTGGACGACAGGTAGCGTTTGGACCCGCAGCAAAGAGGAGAGAACTGCAAACAGGAGCAATTAAGAGGTCAGGACCGAGGGGAACGATCAGCATCAGGTTAGAAAGGCACAGAACACAAGGAGAGACCAGCCTGACAGCTTCAAATCACACACAGATACGCCAGCAAACAAATCAGAAGACAAAAATTCAAAGCTTAAAAAAAAAAATCTTCAATCTTGAGATATTAAGCCCATTACACACATTTCTGAGTGTACAAATAAGCCTATCATTAAGATTTATTATTATAAGTAAGTGAATCAGCCAGTCAAATCTATGTTGAAGTAAAACCCAGAACAGTTTTAACACAGAGACTTTCATATCCTGCAAAGAATAGACCATCTTGAACAGATTATTTATTGTGAATAAAGGTGGAACATTTTGGAAGAAGATGTTTGACTTATTAGAAACTGCTTGAAAAACATGCAACCTTCCTCTGTTGCAAAGCTCAGAAGATTCACCTTTTACTTAAAAAAAAACTCATCTCTGCTGTGATGTGATTCGTCTTTGCTTTAGAACATTAGGAAACTTAAAATCTTGCCCGTATTTGTAATTCAATGCCTTTGACTAAAGGAAATGCAAAAAAAAATATAGAGTAGTGGTCGGGCCCTATAATTCATCATTTCAAAGAGTATGTATAAAAATGAGTAAAAAAAACGTGATTTTACAGCAGAATTTGTAGATTTGTTTCGTTTCCATGTGCCAGAGCGGGTAGGTGTGACCCACCTGTAGCGAGGTGATGGAGGCGGCGTGTTCCTCCAGGACGACCAATGGGGCGCAGGTCTGCAGGCACCACACCCTGATGGTCTTGTCACAGGAGCCGGCGGCGATCATCGTGTTCTCGTAGCTGACAGCCATGTCGGAGATCTCGGCGGCGTGGCCGCGCAGCGTCGCGAGCAGGCGCCCGTTGTCTGTCCCCCAGATCTTCACCAGGCAGTCGTCCGAGCCCTGAGGGGGGGGAAAAATAAAAAATAAATTAAACGAGTGACGACGCGCGTCGCAGACAGTTTGAGAAGCAGCTTGTTTGCTTCAAAAAGAAAAGACACGCTCCTAGTCAGAAAGTCTAGACAAATTAGATATTCATTTCGACTTCAAAAAGACTTTAAAAAAAACGTATCTGGGCGTCCTGAGCCTGTCAGCAGACTGAGGAAAAAACACATAAATAACATAAAAGGGAATGATGATTTTCAGATGAGAAAAATAAGAGAGGTGATTAATGTAGAGAACAAGGAAGAAAAAAAAGTGAGAACGGACATATCGAATCGCTCGAATGTCATCTGCTGTTAACAAATGTCTAACGCTAATCCAGCATTAGCGTTTGGTTCAGAACAATAGACGCCGGTTGATTCCCCTTTCTTTTATTTTATTTTGTTTTCTGAAGGCAAGAACACGTTACGTTTATACATTAAGCAATTATCCTTATCAAGCAAATCGTGTTAAAACTGGGTCATTGGGAAGATCAGGCTCCTGCAATTATGTAAATGCCTCCTCAGACTATTACCTACATTTGGTTAATCACAATGATGGGGTTACGGCGTGCGGCTAACGGTAATGAACGTCTTTCAGCGGGAGCATTTAGGCACAAACACAACCATAAAAGCAAAGCCACTACTACGGGGTAGACGTAAGGTAAGAAGAGGGAAAAAAAGGAAGAAAACCTCACTGAGATGTCTCATTCTCACAGGAACTGTTCTCTGTTAAATGTTACTGTTAAATTCAGTAAAAAACAATGCAAAGCAAAGAAATAGAAAAGCAATTTATCAAAAAAAAAACTGAGCACTTCTAGAGATTCTCTCTTTAAAATGCATGATGAAAACCTTCAATCAAGACATCACAGCGACCCCCCCGGGGGTCCCAGCTGAGAATGTCTGGCTGTAATCCAGCTCGTGTGGGGTTAAAAGGTTTCAGATTCAACATGTTGCCAGACCCATCTGTGCCTCCTTGATTAAGACCTGAACATCATTTCTAAAACCCTGTATCAAGATGCAAAAAAAAAACACACACACAGCATGATGTGATTTAATGTTGTTTGCTCCAAAATAACTTGGTTTGGCTGTTTTTAAAGGAAAGACTATTTGTTTAAGTTATGAAACATGCTGAGACAGCCGGCGAAGAATTTCATAAGACAGGCCGTGTTTATCAGAATCAGGAAAGACCACGGAGGAAATGTGAGGTGAAAACGGTACAGCGACTCCCCCCTCCGTTGAATAAATCTTAATCAGTCTCTCCATCAACAGTAGAACAGAATCCGACTGCAGCTGTTGTTCAGCGTGGACCCATCTACACAGCAGCGAGTCATTTAGAACGAGCCCAAGGACAAATTATGGCAAGATGGACAAAAAAAATAATATGCTCAAAAGGAGAGCCAGAAGAGGAGAGAAAAGGTTCAGAGTTTGTGGAAAAAATAAATAAATAAAAAGACTTGACACAAACTTTTCCTACAAATGAGAAGTATAATTGGACAACAATCTATAGCAGCCAGTTTAATCTGTCCTATTCAATGGTCGCGATAATGAGCTCCCTGGTATTTTTTCTAAAGCTATATTACACAAATCAATTGTTTAACCAAACCTGCACGTGCACTCGCTCGTTGATCACTGATGATCACAGTGTATTGGCTTCGCCGGAGTAAGAAAATTAAGAAAAAAAAACACACACACACACACAGGCAGCAATCAATTGATCTGCCTGCCACTGCAGCAAAGCCTCGATAATAAGACTCGTGCATGAAGGGATCCAAAAATAAAAAAATATATAAATAAAAACGATCTTGTGATGAAAGGAGACGGCGGGCGAGAGGAGAGAGAGAGAGAGAAACGGGGGAGAAGGAGAAAGGGGGGGGGGGGGAAGGGAGGGAGACCGAGAATGAATTTTAATTCTGGCACTTAGCCAGCGCCTCAGAGGAAACATTTTCTCCAGTTATGATGTAAAATAGAAAAAAAAAGAAGGAGGAGGGGGGGGTGGAGAAAAGGAACAAAGAAGGGGCAGCGCAGGATGAGGGAGAGAGAGAGGGAGGGAAGGAACGGTGGAAAGAGAGATAACAGGAAAAGAGAGAGACAGAGAGAGTCAATCTAGCCCCCCCACCACCTACACCCCACCCTCCCTCCCTCTCAGCAGACAGCCATTTTTAGAGATTTAAGAAGTGAAAGCTGAAAATGGTGTATAGCAGCAGGCAGTGTTTCACGCAAGCATGCAAACGGAAGGGCAGCGCGTTAAATCAACATCGCTCGCACAATATTTAACCTCCGATACAAGCACAAGGAACAAGAAGCCCACAGATTTATATATATAAATATATATAGATATAGATATATACACACAGAGACAGGCGGGGGCATCCAGAGGGCAAAGGTGAACTTCCTCCCTGACCCTGCAGGGAATTCCTTGTTCCCTTTATTTGAACCATGAAGTTGTGTGAATTGTTCTTCCCTGAAAAGTGAATCTGACTGTGACTCATTCTGTAATAGTCAGTCACACGGTAAGATAAACAGTAATTAACTATAAAAAAATAATAATGAATGTCAAAACGAGGGGATTAAAACCAAACAACAAATACACATGCTTGGTCATGTTGGTACGCAAAAAGGCAGCTTGTGAAAATCCAACATGCAAAGCATTTATGGTTTCCAAAATAAATTAATAATAATAAACTAACAGAAATAAAAAGTGAGATTTTAATTGCTTTTTGATTATAGGTCTATATAGAGCTACAGTGGCTGCAGGTTTTTCCTCAGCGCTGGTTAATGACCTTTATTAGTAGAATCAGGTGTGTTAATACTTTATTATTACTAAACAACAACCAGCAGCTCTCCAGTACCAGGGTTGGTAGGCCAGAGTTTAGCTTTCGCAGCCTCGCTGTTTTACACATTTTTTGTGTAATTTTGCATGTTTTTTTTTACTTTACAGCATGAACACACATTGTGTTCTGCATCCTGATTGGCTAAGGGACTGTGTCCACCACTGTCAGTCCAGTCCAGTACAGAATGAGTTTATCTAACCAGATTTACATAGATGTTCAATCTCTAGCAAGTTATATTTACAAGTTTTCTCTCCCACAACAAAAACAAAACGTCCTGCAGCTAAAAATGTACCTGCAGTCACACACAAAATGCAGAAAAAGGTGCCGACTATTGCAGAAAAAACTTCTGGACATGCTGAAGGAGAAGTAACAGAAGTTACTCAGCTATAGGACGCCATTACAGAATAAATGAATCTCTGGTTTGTTACAGAAAAAAGGAAGAAAAATAACTTAAGGACAACGTAGATTGTACTTTGAGAGTGTTTAAACAAGAGAGAAACGTGAGCCGACTACCTTCACAGATTTCGCCTATTGCGGGTTATTTTTAGAACGTATCCCCCCGCGGTGAACCGGGGACCACTGTAAACTGGTCTGTGTTCCAAAATGCTTTTAAATTATTTAACCAGATTAGCCAATTAATCCAGAGAAATACATACAGCTTCTATTCGGAAACATTGACTTAAAACAAGCCTTCACGAGGCAGTAAATCATGCAGCGAGTAGAGCAGTTCCCACTATATATATATATATATATATATTATATATATAGACATATTATATACATACATATATAAATATACAGCATATTTAAAGTATGTATATACATACTTAAAAAAAGCTGTTAGGACTTAATTGAAGTTGTGATGTCAAAACTATACACAGCACAGTCACAGCTTATTAAAATCAAGGTACATTAATATTAATGAGACACACACACACACACACACACGCATGCGCACACACACACACACACACACACACACACACACACACACAACGACCTGTTCTTTCTAGAGCTCCAGAGAGAGGCTTGAGAGGAGGTGTTAAATATACATCTTGTCAGGGATGTCACAACTTAATAATAATTAATAATAAATTAATAAAACCCAGGGAAGTATGTGACTAATTAGTCTACCGTACATAGGAATGTCAAAAAGCATTTCTTAGGATACAGCAGTGAAAGCAGTGTTGATTTCATCTACTATTTTACTCTACTATTTTTTAATGATGAAAACAGGACCAAATCAATGTCCACTGACTGATGAATTTAACACACACAGTTGATGAAAAAGACAAAACAAAACTCACTTTATAAAAGAAAAAAATAATGAAATATCTGTAGTCACAGGCTTTTTATGTTAAAATTTAAAAGGTCTTCACTGGAATTTCTCCTCCAGTGTTGCTGCCAAAGGTGTGTGTGCATGTGTGTGCATGTGTGTGCGTGTGTGTGTGTGTGTGTGATCCACCGTTGCTATCAGTACTAAATGGAGTGACGTCTGTTACTTCATCACACTTTATTAAACTTTTAGCGTGTAGGAACATTCGTCTCAGTCCAGTAACACTGATGGTGTCACTTTAAAACATGTTGGTGTGTTACACTAAACAAAGGTTCCTATCAATAAATCCTATAGTTATAGAAACCTGCCTCGATTAATATTTGTTAATATTACTATCAACCTGCTGTCAAAAACTAAAGAAAGACTATAGACTAAAATATTTTGGATTTTCCCTGACTAAAAGGAGAATAAAATACAGGAAAAGAATCCAAGTTGACTTAAAAGGACTAAAACTAAACTAAAGTGAAAGTGAAAACTAAACAGACAAATTTAACACTGCTGAAGTAGCTTGTGATCAGAAATCATCACACACACAACATACACACGTGCAAAAAGACCGTCGTGCATGGAGGGATTTGCGTCCTTACGGTGAAGATGCGTCGTCCCGTCCTGTCGAAGGTGACGCAGTACACGGACGACAGGTGTCCCAGGATCCTCTTGTGCATCTTCATGTGCTGGTACACGGCCGTGGGCACCAGCTGCCTGAGCCGGTAGGAGCCGTTCAGCCGGCGTCCGAAGCTCGTCTCCACTGGACGGCGTCGTCGTACGTAGGGAGGAGAGCATTAATCAGTAAAAGCTCATCAATTAAGAATTTAAAAAGACAACAGCACTGCTGTTGAAGGATAAGCTAAGATACGGCGTAACTAAAGCTACGTTCAGTCTGCAGCCTGAAGTGACCCAAATCTGATTTTTTCACCCCTCTGTGACCTGCATCTGATCTATTAATGACAGTCTGAACAAATAAGGTTCTTTTTTTTTAAATGCAACCCAGGCTACATAGATATGACAAAAAAACAATTACTTTCACCACTTCAGTCTGAATGGCCATGTCTCGTTCATCTAACCTACGCGTCATCAACAAGTGAAAACCTCACTATTCCTCACCATTAGCATCTTAATCTCGTCCTTAAAATAAGGAAATGTAAGAAAATATACATGTGTTGGCTTCAGTAGGACAAACTTTACCAGCTACTGTTGATGTTTACTTCCACAAACACTGAGCATGCTCACCACATAGATACAGTACACACGTACACAAAATGTGAACAATTGATTTCACAAAAAAAAATCCAAATTAAGACTGTGAGTCTGAATGCAGCACTAAAAGAAACTGACTCAACACATGAAAAAATGGGTAACAAATTATTGAATATAAATTGAATTTCAGCTTTCCTTTACCAATATTAGGTGGGCTCCCATAGATAATCGGCGGCTCCGGGGGTCGACCACAATGAAGCGCAGCCAGCGCTGAACCCTTCCACACAACATGTTTGCAACCTGGAGCGGGAGTAACGAGGAAAGAAGTGAAAGCATATGTTATACAGTTTCTATTAATCACTTAATCCTCAGGCCTATCTTTCAGCATTGCTGGTATAAATTATAATAATTATAAGAAATATGGAATATCGAAGGTTATTGCATTTAAACCTGGAATCAGGAGAAATCTACAACATGTGAGGTGACTAAAGTAGTGTGAGGATCAAGTAATGTTGCGGTTACACAACAAGTATATTTAGAATATTGCAAAAGAAAATCTAAAATACAGATAGAAGGTTATTTATTTAAAACCAAACTGACCCAAATTAGGAAAAAAAAACTTAAAGCTAAATTATCTACAATGCAAAGTTAATGAAATGATTAATGAATAAAAAGATAAGCATTAAAAACTCAATTATTAATCCATAAAAATCATAGAACTCACACTGAGGATCACTACAGAGTATGAAGAATATATTCTGCAAAATGTTTAAAAAAGAGATTATAAAGGATTAAATAACCATACAAACAGCTCAAATCTGAATTAAATATCTAAATAGTGGTTAGTTGCAGCCCTACTACTGATATTATATTAAACTATTTTCTTATTGTATTGATGATGTGGATATTGATGATATTTATTGATGCTGTAACAGTAACATTGGGTTTTACTGCAGATAAAATATTTTATTTAGTGTTGGAGCTCAGGTTTTCTCATGCAATCAGAGATTTTAGGATTTTAACAGGTTAAGGCTGTTCTGTTCTTGCATACACACACACATCATGAGGGTTGTCCAGTCTATAAAAACAAAAGGCTTGAGATGCAATAAGAAGCTAACAAACACGCCTGAATCCACACTCACTCTTGCTGGTGCGGAGCAGGTTCTGCCGGCCGGCCCCCAGCAGGCTGGTGAGTCCTGGAACGCTGGCGGGGACCTCGGCCTCCAGCAAGGGACAAACTCTGGAGCAGACCTGCAGCAGGTGGTCTGCACCGATGTGGCGGTAGAGCTTCACCTGAACACAAAGGCAAACGCACTCAGCTTCCGTTTAAATGAGCACAAAACACTGGGGCGAGGGAAAAAAGGAATTAAAAGAAAGGTTACTAGCTGTTGAAATTCTAAAAATCTTTTAAACACACAAAAAAATATGCTTCGAGTAGGTCCTTCTCATTTAAAATCAAAAACAGTGTCAAATAAAACATAAAAAAAAAGGTTGGTTAATGGTCACAATTGTCACTTCTTCTGTGTTTTATTTAAAGTTTTTATCTAGAAAAACCAGAAGGCTTTGTCTCTGTCTCATCGACATGAAGAGCTATGATCCTCCAACTGGCTGGTTTGAATGGCTGTAAACGCTGTGTGAACTGTGACTCATATAGCTGAACAAGTATAGCTGCGACATCACAACTTAACAAGAAGTCCCTATGGCTCATTTTAAGGCACGTTTCCTGAATACAGAGTGTGTGTTTCTGTTGTGGAGCTTTTCGAAGGGTGGGACGGTATTTATGAAGACACCAGAAACTCCTAATAATAATCAATCAATTAAAAGCCCACTTTCTACAAAATGTGACCTTTAAGAATTTACAAGTTTCCGTAGACAACAAAACCCTCATAGAATTTTATGTACACAAAAAAATATATATTTTCAACAGCTTTTTTAAAAAAAACAAAAAAAGGAAGCTAAGTGCTGTTAAGTTGCCCTTGTGGTAAATATATCAATAAGCACTCGCTCTGGATTTAGAGAGAGAGAGATTTAGAAAACTAATAACACAAATTGTGGTAATCTGTAAAAATAAATAAAACAATGACCTACTTTTTAAATCGCTCGCAAATACAGCACTGCTGTCAAATACTACACAGGAGCACTGTCAAAATGATGTATTATTATATATTATTTTTTTATTAAAAAAATAAACTAAACACTAAAATTCTGCTTGGTTTCTTTTATCTTTAAAATACATATGGATAACAGCAGTATCACACACACCAGTCAAGAAGGGGGCGTGGCACGCAACATAAGTGGTGAAGCGGAATGAAACACACACTGTTATGAACACAGTGCGTCTCTTATTCCACTGACACATGGGGAGACTGCTGCATGGCCTACTTCTGAAGAAACACACGCCGCCTGAATGACTGAAATATACCGGCGACACACACACACACACACAGACACAGGGTGAGAGATGAAAATGCAGCATGCAGCACTGTGGTGTTTCATTCCAGGATGTGGGGATGATTATAAACATATTAATTTAAAGCAGACCTGCAGTAATCAGGTTTGTTACAGACACATCTGATTTAAATATCTGAACGGGGTCAAACAAGCCTGAAATCAAACGTTTATTACACACACACACACACACATACATTTTCTCCATTCCTTTATCTGACCACGCAACACACACACACACACACACACACACACACACACACACACACACACACACACACACACACACACACACACAATTAATGGCCCCTTAATTGCTTTCAACATCCTTGCTGGTTCAGAAACGTGATCAGAGTTTCTAAGCATCAGTGCCCCAGCAACCCTGCTCAGGTGCATGCAGAGCCACGCCGGACACACACACGAATACACACGCACGGAACTGGAGTGATATGTAATAACATTTTGCTTGCATCTGAAGGGTAATGGATAAAAACTCCCCCACTCACAACAGCAGCACCGGCGAGCACATGGTCCTACATACATGACTGCTAGTAACCTTCTGCACAATTATCACCTTAAAAAAATCAATAAGTATATTTCAGCTCAAATTATAATTTTACACACCACACAATTCTATTAATTGTAAAATAATAGCCAAGTTAACATTTTTTCGTTGTTTCATGTTTGAAAAAAAATAAATGTAAATGTGTAAAAAGGTTATAATTACATTTTAACAATTTCCATTCATAAAGACGCCCGTGTTTAATTGTACATTGCGCTCCTGCTTAGTTTGAATGCAAACAGGAAGTAACCCTACATCTAATTAAAGCGCCTTAATTAATTAGCCGAAATTAATATCGCTAATTATTAGAATATCATTAGAAGTCGGCGTTGATTCCTTCCTACACTGTCCAACTCCCCTCCTCCTCCTGTACGAGCCCGGACCTGAACCTCTGACCAAAATAAAAAAAAATCTAACTTCATGCCTTTAAAACACACTGTTTCTATTTGGTCTAATAATTAAAAACCATCCGCAGGATTTTTTTTTTAATAGAGGAATTCATGCACAATAGAAAGGAGGCAGGCTGAACGGCTGGGGATGGGAGGAGGAGGAGGAACGGAGAGCTAGATCGAGCCAAGCAGGAAGAGAGAGGGAAAAACACACACAGGAAGGCAGAAACAGACACTGTCAATAATGTCTTAAACGTTTACATTTACGCCCCTCTAGGATCTACACTTCTCTCATGCCGGGTGTTCATCCGTCTGCCTTTACGCACAAGACCGGAGAAATCCACCAAAATGTAGATATCGGCACATTAAAGAGGCCACGGGTCATTATTTGTTGTAATAATCGCTATATAAATAAACTTAAACAGCAAAAAATTCGGATTGCTCATTTTTTAGCCAGGCTGCTAAAGAAAATGTGTAAGCCATGATTAATTCTCTCCACGCCCCCATGCGTAAAAGTCGCTTTTTATCCGAGGCGAGCCCCGTTTGTTTACATGACAATTAGAAGCTAAATTAATAGAGCGATTATAAGACATTGCTCAACGTTACCTCGCATCTTCACACAAAGTGATCTCCCTCTTCTCTTCCAATCCTTGCTACAGCACCACGGCCAAAAAGGAGGAAAAAAAAAACATCCACAATGACTCCACACGGCAGCGGGCAGCAGCATGCCCATCAAACCGGAGCTGGAACTCCAGTTTTACTGGATATACTGTGTACATTCTCCTCCAAAAGAAGTCCTGTTTTTTTCCAACTCTTGTGTGTTTCCCCCCCTCCAAAAAAAAAACCCATGCACACGCACATTATCTTGCATGGACAAGAGCGCCTCCATCTGTGGTGCAGGGAGTCCCTCCTCCGGATCCTGGCGCTCCTACACCATAACACTCATGACGTATCAACATTTCACACACATTTCTCCCAACAACTATTAAAAAGCGTTTGGGGCATGCATGGCACCGAACCCGCACACCACGGTGCACGGCCAGGTTGGGTCCCGACCCCCACGGTGTCTCCCCCCCGTCCAAAAAACAACCCCTAACTGCAGCCAGCTCGCCCTGCGAACTCCTTTTTTTTAACCACCTGGTTTAAAAATTGCGGGAAATTCAATTTTTATTTTGCTCTCTAAAAACTTTTTCCTCAGTTATAGTGGCACCCTTACCAAATTTTCGTACGTCCCGGGGTGTTCCTGCCCTGTCCAGTCCAGCCTTCTGGGCAGCAGCTGAGATGGAAAAACAGTGTCGAGTGTGATCATCCAGCTCATTAGACGTATCGAGTGGTGTTTTAATACAAAAAGGAATAAATCAGAGGAAAAGCAACACCACAAAGTACAGTGCAGGAACAAGCATCTCCCTCGTACTGCTGACTGCTTACCTCCTTCTCCTCCACCTCCCTTATCAGGGTCTGAAAATAGCATAAAAATACAAAATTACACCCCGTGACAATTTCGGACGTATTATAAAATATCCTAAAATGCGAAAACACAAACCTCGGCCGCTTTCTGACACGGTCCAGCTTCTAGAAACCGGGCTATTAGGAAGTACAGTTCTGGTTATGGTCGGAGGGGGAGAAGAGGACGGGAGCTGCGTTAGAAAAAAGGGCAACCGAAGGGAAATTTTGGGGGATATTACCACGACCGTGACACGTTCTGACGATCTCCTCTACTCACCAGAAGTCAACTGCTCGATGTGTGTACTGTCTGAAGCCATTTTGGTGTTGTTTGCCAGGGCAGCGCCAGAGCCTGTGTGGTGGGTCTAGGTGGCTGCCCTGTAGCTGTCACTGTTTATCCACCAGGAAGAGGCTGCCTCCATTCAGCTCAGTTCACCAGAAAAAAACAAGTCCCGGCCGGATTTACCGCTCCGCCGCGGCGGCGACAACTAGCGCGCGCGCTAGCGCCGTTTTTTTTAACCCCGCGAAAAAAAACAACCGCCTGACAACTCGGACCGCTTAGGTCTATTTTTTTAACGTGTGAAGCAGAATGGTGTTTTTTCCTAATAAAGCAGCGTCCAGTCGGCTGTGGACGGCTGTTTTGGTTAAATCCCCCCTCCCCCTTTCAAACAGGAGAGGGGGGGGGGGGTAGAGGGAAAAAAAAGCGCAAGCCCTCTGCGGAAGAATACGCGCGGTGTGGTTCGCACGCCACTGTAGAGAGGGGAGGTGGAAATGGCAGCCTGCTAAAGGAGAGGACACACTGCTGCAGAATGACTATAGCCGGACAGCCTTTATCACGCTTAAATTACCACAACTCGTCCTTTTATATATATATTCTTAATTTTCTCCGCGGATGTACACTATTTAAACTCTGGTCTATTTTTTTTGTATTTTTTTTTTTATGCGGATGTAGAACATGGCTCCCGCGTGTTGTGCGACGCACTCCACCGCTACGGCGTGTTTAACATGAAATAATACAACTCGCTGAGGTTAATTCCGCGTTTTAGTTGGGTTGTTATTAGTCTGTCGTAATTGTGTAACAAGATGTTTATAGCTAACACACCCACCCTCTCCCCCTCTACCCCCCCCCTCTCTCTCTCTCTCTCTCCGGGAGCCGTTTGGTGGGGAAGTCGTCCATTTCTCTTCCAAATACTGCCAGGCAGTAAAATGGGGGAAGGGTTGTGGAAGAAGGGAATGCAGCTTAATGAATGAAACCTCGTGAGTTACTGGAATTTAATGGCAATGACACATTTATGCGGGATCAAGATAGTCATCAAGGGGTGTGTGTGGGGGTGGGGGTGGGGGGTACATGGCAGCACACAGTCCTCCTGTGGGTCATTAAGGCCTGGGAATAAAAGGTGAACAACATCATACTAACATACTTCCTTTTATTTTAATAAACAACAAATATATTAATGATAAAAATATATTTAACATCTTAACCCACCAGAAAAAGCCCATAAATCCTTGAGATTGTATATCATAGCCCATCTTATTGGAATCAATGAAAGCATACGTGATCAATAACTACTAATTGCTTTATTAAATCCTAATGAAAGTTAACTTTATATTTATTTACTGTGTGTGTTTTAGCGATTTATTGTGTTAACTGCAACTCAAGGAACTCAAACCCCTAAAAGTCAAGACAGCGAGTTTCACACCTTTCGCCATTTATTTCTAACACCAGTGAACATCCACACGTCTGTAGTTTCACTTCACTATAAACTACTGCGCATATTTATTTATTTGCATTTGTTTAGACATTAATGAACATTTCAGATGGCAATATATATATAGGACAGATTATAAGCAAAGGCTAATTCACGTGAGGTACAGACAATAATGCAAATAATGATGAGAAAGTCCAAAACTTTTTAAAATACAATTTTAAGAAGCATGCACCAGATCTCTCCAAATGTACAATTTATGTTCATGTTGGTTTCTTGTCATTTAAAAAGTCCACTTGTATAATTTGTTTTTACAAAAAAAAAAATCTGGATTTTCTGGGATTTTTTGACAGGAAATGTCAAAACGTGTAAGCGAAAAAGAATGATAAATTATAAATATTTAATCCACCTAGAATATAAAATGAGATGATAGCATGTGTTATATATGTGTGTTTGTGTGTGTGTGTGTGTGTTTATACCATGTGTATACTGCTCACATTATTTCTATGTGATCTGAATTTTAATGAAATAAGTAGAGGCTTCCTTTGACGTTACTAACAATGAATTAAATTTTCATTAGTTTATCATTTATCACCCCAAAAATTAAAACAATAATATAACAAGGATAGCCTCAAATATCTTTAACCTAACCATGAAAACAATATGAACAACATAGTAAAATCTAAAGTATAACATATACTGAAGGTAAGGATACTGAAGTGCAAGCACAGTGTTCAATACACACACACACACACACACACACACACACACACACACAAACACATATATAAACAACAGATTATCATATTTATATGCATACATGCATATAAACATTCACAAACATACCAGCATGTTTCACACAACATATATATATATATATATATATGCATGCATAGCCATGCATAGTATATGATGTGTATGAAAAATGACATATTCCTCGTACTTCAAGTATGTATTCCATACATTTCCTCAACCAACAACATTATTTTTTTTTTTAATCATACCTGTTGGTTTATGCAGCACTTCCTCTTCCATTATATTGTCCATGTGTCACGTGGATACCTAGAACAGACCTGTGGGGAGATGTTGAGGAGATTAGGAGGCCAGAGTGTATCTCTCTATTTTAAATCACTTCTTTAAACACACTTTTACAGTTTTGCCTTCCTGTGAGCCTTCTTATCTACTTTTGTTTTTACCATTTACATTTATTTGTTTTGTTTTATTGCCGTGTCTATATTTCATCGCTTTATTTGATTTGTTACCCAACAGCCTGCTGGGGGATATGCAGATCTTCCCAAATTTCTGTTTTTATTGATGACAGAATTGTTCTCATTGGTTTTACAATTAACACTTTCCTGGTTTCCACTGCTTGCTGTTTTTACCCTGTCAAGCAGTGGCTCTTGAAAGGGATCCAGAGTGGAATATCCTAATGAATTTTCACTAGAATTTCATCGTTAAGTAACACAATGAGAGAATGTATGTCTATATTCATCATAGAGTTTCATGCACTTTCTAATATCTAAAGGCAAACCTCTCATCAGAGGGGATGAAGTCCTAATAAATGGGGATTTGTGGCCTAATTGTTTTTTCAGTTTAGGTTTTACTTGTCCCATTTTATAATTTATATAATATAAATCAGTAGTAAAAGTATATTATATCATATGGGTTTAATTCTTTTAATATTGCATATTTTACACAGACAAACCTGTAGCACCAACACCCACACACCAACTGTTCTGCTCATTTAATTAAAAGTGTTTCCCTATTTTTATGTCAAATCTAATGACTAAATAAGTAAATGAATACACCCCTCCCTGTGACCATGTCCAAACTTGTATTTTTTTTGTTTTTGTTCTCATATTTTTCTAAAATCCCTTCAATTAAATACATATTAATATTTCATTTACAATTGTATTTGCTTTAATTGTGCCAGTGTCAATTAAAAATAATACAGATGCTGGAAGTCACATCCAAAGTGTTCAGTGCAGATAAGTGGTCTTTTCTACATTTCTTTTTGCATTCACTATGTCTTTGACCTTTTGACACTTCGGTCTCGTGGTGGGAAACTGCAGCACAGAATGGCTTTTACTCACACATGACCCCCCTCTTTTTTATCCCAGGAAATTGCTGGAACATTTCTGGGACGCTCTCCATGTGTGAACGTGGCTTTTAGGTTTTAGCCGGTGCCAAATGTGCTCATGTTATGTCAGACTGAATTTGTTACTTACGCCGCTGCTGGATTTGGACAGGGGGTATAATCACCAGCATGTCAATTTTTGGAATCATTATAAAATATGAGTGACATGTTTAAATGAAGACTTTTTTTTGCATGCTTTGAAAGAGTGATTCTTAACTTCTGTAGTCATGAGCACCACTAAAGGGACAGTCTGTGCCACCACTGCTATTATAATGTACAATAAAAGCTTGGACAAAAAACACAGAAGACATTGTATATGCAACAAGGGTAAAGATGGAATTTTTTTTTGTTTCATTTCACCTTAAATGTTGACCCCCTCATGTTGATAATTGTGCTGGCTAATAAGGCCACAAGGAGGCAGCCTCACTCTCTGCCACACACACACACACAGGAGTCAAAGGTTATGAATTATGAGCAGAAAATGTCTTTGTGTAGCTACACGTGTTCTCTAGTCAAAACACAAACCGCCATTTGTTGATTGTTAGTGACCACACAACCACTGACCTACATCGTCCACTGATATACAACCACCTGCCTGTCGCGTTATGACAGTCATAAAGATGACTTTACTCGCAGTAACACTTCATAGTTTAACTCTCCTTGACCAAATAAATCCACCTTTACAAACTCATTATATGCCCTGGGAATTGTTGAAAGGTTTTGGAGAATTGGTTTGATGAAAGTGTCATTCATCAAACCTTCATGTTTCTGCTTCACTGTCAGTTTAAAGCTAGAATCAACCCTGATACAGCTTTCTTGAGTTTTGATGGATTTTTTTTAACATTATCTTGTTGTAGCTAGAATAGTTATGGGTGGGTTTTAATTATCAATATCATATATACCTGTGCTTCTTTTTACCTAAATTTAACCATTTGGTGTATGGGTCAAAAGGTCAGATCATACAAATAGTGGATTTTTACAGAATTTTTCATTAAAAATAAAAAATGTACTTATCTAAAGGCTATTTATGGATTCAGGACTGGTGCAATATAAACCTTCTGATTATCCACCACACTTCTAATATGTTAAAAAAAAAAGAAAGGCAACAGGTCATTGGTGCCCAACACTAGCAAATGCTGACCTTTCACTTCCTGACGCAGCAGTTGTATTTAACACAGCCATGTGCCCCTGGCGACCTCACACACACACACACACACAAAGATACACACAGGCAGTGCTGGCTTTGTGTCGGTGCAAAAAAAAAAAACTCTAAACGTGCTAAACGTGATCACAAGCTGGACATGCATACAGGTGCACAGAGCTTTACACACATTACCTGAATTACAGAAACAGCAGGTGTAGATAGACTGATACTAACTTTGCAGAAGGATGCAAACACACACGCAGTAGTTGTATACAGGAGGAAAAAAGGCCACAAAAGACACACACACAAAAAACCCTGATGTGACATCAACTTTTTCTTTTATTTCAAAATATTCTCCCAACAGGATGAAACTTGGAGAAGCCCAGAGGGTCCAAAGCCAAATAGAGCCGTCTAGAACAGAAGCACCACTCATTATTGCTATGTCACTCTGCTGCAGGACAAGGCTTTTTTTTGTTTTTTTTGAGGGGGGGGGTACGGGTGGGGAGAGAAAAGGTTGGAGTGGGGGTGTTGGGTATGGGGGGGGGCAAAGTTAACAAAGTCAAATACAGAAACGCACCAACACATTCACTCTAGCACATACATACAAAAGGAGCTATGGGAAACACAGCTATCGTGAATCTAGAGACAAACATTTTTATAAAAAAGCTGCAGATGTTCTTCAGGGTGACTATGAAACCTGGAGATGACCCCTGGTTCCTTCTAGCTCTGCATTCACACCGCTGACACACGAACGAATCCTCACCTTCACCTATGGGAGGGGGGGCAAAGAAGGAAACTGAAGCATCTCCTCGTTATAGTCAGAGAGAGGCAGAGTAATGATCATCTTTTGTAGAAAAGAATAACTACAAATATAGGCTGAGCTGGTTTAGAGATCATAACAGTCATATTTACGGCCCCCTTCAGGCTGGATGAAGAACATTTGCAGCTGTCTAATAAAAACATACCACTTCATTCTGCTTAATATGAAGCCGTCCCTAGCTAGATACGGAATGGAGGAGGGGGGGGGGGAGCAAAAAACATTTTGTAGGTAGTGTGTGAACATCATGGGATGGGGGCTGCTGGTTTTTTTTCTCGTCTCTACTATCAAGTCTAAAAAAAATTCAGCATGGTACAAAAATCGTCAGTAAAAAAAGATGCTTTGCTGCCATGGAGTCAAGAGGGGGGCGGGGGGGGGGGCGAGCCGGCCGCGTCGTTTTACGCCTTCTCCTCGGTCGCCTCGTCTGCTTCCTCAGTTACCTGGAGGGAAGATGGAGGGGAGCGTTACTCACAGAGAGAAAGGGAGAAATACCAGCATTAAGAGGAAAATAAAATAGAAGTTTTCACACAACTTTTGTTTTTTCTTGATTTGGTCTGATACAGCTCTGCAGGCATTTGATCTAAGGGGTATACACGTTTAAACTCAAAGCCTAAACTCTTTGAACTACACAAAACAACCTGATCAACTCTATGAAAGAGAAGATGTGTTGACCTGCATGAGGCCAATGGGGGGCCCAGACCCCCCCATTAAAACTAAACGGGTTCAGAGTGGCCTTTTATTGAGGCCACCTGTTATAATCAAGCCGTCCAATCAGCTTCTTGATATGTAATAACCTGTGAGGTGGGAGGGGCTATCTCAGCAAAGATGCGTCTCATATTGTGAACAATAGAGATGGTTGTTTTGTGTATGTAGAAAGTGTTTAACGTCTTTGAGTTCATTAAAAAAAAATAATGGGAGCAAAAACAATGCTTTTATTATTTATAAAGTATTTATATCTATGCGTGTGCCCATATAATCCAGATTTTAAAGTGGCTTGTCTTATGTTCATCCAGATCCACTACATAAATAAATGCAAATATTCTATCAGATTTTTAACTGGAACTCTTTTTTTAATCAATTTGAGGAAAGAAATAGGTCAAAGGTAAATAACACTTACCTTTTGGGTAATACATTTATTCATTTACTTTCCTTATAAGGTGGATGAGAAGATGAGAAGAGACGCTTGTGTTTCTATGAACTGAGGGAAACAACGACCCTCAACCCCAACTCACTTCTGTGTTGAGTTGAGTTCCCAGACACATCCTTGTTTGTATGCTAATCTAACGCCTCCTGGCTCTATAGGTTTTTTGTTTTTTTAAATGAGTTCAGTTCTATTTCTATTTCGCATCTAATCTACAAAAACTTTGTTTTCTAAAGACATTTTTGATGACCATGCACAAACAGAATTTAGCAATTTCAGATTATGGAATTCTGAAACTAAAACTACCTGCATGTCTACATACGCTACTACAGCCACAATATAGTGAACCGATCCTTTAATTTACGGTGTACAGCTGCCAACTCACAAATGATCCGAAAATCTTGTTTGTTAGGAAATTGTCTTGATGCACAAACGAACACACACTTCCTCCTGCTGATGTTTGTCCCTTTTCAAAGCCGAGATCCTCTAACGAATCACCTAGCCCAGTCCCAGGACTCTCCCTGTTCTAGCGTCTCCATCAATCAACATTAGCCAGCGAGGAGGGCTTCAGACGGCGTCTGGGCCAATCACGGCTCGCGTCCCAACAGCCGTGGAAACCTTCCTGCTGATGTGTAAAACGCCGTCCTTGGCCCACTTCACCGCACACTCTGAAGGAAACGCCACACATGCTCACTTCTTCTCCCTCTTTCTCTCTCTTGCACCAATGCACCAATATATTTACACACTGCAAAGCACGCTGGGTAAATGTTTGCTCAATTACTGTACAATTGCTGTATAGTAATTTGTTAGTATCACACACACACACACACACTGAAGGTGGATTAGAAACACTTCTTCATACCCTTAACTTTGACTGTCTCACTCTGCCCTCTCACTGACATCAAGGAGGGAGCAGGACTTCTGATGGAGGACACACTGACAGATGGACGGGACACGTAGATCTGTGCATGTGTGTGCATGTGTGTGTGTGTGTGTGTGTAAATGTGTGCGTAATAGATAAATATATAAGTGAGATTTGAGTGTATGCATGTGCATATTTATACACACATCGACACAAGAATTGAATAGTGGTTATTTTCTTGTCTGTCTCTGAATGGAACCCCCCCCCCGGTTTTCCCTCCTCGTACCTCATTGGTCTTGGTGTCTCCGTTGTGGGCGGGGCCGTCGTCCCTCTTCCCCTTAGGACCGCCCTTCTTTGGCTTCGCGCCCTTATCGTCGGCCACCTTCTGCGTCGAAGAAACGGGGACACGCGACTCCATTAAAAAAAAGGGAACGATGGTATCATCATCATGCATGGAAAAAAGGTTTCCCCCTCCCATGATTGAGTAAAATAATTTCCATTTTACGATTTAAATACGCACATCTTTGAACATTAAAGTGGGGCACTAGGTGAAACACAGTTCTCTGGTGGAGCACGGCTCCCGTAACATAAAAAAATGTTTTTCATGTCCTCAATTTATAGTGAAACTACAGGATCTCTGTCATGTGAATCATACTTTTTTATTTATAATAGAATTCTTTGGTGTTAAAAATTAAATGCCAATAAATCCATGAGTTTTTGGAAGGGAAAATTAACCATCCAACAGGTGTAGCTTAAAGCATGTTGGCATGTGAGGGGTGATTCTGCTTTTTTTTTGTTTTTTCTTCCATTCATTGGCTTCGAATCGTGCACATTAAGTAGTAGTGAAGGGCAACTGAGGGCAAGCCTTTGGACTGTTGCAAATTTATGGGGATATAAAATAAATGATTGCTGGATTTTTCCCTGTGTGCGCGCTCTTTACCTTGACAATGGCCTTCTTGGGCTTGACCTCAGGCTTTGGTGGAGCTTGGACCGGGGCGGGCTTCTGCAGATTAGACACAAGACAGTTGAGGCCAAGGCCGAGCTCGCAGCACACTGTTTTTTTTGGGGGCAATATTAAAAAAGAAAAGAGATCTCTCCTCGGAACACCTACAGTCCGCAGAGACATTGCAGAACTGTTGTTTTTAGCCACGAGAGCATCTGCTTAGAAAATAAATGAGCTCCACGGACCACACTGAGACTGGAATACACTTTGGATACTGCTCAGAGATTCCTATTGTTTTCAGACAGCAGTGGGATTTGACTATGTCCAGATTACATGTCTCTCTCTCTCTCTCTCTGAAAAACTGTTGTAACGAAGACAGTATCATGTGTGAGATTAAATTCTCAACAGTTAGTGAAACAAAAAGTTTTTTGCGGAGTTATTTCTAGGCTGCTGAGTGTGGACCGTGTTGCCCAGAAGACACAACCTAACTATGCTGTGACTAAGGTAAATCATCTTCGATATTATTGCTAAATCATAAAGAAAAAAAAACATAGTATGGAAAATGTCACAATAGGAACCATGCAAAAAACGTCCTGATAGCATGTTTACATAAAGGTTTCCTGTAAAGTCTTAGAAAAGCTCAAAGTACTCATGCAAATGTAGAAACACATGCAAAGACTCGATGCAGGTGGGTTCAACATGCAAAAGTACAACACAGATAGAGACAAATGGCCTGAGTGGTAAAGCTGCATGAGCATAGCTTTAAGAATGGATTCACATTGATGTGATTTCTACACGTGTGCATACAAATTAGACACTTTCCATATGACTTTTTGGAAATTTTCCTTCTTTTTACTATCATGCAGCCCTACACATCAACAAGGTGTTGCGACAGGCCGGACTGAGAACAGACAAAGACAACAGAGAAAAGACGTGCACGTTTATGGAATTTGCAAAACGCAGATTGCCTCGATCGAATCCATAAAGTGGGTGAGAACTTTACTCTGAGTCTTGGTAAGGAGAGAGAAAGAGAGAGAGAGAGGGGAAGGAGAGGAGAGTGACAGAGGTGAGGACAGAGGACGGGAGAACGGACACTTACCGCTGACAATCTCTCTGACCTTCTGGTGGGCTACCGGAGCAAGGGATGATCAACGAGAGAGAGAGAGAGAGAGAGAGAGAGAGAGAGAGAGAGAGAGACAGTGACAGAGAGAGACAGATATCAGTTGTACCTTCACGGGCTGATCTTGAGCTCATCAGCTTGGTGACTGCTACAAGTGTCCTAATCATTAACCTGTCATGAGTCGACTCTCACTCACTCACACACACACACACACACACTCTTAGTAGAAAACACACACACACAGCACACACAAACATTAGCGGCACGCCAACACAGCAGCAACATTTACCTCCTGTTTCTCCTGCTTTGTGGCTTTGGGGGCCTCCTTGCCCTCAGGACCCTCTGGAGACTACAGGGGGTGAAGTGAGGAAATAAAGAGTGTTACACAGAGCAAGAGTCTGCCCCCCCCAACACAGAACTTAGAACCCATAGAAAGTCAGGGGTTTATTATTTAATGCATTTATTTATAGGGATGCAGGATAAATTATGAAGACAAATAATGCAATTAACCAAGCAGGGCTTTTTAATGTATAAGTATTATAATAATATGATATAAGTGCAGATATTGTCTTGGACTTTGAATTTTATATTAAGGTGATATGCCATGTGTTGTTATAAAGGATGCATTAAAGTAAATGTAATTTATCAGAGTGTTCTAATATTAGCTTTTATCCACTAAGTCACATTAACATTATTGATATTTGTTTGGCAAAAACATTGTGTAAATACTTTAACTACAGTAGTGTTGCAAGATTGATATAGAGGTTTTTTTTTTAGATTCTGTTGCATCAACAGGTGTATAGTTCTGTTAATGGTTCAAAGATTCAGCTCTTTTTTTCCATTCTTTTGAATATAGATCTTATATATTAATATAATAACATAATAAATGTGTAACAGTCCAATAAATAGAACATCAGGCAAACAAAAGGCTATAGTAATTACAAGCCTTGGCATATACTCTGTTTTAATACTGAATTTACTGATTCTGTGCCAATTAGAATTTAGTTTCCACTCATTTATGCACATTACAAAGAACTCTTAGAATTTACATTTTTAGATTTTCACCACTGAAAATGATGCAAATCAAAGCATCCAATTAAAGAAGCAGTGAGTAAGCATCGCGTCATAGCCTCCACCTGTGATGGTCTACCTGCGTCCTGCGCTCTGTGCCGCTGTGCCACGGTGACGCCAAGAAGCGGGCTACCCCAACAATAAGTGGACTAAAACACGGCTTCAGTCGCACAGACGCGGGTTACCGACTAACAAGAGAGCTGCCAGCCTCCATCTCCTTCATTACCATGTTGTAAGGGGGGGTGGGGGGCTGTGGGGGGGGGCTGCAGGTGGGCAAGGGCAGCGCACGGAGAGTTGGCTGCTGGTGGAAGTCTGCAGGTTGGCAGCCACATATCATTTGCATGTGGGCGACCTCCGCCCCTGGAGGCCCCCCATTCTCTGTCCTCAAAGGCGAATCTGCGCCAACAATGGCAGTTTTTTTTTTCAGGCTAGGTGGTACAAAAAAAAAAAGCCAGGTTCCATGCACGCTGATACAATGCGCTGGAGCTCGTCGTGCAATGCTGTTTTTTAGGTGGTGTCATGGCCTCTTTTTTTTTTTTTTTTTTTTTTTTAACACGGCAGCATTTGTCTCTGATCCTCTCTTTCTTTATTCCTTTCTCTCCTGGGTCTGTTCAATCGGATTGGCGCCCACATTCATTACCGCTAGAGACTCCAGATGAGACAGGGAGGGTTTTGTTTCTCCCTCTCTCTCTCTCTCTCTCTCTCTCTCTCTTTCCTTTTTTTTCGCTGTTCGATTAGACATTATTCAGAATCGATAAGTCTCATATATGCGTGAAACGCGCCGAGAAGAATTATCATCGCGCACGTCTCCTGCGGGATTTACGCATCCATCCATCCGGCGGCTCCGTCTGACATTCACCAGTGCGCACTGTGGACAGGGAAGTGGAAGCACAACGACCACAAGAACGGCCATTGGGATGATCACGGGCACATTTACAGTGTAAAAAAAAAAGAAAAGAATAAGCGGCACCGAGGGAATATCCTCTGGTCACGCGGAGACGCGTTAAATACACCTGGAAGGCTGCGTCCGAGGAGACGCTTCCTCAAACTTTGGCATCAGCTCACCTGCCTCGTCGCCACAGAATCCGCGCACCGCTATTTTCCATCAAATGCAAGAGCAGAAAACTAGAGTGAAGTGAGCTGGGTGGCAGAAAACGGCACTCACCTTTCTCTTCGGCATTTTTACGCGTAGTAACTCTCCACCAAGCACGGGAAAAAAACGAGGTCAACCCCGCAGGTCCACGAGAGGAGTGTTTGAACTACCTCGAAAAGGGCTTCAGGATCGATATCTAAGCACCTTCGATAATATGTTGATTATATGCACTCCCCAAAACTCTATACCTCCCACTGCCATTGGGTGGAGGGGTCAAAATTCTCTCCTGTGCGGACTCCGGATTGGCCGGTTTAGTCTCTATGTAAATGAGAGGCTTGCTGTGATTGGCCGAGGGTTATCAGAGCGCCGCCGTGATTGGCTCCGCGCTCTTTGTGCGCAGAGCCCCCTGGACGGCGCTGGCTGAAAGGGAAAGTGGAGACAGGCCAATGAAAGCGGGGCCGGCTCTCGGCGGATCTGGGTAATGTAGGATGTGTGTGTGTGCGAGAGAGAGAGAGATTGTTTTAAATAATACACAAAGGAGAACACAGGGAAAGAAAAAAAAAACTGTGGCATAATAGACGAGCTCCAGAAACAGGCTGGCGCGCATTGTGTCTTGTAGGGTTTCCCCGATGCTGTAAAACACCAGAGAAATCATATATCTGTGCACAGAATAAAACATCACACTACTATATACTATAGGGTCACGTTTTATGTGTGAAAGAGGGTAAAAACATCAGAACAGCACACAGGTGCACGAATAAAAAACTACACAGGTACATGTGATCCGCTGCAGTGCCAATGAAATCATAGTAAAATGTACATATTAACTCTAATAATGCCATAAAGGAGCCAAAAGTCAGTATGTGCAATGGCCTTTTGCTGGTAGCTTATATTATCAGTTGCATGCTAAACATTTGAGATAATAATAATAATAAGACAGGGTGACATGTACAAAATCAAATATTACAACATTTCTGACCAAATGGCATCGATATTGATACTGCAATAATAATATAAATACAAATAAACAATAAATAATCATCAGTAATGTGGATTTATTCACTAAGGTAAAAGGAAAATAATACACAGTAAGCTCACCAGTGTTAATACAACACTTAAAGAGTTAATTAGTAAACTCGTTAACACAAATAGTGTTAAAATGAACTATTTAAGTGTTATATAACATTGGCCATTCTGCTGCAGAGAAGAGAATAAATCCAGTGAGTTCACATCACTGTAAGAACCAGACAAGGCTTAAGGCAAATGACCATATGATGATATCCATTATCTGGGAAGACGTCTGGACTCATATCTCGACATTGATGTAATACAGATATGCATCATCCAGCCTTAACTGATCCCACCTCGTCTCTCCAGATACAAATTCAGATACTTGAACCTCAGGCTATCAGCAAATAACAAACTGACCCGATGCCAGTTTTCTCTATTATCACACTCAAAGGCTGCACATTCACCGCAATCTTTCCTTTTTGTTTTTATCGATCCAAAGTAACATGAGGTCAGGGATTCTTTGTGGGCTGGAAACCAACGGGAGGAATGTGTGAGGCCGATAGGGGGGGCATATATTATCATATAATGGTAGTAAACTGTATTTAATGTGGAGTGGACACTTCATGGCCGACACCAACGATCCACCCCATAAAGTCAGACGCCCGTCCCCGGCCGACGCTGTCAATCACCTCCGCTACCAGGCCAGCGTGATGGAAGCTCATGTGATAACCCTAATGAGGCCTAACGTCCCTGCAGATTCACTCCAGAGCCACAGAAAGTGTCTGTCTGTTTAGTCCGAGTGACCTTCTGAGTTCTGGATTCACGGGCTACAAACATACAGAGCGACATGGACAGTGAAATGAAAAGCTACGCGTTGTGGATATTACAACGTGTGTGCAGAATCACTTTCACAAGTCTGAATCATCAAATGGATGATTTTATTAAGGCCATAGGATTGTAATATATCAATCAATCGAGTAATAATTTCAGGTTTAATCACTTACCCATATCTTATCTGTTATTATGGATTATCTTGACCCATCTAGTTTTATGTTTTTCATTGGACTGCGGTGCTATATGTGGCTGCTGTACACATGATGCTTTTACACTGAGGTGAACAATAAAGTCAAGTACATTAAATGAAAAATCTATAGTGATATGATGATGATAATATATAATATAATAATTTGGGTTAAGTGTTCCTGGTATATATATATACACACACATATATATACACATGCATATATATACATATACACATATATACATATAAAAATCTCTCTCTCTCTATATATATATATCTCAATATATCACACAAATAAATCATTAAAAAATCATGCATTGTGATTTCTGGATTTTTTTTTTTAGTTTATCTCTCTCACAGTGGACATGCACCTACGATGAAAATTTCAGACCCCTCCATGATTTCTAAGTGGGAGAAATAGCAAAATAGCAGGTTGTTCAAATACTTATTTTCCCCACTGTATATATATATATATATATATATATATATATATATATATATATATACATACATACATACATACACACATACATATATATACATATATATATATAAATCAATATATACATACATATACACACACAGTGTTGATGGAATAATAATTTTAAAGATTGTCGCCTCTTTTCATGCAACATTTTGTGTCAAAACCTTATTGAAACCATAACAGCATTTTTTAAAGACATTTCACTCAAACTTAACAGATGTTTAAAACTTTATAACCATGGAATTTTAGTGATTTGCTGAACCTGTAATAACACGTAGTGTTTGTTGCTTACTTTGCACCAGTGAGCATCTAGAACCTCTTCTGGCCTTCATTCATGACAGCAAATATCACAGCATTATACGCGTTCAAACCTGCGACAGTATTTTTTTTTTTTTTTTACAAAGAAATCAACAGAATCTATACATCGACATTCTTGTGTAAGGTCATAATAGGCAGAGAAAGGGAGAGAGAGACAGAGCTTTCCTGCACAAACAAACAATACCTCATCATGCACGCACACACACACACACACACACACACACACACACACACACACACACACACACACACACACACACACACACACACACACACACACACACACACACACACACCAGCAGGTGAAGCTTTAATGGCACGGCCCACTGTTCCCATATAGATTCACCCTGTCAGCTAAATGGGAGGGAACGCACAAAGAGGAACATGTGTACAGTAAACACATCCATGCACGCATAAAATAAAGACACAAAAGAGCATCCACGCTGAAAACCATTTTCACAAAAAGCTTAACTCATATGGAGAATAAAATTTTCAATTTGCTGTTTATTTGGATAGAATTGAGCAAATAAAGCACATCATATGTGTAGCATATGCTATGCTGCTGTCATTGAGCAAATATTCTGTAGGGATGCCATATAACACAGTGGATAAGAAATTAACATCCAGATGTTTCTAAACGATGAATTACTTGTTTAAGTTACTTGAATAATTGCTTATTATTAAGTATTATTACCCGAAGGTCTAAAGCACTTTGTTCATTACTACAAGTGACTAGTAATCATCATTCGCCCTTTGAAAATTAAAATTAGAATGCGATTCTGCACAAAATAACCCATTCTTTTACAACTGTAATAAGTTACATGTGAATCATTATAGTTTTTAATCTGTTCTCTATAATAAAAAACAATGAATGACTGAACTGAACCTTTGAAAAGTGAGGATACTGTAAAAATCTCCAAAAGAAGGTTGTAGTAATGACATTTTATTCACTCACTGTATGATTTCAACATAGATAATTGCGTGTGAAATAGAGAATTTACACCTATTTTAGGAAAAAAAAGAGACAAAAAAACTACTCAGAAGAGTTGTTGAATCTGACTTATTTTTCTCTCTCAATGAACTTGAATTTCTCACAGTGAAATAACGAGCCTGAGGCCGATATAGACGCGAGTCCTGGGCCGAAGTCTGATTCTAACTTAACCTTTACTCCAATATCATCAAAACTTGCTAAAACTACTTTAAAAAAAAACATTCCCCCTCTCCGGAGGTTCGCTTTCTATTGATTACATCTCAAACCTACTTTTCCTGCCGCTACCTGTCAATTAAACCACCGCAATGCGCTTTTTCTGTTTGGCCACACGCACACGTCCACTGAAAAACTAATTCCCAGAATTTTCCCGAGCCGGAGTTATAAAACTTATCTGGAGAATACCATCCCATCCTGTCGTCTTAAAGCGTCTCCAGAGGGTTCATGAAAGGTTTATAATAGAACGTAGTGTTGCTGGACTGTAATGAGCTGCTTTATTTATGCTCCAAATGGGCCCTTTATTAAAACAATTAGAACTATATCTCTATCTTTAATCATTTATACACACTCAATATGATTTGAGTCTTTGAGTTTGCATTGACTGGGCATGGATGGTTAGTTTTTTTGGGGCTTCTTAACATCGATTCATAACTTCTGCAGAGATAACCACGTTTCTTACGAAAGGTTTTTGCTCATTTGTCCATAAAAACCCTGCGTTTTTTAATTCGCTTCTTTGAACGTATACGTCTGTCTGTATACAGTAAATGCAGCACGCCCTATAAATAAAAATCTATTTGACACGTCATTCTCCGAGTTCATTCTTGACCTTGAGAAAAAAAAAAGGATCTAACCTGAAGGTCGATTTATTTATTACTTTCTGAAAAAGCTTTGGGTCGTATCACATAATCTTCGTCAGCCGATTAAGTTACACAGTGCTCAGTAAATTACAGATGTTCAAGTTTGCCTGTTTTTTATGAGCACATCAAGGATTTTTTTTTTTATCAGAATTGAGTTTCTAACTTTATTCTTGGCCTTGAAAACTAAAAAAGAGTTGCACGCTGAACTCATGTTTTATTCACTGTTTGTGGGTATTTCATTTATAGATGAAAATCACATTTTTGTTGCTTTTTTAGAAAAGTGGTGGGAGGCAGCTTCATTTATACGAACATTTCATACACAGCAGCATCTTCATATGCTTTACATAGAAACTCAATTTTACTGCAAGAATTGGAAATTATAAAAGAGATGAGATTTAGCACCACCTTTTGGGATGTTTTTCATTATTGCGTAACTTAAAATAATCAAAGTATTCCAACTCTAATGCACAAAAGTTTGGTCTCTTTTTCTCAGATTTGAGGAATTTATAGATTTGTTTCCCATGAAAATACATATTTTAGCACACATATAGTACATAAACGCTTGTATACTGGACGTTTTAATTGAATGTTACTTTAATAGTGTTTGAAATGAGTTTAATTTACATATGAAAGGAATGTTAATGATAAAGTAAAACAAACAAATTAAAAAGAGAGAAAAAAAAACAAGATAGATTAGACCAAATAGAATAAAATCTTATTTCTTATTGTTGGTGCATTTGTGATTGCAATAAATACATAAACAAACAAATAAATAAATAAAAATACTGTCATACATTTCTCAGGGAAACTCAGGAGGATTTATAAACTGATAAAACCTGCAAAAACAGGCAAAAAACAGGAGAGAAAAATGGTAAACCTGAAGGACAAGGCAGCACAAACACCAAAAAGGCAACGTGAAGAACTGGGAAGCTTGAATATAAACCATCCAGACAAGAAGAGAATATGCTTAAATTAAAAGATTACAGCTACAGATACACGCTACCAAAAACTAGGTGTCATGTGAACTGTTCTATGTGACTTTCTGTGTGTTTTTATGCACATAACCCTGCTTTGTGTCGCCTTAATGAGAACGTTGGTGCTCTAAGGCAAATTCAGTATAAAATGGTGTTTACCTCTGCAAAGAAAACTACTTAAAAACTGGTCCTTGTGGATTCCATAGCCTCATCACTATACAACACTAAAAGAGGTGATTTTAACACTAGTGTGAGCTAGCAAATAACTCTTTAAGTGTTATAATAACACAAGTGATTTTCCTGTTCTATATGATGTTATTTATTGATATTTCAATCAGAATTTCTTTGAAAATGTCTGTAAACCCGGGCGACACGGTGGTGCGGTGGGTAGCACTGTTGCCTCACAGCAAGAAGGTCGCAGGTTCAAGACCGCCTTGGGCCTGGGTCTGGGGCCTTTCTGTGTGGAGTTTGCATGTTCTCCCCGTGTCTGCGTGGGTTTTCACCGGGTACTCCGGTTTCCTCCCACAATACAAAAAACATGCTCAGGTTAATTGGTAAACTCTAAATTGCCCATAGGTGTGAGTGTGAGAGTGAATGGTGTGTGAATGGTGTGTGTGCCCCACGATTGGCTGGCGACCATCTGGGGTGTATCCCTGCCTCTCGCCTTAACGCGCTGGGATAGGCTCCAGCAGACCCCTGCGACCCCGAAAGGGAATAAGCGGGATAGACAATGGATGGATGGATGGATGTCTGTAAACCCTCAAAATGTTTGAAAATTAAAAAATGTGATTAAAAAATGCAAGAATGCAATGAAATAACATATCTTGGGGGTAAATCTAAAACCCCTCAGGTCCAGGATCAGATGTCTATTCCCGTTTAAAAGGAAAAGGCTCAACACTGATTTGAAGACATCAGTGTCGAGATTATGGAGAGAGAAAGAAGAAGCCATCTATGTAAAAATGGTAAAATGGATCCATCTCTAATGACACCCAACAACTAGACCTCAGTCGACCCTGAATTATCAATCAATAACAGGTTGGATGTTTCGATCGATATAAGTAGTCAATAATATGACAAAAGATGGCACTAACATATTAGGTCATATATATGTACATTATAGGCATATATAGGTTAATTATGACTCAGTATGCTGGTATATGGTTCAGTGACAAAACGTTTGGCTCAATGAGACAACAAATACAGTTTTAAGAAGCATCCATCAGGCCTTAAACTGTACATTTTGTCTTCATGTTGGTTTCTTGTGATTTAAAAGTTTATAGGTGAGTTTTAACACAAAATGTAAAATAAAAATAGTTGAAATCATGTGTTTTTGAATTTTTTTTAAAAGAGTTAAACTATTTGGTACCAGGTTTTTTAGGATTACACTACATGACAGTTTTGGTAGTGTCCTATATTGTAATTGATATATATATATATATATATATATATATATATATATATATATATATATATATATATATATATATATATATATATATATATATATATATATATATATATATATATACATATATATACACACACACATATATATACACACATATATATACACACACACATCTCTTTCAAATCCACCATCCAGTGCACAAAGCCAGGTCCTTAAGATGACAGAGTCTGTTGTGGATAAAACTCAGCTCCATGGATGCAACATCTTAGTTGATGTCACTTAAATTCATATGCAAATCAAGCCAGTGAGTGAATACTTTTGGCAATATAGTGTATTTATATAAAGAGAATGTTGACCTTGGTGTTAAAAACATCCTGGCTATGACCCTGTCTGCAGATTTACAATCATATATAATATAATAATAAAGGCGACATGCAGTGACAGCAGAGAATGTTACCGGTGCACTGACTAGTTAATGACAGACTTCTCTCTCTCTCTGCAGAGATGGAAAAGCTGGTCTGTAGGTTTAGAAACAGTCGCAGCGTCTCACCACATCATCGAGATGCCATCCTTCTTTACAAACACGCGCTGCAGCCAGACGCAGGGGCTCTGAGGCGGGCCTGGAGCGACCCCTGGTGGCCCGAGGCGCGTGCACATCAGCCCGTCTCATGGCACCGTGTCAGCGGCGTCGTGAGGAAACAAGTGCACGACATTTACATCATGGAGCATCAATGCAATAGTGTCTGCATCCGTTATATAAGACGCTAGTATTAATACTGTGGAGCCAATAACAAAAATACTTTTCTAAGGTGGTTGGCTATGACGTCTATTTATAGACCCCCCCCCACACACACACACACACATTACGTCATCGGGAGCCGGTCGCAGATGAATTTGCGGGATGCGGCTCTCAGTGATGCCAAGCGTGCACCTGCGGGACATCCTTTCGGTGCGGGACATGCTTTTTGTCCCCGCGTGGCGTGCGTGATTAAGACCCCGCAGGACGCAGCAGGTTAATTAGGAGGCGGGACTTCCTCCGGCTGTTTGTCTGTGGCTGTGCAGCGAGGCGGCTCAGTGCGGGATCAGATAACGAGGTAAGCTTGTTGACAGCACCATATTTGCCTTTTTTTTCTCCACACACACCCTTTTCTTTTTCTCCTATTCAGAATTGTGCATCGGAGCGTCTCTGATTTGGCGTCAGTCGGCGCACACGCGTAAAGACGCGGCGTGCGCGCGTGTCTTATTGTTGCGCACGGAGCTGCGTGTTGTGTTGTAGCTTAGCTTTGCAGCAGGCTGCAAACACAAGCATCCTGTGTCGTTTTTAAAGCCTCCTGTCAGCAGAGGCTGCGGCTGGCTCGTGTCATCCAGAAAAATCGCGTCGCGGCCACAGGCGGAGACGTCTCCATTAAAGATGCGCCTGATCCCATGATAAGATTATTAATGACCAGGACAGGGTCCAAGTTGAGTCCATTACTTGTGCATTACCTTCATATTACAACTTTGCAACTGATTGTTTTAACTCTTCATGAGCCTGTTTAATGCAGCAGTGGAACATTAATACGCGCCATGGCTGCTCGGTAAAGACCTGATTGGATCACACAGTCAGTTCTTCCTTTTAGATACCTTTCAGCACATTTTCCACTAATCAGTCTAATTCCATCAGCAAATATGTAAAACCTGATGTTTCCCACATGCAATGAAGCAGAAGGGCCGTTTTGCATCTGGCTCATTAGTTTTCAGTATTTAAGGAATCCAGCAGATTAAAACCAAACTGAACCATTAATTGACTATTAATCAGCCCATTTTAACGTTACATATTTTTATCTGGTTTATTTATTAGATTTGAATGTGTTGTTGAATCATACTAACCTTTAAAAGTAATTTAAGTGCCATCTGTACATGTGCTTTCCTGCTATAAATGATAATATGGAATAATTTATGGAAATTAATAAAGAAATCTAAATCATCTAAGGTTAATATATAGTCAGAAGATTGAATAAATTAAAATTTAAAATTGAGAAAATAATGAATAATACACTAAATTATCCTTCAATGTAAAGTTCAATTATTAATAATATAGGAGTCATCATTCTAGATTATAAAGGAGCCAATTAAATAACCACACAAACAGCTCCAATCTAAATAAATATCTAAATAGTGGTTAGTTGCAGCTACTACTGATATTATATTAAACTATTTTATTATTGTATTGATGATGTGGATATTGATGATATATATTGATGCTGTAACAGGAACATTGGGTTTTACTGCAGATAAAATACTTTATTTAGTGTTGGAGCTCAGGTTTAACATGGGATTTATGGATAAAACTTAAAAGTATAGAAGTATTATAAGCAAAATGATTGCAAATATCAGAAATAATGATATCATGGACCATCATGGACAACCCCCATCACCCTCTGCATGGGGTGGTGGGTGCGCTGAGCAGCTCCTTCAGCCAGAGACTCAAACACCCTCGCTGCAAGAAGCAGCGCTTTCGCAGATCATTCATCCCGACAGCCATAAGACTCTATAACATAACATAAACATAAACCTCACTGTAGTCACTCTGTCACTTTTTCACTGGTCACTTTTTCTCTTCACACACATCCTGCACCTTAAGTGTGCATTGGCTATGTATGTGTACATGTGGGTATGTGTGTGGATATGTCCATATATATATATGCAAATATGTGTGTACGTGCATGTATGTATGTATATATGCTTTGCTTATGCATACTTTTTCTTGCTATTTATTAGCATTTTCTCTCCATTCTATGTTGATAATGCATACTGTGTATGCGGATCAACAAATTCTGCGAATTTGTACATTGTGTTGTGTTTTTTTATTTTTATTTATTTTTTTTTAATTTTATTTTCTTCTCTTTATCTGTAACGCTGCAGTAACAGACTAATTTCCCCGTTGTGGGATCAATAAAGTTTTATCTTATCTTATCTTATCTTATAAAACATGTTATGCAGCTCATTTTAGAGTTTAAGGTTTTTTATTATTAGACTAAGAGTAAGATTTATAACTTATAAATACTTGTAGGAACATTTTAATGTGTATTTCATTATAGATTATCCAAATCAGGAAAAAAAAAGATAATACTAAATAAATATGCTAAATTATCATAGTTCAATAATTAAAAATGAGTCAAAGATCAAATATGTGTCTATGAATTCATAGTAATTAATTATATTAAAGTATTTTCTTATTGATGATGTGGATATTGATGATATATATTGATGCTGTAACAGTAACATTGGGTTTTATTGCAGATAAAATACTTTATTTAGTGTTGGAGCTCAGGTTTAACATGAGATTTATTATAAAACTAAAAGCTGGACCTGGATCAGGGAATTCAGGATCTCAACAGGTTCACTGGAACCAGGAGGTTTGAAACCTGGAACTCACCTCAGACGTTGTCGTGTTTGGTTCTAGGTTGAGTCGTCTCACGCCGCCATGATGCGGTTCTGCGGCCCCCTGGTCCGCCTGCTGGTCCTGCTGCTGCCCCCCCTGGTCTCCCCGCACCGCCTGAACCAGACCCAGAGGGACCGGCCCAAGCTGCTGCTGGTCTCCTTCGACGGCTTCCGCTGGGACTACGTGGACCGGGTCCCCACGCCCAACTTCCGCAACCTGACGGTGGAGGGCGTGACGGTGGAGCGGGTCCAGAGCGTCTACGTCACCAAGACCTTCCCGGACCACTACAGCCTGGTGACGGGTCTGTTCGCCGAGTCGCACGGCGTGGTGGCCAACGAGATGTACGACCCCGTCCTGAACCGCTCCTTCTCCTCCGACACGGACAGCGTCTACGAGTCCCGCTGGTGGGAGGCGGCCGTGCCCCTCTGGGTGTCGGTCCAGAGGTCCGGGGGCCGGAGCGGGGCGGCCATGTGGCCCGGGTCCGACGTGAGGATCCACGGCGCGTTCCCCAGCCGGTACCTCCCCTACAACGCCTCGGTGCCCTTCGAGACCCGCGTGGAGCGGATCGTGGAGTGGTTCTCGGCGCCCGGCGGGGAGGCGGTGGACTTCGGGGTCCTGTACTGGGAGGAGCCGGACCGGAGCGGGCACAGCCTGGGGCCCCAGAACTCCCTCATGGACGTGGTGATCGCCGGCATCGACGAGAAGCTGGGCTTCCTGCGGGACGAGCTGAAGAGGGCCGGCCTGTACGACGAGGTGAACCTCATCGTGACCAGCGACCACGGGATGACGCAGCTGTTCGGCGACAAGATCATAGAACTGGACCAGTACGTAAGCAGGGACCTGTACACCTGGGTGGACAAGAGTCCGGTGGTGGGGATCCTGCCCAAAGAAGGTATCACCTTTGACCTCCGACACATGTGGCAGCAACTATGGCAGATAACGAGTCGATAATTAGAACGAGGTGTGACTGAATGTTAAATGTTAAAATAAATCCTGAAATATGCAGGACAGGAGCTGCTGTAGAGGTTTTAGAGGGAGATCTTTATATCTGGGATTTAAAGCCAGTTTGTAATTAATCAAAAACAAAAGATTCCTAATGAACAGGAGGAGGAAAACTATTAATTTCAATAGATCTGAATTAAAGCCTGAGAATCTATTGTGGTCAGCTCTTAAAGAGACAGTACGTAATTTTGTCTATAAGCACAAACTAATCCTTTTATCTTTGTCATCTTCATCATTTTGTCTTTTTTAACATTTCAATCCTTGCAAAAATCCAAAATTAATTCTAATTCACAATTCTAACTTAATTAATTTATTTATCCTTTTTAACATTAATTCTAATGAATTGCACTTTGGCCTCTGTGATAATAATTTTGCATTTTCTTGTCGCAAACAAGACGAGAAGGTTGATGCCAAACCAGCTTGTGCTTTGCTTGGCTTGGCACAAAAGCTTGAATCAAAATTAGCCTCCCTGTGTCCAAAGGTAAGAAAGTCTACCCATCAGCACTGCTGAAGCTCAATAATTAACCTGTTGTGTCTAATTTAGTTAATCTGTGCAAACCTAAAAATGGGGAAAGAAAACCCAGGGAGGGAGCAGCGACTTCCTGACTAGACCAATACGACTTTATTGGTCATGTTTAAATAGTAAATAAACACAGGTGTTTACGACAAGTACAATAGCAGCATCCTGACTGAGCCTAATTAATTATTAATTACTGATAACAGAAATGAATTAGGTATTCCCCAAAAACTGAACAATTCCACTTATTTAAATGATTAATTTTGGCGAAATGAGTAAGATTTTTTTTGTATATATTACTGTTATCCAACAAGGAACTCCAGCTACACATTAGTGAATATTAAGATTATTGGTCCCATATTTGACGCTTTTCCTGTCAGGTTATAATATCATTAAATAGGTGTGATCTTTAAGAACCAGGAATCAGCTCTACAGACACTTAGACATTTGTTTTTCTCTTATTCATTTTAATGAGCCTCTCCTATTTTTCTTTAATATACTTTATTTACTTTTCCCACACTTGTCACTTTTCTCTACACACACATCCTGCACCTTAAGTCTGCATTAGCTATGTATGTGTACATGTGCGTACATATGTGTGTATGTGCATGTATGTATGTATATATGCTTTGCTTATGCATACTTTTTTCTTAATATTTATTAGTATTTTTCTCCATTCTTATGTCGATAATGCATACTGTGTATGCTGATCAACAAATTCTACGAATTTTGTACATCGTGTTGTGTATTTATATTTTTTATAGTTCTTTTCTTTACTCTGTACGTTGCAGTAACAAGCAAATTTCCCCGTTGTGGGATCAATAAAGTCACCTAGACAAACCTTAAAATCCAAAAGCATTGAGATATATCTGTCTATTGAATCTAGAAGTGTAAATCGTCACTAGTCTCGTCTACAGAATGTTTAAACGTCCGTTCTTATTCCCTATTTCCACAGGGAAGCTGGAGGAGGTGTACGCCAAGCTGGCAGACGCCAACCCGTACATGTCCGTCTACAGGAAGGAAGACATTCCCGAACACCTCCACTACCGGCACAACGTGCGGATCACGCCGATCCTGGTGGAGGCCCAGGAGGGCTGGACCATCGTGCAGAACAGGACGGCGCCCTTCATGCGTGAGTCTTCACGTCCGCACATATTAAACAGCTTCTGTTGCTTTTACAAACAGCAGCTTCCTCCTTACACTATTAATAGCTTCCTCTAGAGATTTTTTTTTTTTCTTCAGTCAGCTCAAACCAAAGCAAACCAGCTGTGATTAACAAAGAAAGGCGGATTTGTTTCAGGTGGGTTTTGCACTGCGGCAGGTTTATTCACAATGCTTCCTCCTCGATGAGAAATCTAAAAATATGCGAGAATAAGAGTGTGTTTTTCTTTAAAGCCACAGACTACACCAGAAACATGTTCTCTCTGGTTAAAGGCTGGTTAATAAGTAAAAAACAAACTGCTGACTCTCTGTTCTCAGGGACGAAACATGGGGAAGCTCATATTAAAAACTGGAAACTGTGGATGATAGTTTTCTTAATATTTCTAACTCTAAAGCTTTATTTGTCATGCAACGGCACCCTCTGCTGCCCAGAGCCTCGCAGGGAGAGAACTGACAAATAATGGTCAAAAACTTCTTAAAATACAGTTCATTCATTAAATCATTTTGTATTTATGTTGGTTATTATGTAATTTAGAAGTCGATATGTACCATTTTATTTTACAAAAATCACACCGAATGATTTAAAAAAAAATTTTTGGACAGGAAATGTCAAATAGTGTAACAGAAAAATAAAAATAAATGTTAAATATTGAATTCACTGACAATATAAAACTAGTTAATAACAGTTTTTTTTTTTTCCTATCTGGTGCCAAACCACATGAAATTTTTGACTTCATCCTGCATTTTTTTAAAAAGATTTTTTTTAAAGAGGGTTTGTTGCATTATGGGAAATGTAGGAAACAGTCTGTTTGGGGGCTTGACTCACACACGTGAATAAACAGCCTGTATATTAATCATTGTCTGAGACACGCGACACAGCGGATCCTCAGAAATGCAGCGGTCAGCTGGTCGGAGCCGTGAATAACGCTGAGGTCGTCCTCGTGCTCGATTTTTTTTTTTAATATAATTTTTTTCCAGTTTGCTTGTGTGTTGCTTTGATTCACACCAGCAGTGAACGGTTGTAAATCTTCAGATGAGCTTTGCCAGAGGATTAAAAAAAAAAAAATCATGTTGATAATCAAGGCCAAAAAAAACTAATCCCCACTGGTATCCCCGTCTCCCCCCTGCAGTGGGTAACCATGGTTACGACAGTGCGCTCCGCAGCATGCAGCCCGTGTTCGTGGCCCGTGGACCGGCCTTCCGCCAGAACTACGTCAAGTCCTCCATGCGCTCGGTGGACCTGTACCCCCTGATGTGCCACATCCTGTCTGTGCGCCCGCTGCCCAACAACGGCTCCCTGCTGAACGTCCAGGACCTCCTGGCCGTGGAGCCGCCGCCGCCCCCGCCGCCGCCCAGCGGCCCCCCGCGGGGCGCCGCCGGCCGCTCCTACGCCCCCGTGGTGGGCTCCCTCCTCGGCGTGGCCATGGTGCTCGGCTTCCTGGTGGTGTACATCAGGCAGGTGACGCTCAAACAGCTGCCCTCGCTCAAACACAGAAGCAGGGAGATGTCGCAGCCCCTGCTGCAGGAGGACTTGCACCTGTAGCCGTGGCAACGGGAGACAAGGCAGATGGGAAGTAAAAAAGAAGAAGAAGAATAAGAAGAGGAGGTTTTAGCTCCCCAAGGTAGTCGTCTCTGTCCAGAAGCATCCCCTACAGCCCCCCCCCACCGCTAACGCCACTGTGCTGCTCTTTTTACTCATCAATCTAACGTAGCCTCTAATTACGACGTGACGGGAGGGAAACGTCTCGGGTTTGCTTCTGGTGCACGAGATAATAGAACCTTTACATGGGCTTTATAGTGGCTTTGCTTTGATTGTGAATTTTACCCGATATCATCTCATCATTTCCATCGTGGGCTCAGTTAGAATTAATTCCAAGTGGACTTTTAACCTGTGACTCTGGCGAGTGTGAACCTCTGTTGGCCAAGAACCACGCAGGGGGTGAAAAAAAAAAAAAATAAGATGTCCGTCTGTTTGAATCAAAAGCAGAAACGTGCCACACTCCAAAAAAATATTCAGACAATCCTTCCACACTGGCATTCATAGTGTTGCACTCTTTGTACGTAGGAATATTTCAGGAATATGGAGGGGTGGGGGGGGGGGGGGGGGGGGGACAACCGTGTTAGATAGACCAGACCTGCATCGCTTAGCAAGCAACAAGCACCAAAGATCTCATCTTTTAGGAGGAAACTCAGCTTCACAAAAGGCTGAAAAGCCTAATTCTGCATAGTGACTGCATCAGGTTGCTAGGCAGCACCTGTCAGCAGCATTGATTTCTATGGGATGTGAAACGTCTAAAATCCCCCAAAAAGGGAAGTTTGGTGAAGCACCTTATGTGTGTGGGTCTGGTCCATTGTGTCGCTGTAAAGTCACACAAACTGCTGACAGATTCTCCCCCTTCACTCCACCCAGACGCCGACAGAGAGTGAAGGGAACCTGGAACCTAAAAACCTCTCACAGGTAAAGAACGCGATCCGAGCACCGACTCGCGTTAATGTCGTTAAGTATTCAAACAGAAACTGCTGCTCGGTGCAGACAGGGTTACTTCTGAATGTTTTCTCCTGGATTCTCACACTTTAAAAGACGTGGCAGACTCGTCTATGTAGGTCATCCCTGTTCTCGCTCTTTACCGATGTGTGCAATGGTTTGTGTGTTCGTTCTTTTTGGATGTATTTCTGTATAGATGCCCTCCTTTTTTTAAAAATTGTCGACTGCCATACCCATATCCATTCGTCGGTGAAATGTGAAGTGCAATTCGCTGTTGGTCAGTATTTCGTCTTCGGGGTTTTCTGGGTTTTTTCGGCATGACGTTGGAGAGGACTGTTCCCCTGATTTGCACTACACGACGGAGATTAAAACAGAACGAAGGGGCAGTAGACGGACGCTTTTTATTAGGTCATGTATGATTTGCACTTCTTGTTCTCGTTAGTTGCTGTTAGAAATTAAGAAAAAAAAAAAAGTTAGGTGCCTCTCGCCAAAAAGCTTTTTAATCAGCAAAAGTTCTAATCAGTCAAATTATCACGCCAGGGACTTATTCTAATGTTTTTACATCACGTTTTAAGATGAGAATTGGTTGAATTATGCTTTTAGATGCATCACCGAGTACCTGTGGCCAACGGAACGACAGACATCACTGTGATATGTACTTTTTACTAAATTAAAATTCTTAAAATTAAAAGCATTTATATGGAAATCGTTAATTTTCTGGTAATTGTTTTATGAGAAACGTGTTGTCTGATAATTTCCCCTGACAGAATAAGGAAACTGATCCACCATGTATTCACATAATTGATTTAAAATCGTTAGAAGAATGAAGCTTGGATCTGAGGTATAGATATTTACTATAATTTACAAATGAACTATCTTTGCCATGTGAATGCAATTAAAAAGGGACTTGTGTGAAACTGAATGTGTTAGTTGTTTTTGGGGGATTTTCTGTGTGTGTGTGTGTAATTGTTTATATAATTGGGCTTTTACACGTTTTTCTATTTGCCTGCAACGTTTATTTCTTCATTTTTCTCAGACTGAGGTCATAAGAAACATTTGATTTGGCAAAAAATAAGGATTAACAAGTTGTTAGGTCTCAGAAACATGAGCTGGCATCTGACGTGAACAAAAAAAAAACTCAACTTGTTTTCCAGATCCTGATGATTCATTCATTCCTTAACGTGAGAAACTCTCTGTAGCCGTGGAATCATTTAACAGAAGTTGGACAAACCCAAAGGAACAAAAGAAAAGAAAAGAAAGTCTTGAAATACAGACTTTTAAAGAATATTTTCTTGTTTTACAGTGCGTGACTTGATAACATGGAAGAATAGACGCATTTTGAAAAAAATAAAATTAAGCATTAAAGTATTGTGTGTCTGCTCTGATTTAACTTAACCTGTTAAATCCTGAATAAATGAGTTTTATTCATTTATATTTCATGTTAAACCTGAGCTCCAAGTATTTAGTATTATCTTTTTTTTCTGATATATAATTATAATATAATATAATTGATTAGTATGAATTTATAGACACACATTTGATCTTTGAGTCATTTTTAATTATTGAACTATGGTGATAATTTAGCATATTTGTTTAGTATTATCTTTTTTTCCTGATTGCTCCTACAAGTATTTATACATTATAAATCTTAGTCTAATAATAGAAAACCTTAAACTCTAAAATGAGCTGCATAACCTGAACACTAAATAAATTATTTTATCTGCAGTAAAACCCAATGTTACTGTTACAGCATCAATATATATCATCAATATCCACATCATCAATAAGAAAATAGTTAATATAATTAATTACTATGAATTTATAGACGCATATTTGATCTTTGAACTTTTTATTAATTATTAAAGTATGGTGAAAATTTAGCATATTTGTTTAGTTTTATCTTTTTTTCCCCTGATTTGGATAATCTATAATGAAATACACATTAAAATGCTCCTACAAGTATTTATGTTACAGTTAAACTCTAAAATGAGCTCCATAACATTCATTTTGCTGATAATACTTCTATACTATACACATTTTATTGATAAATCCCATGTTAAACCTGAGCTCCAACACTAAATAAAGTATTTTATCTGCAGTAAAACCCAATGTTACTGTTACAGCATCAATATATATCATCAATATCCACATCATCAATACAATAATAAAATAGTTTAATATAATATCAGTAGTAGCTGCAACTAACCACTATTTACATATTTATTTAGATTGTAGCTGTTTGTGGGATTATTTAATTGGCTTCTTTATAATCTCCTTTTTAAACATCTTACAGAAAATATTCTTCATGTTCTGGAATGATCCTCAGTGGATTTATAGCATTTTTTGTGCAAATCATTGATTTATTAACTCTTATCCTATTAATCATTGAACTTAGCATTGCAGCTGGTTTAGTTTATTTTGGGTGTTTTTTTTCTGAATGTCAGTTTGGTCTTGTTTTAAATGAAGTAGGTTTATCCATAGTAAAACACATTTTAAATTTTTCCCCCTTTTGCCGCAATATTCTAATTATATTTGTGTATCTGTAACAGCAATATAAATGGATTCACATTGTAGGTTTCTTTTAATAAAAGGTTTAAGTCCAATAACCTGTGTGGTTGCAGAGAAATTCCACGTTTATTATCATTTATAGCAGGAAAACTGAAAAATAGGCAGAGCAACAATAAATGCAGCAACTAATGAGAAAGGGAATTAAAAAAAAGAAAAGCATCAAATTCTCAATGATATGAGAAACTAGGAGATTATATGGGAATATTTGTCCTTTTTGTTGGAAATTAAACAATGAATTGATCAGCTTGTGTTATAATTATACTAATTATACTAACAGGATTTCATTACTTCAGTTAGGTTCTTAAACTGAATCCCCTCCCAGACAGAACGTCCTTGAAGGGGCGGCCCTGTGTGTAACTCACCTGTTAACGCGCCCGATCAAAGGTCTTTTATGAGTTAACTTGGAATCCGCCCGGCGCTCAGTCAGTCAGAGGCAGGCGGACGCCGAGCCAGCACGCCGACCACTTCCTCCTCTTCGTCTTCTCTTCCCGAGTCGGAGCAGCCAGACATGGACGTGAGCCGCGACAGCGAGAAGCCGGCGGAGGCCGAGGAGCGGCCGCACGGCCAGGCGGAGGAGCCGGTGGACGAGGACGAACGCAGCCGCTCGTCCTCCTCGTCCGACAGCGACCGCGAGGACGAGTTGGAGAAGCGGGAGGAGGAGAAGCAGGAGGAGGAGAAGCAGGAGGAGGAGAAGCAGGAGGAGGAGGAGAAGCAGGAGGAGGAGAAGCAGGAGGAGGAGAAGCAGCAGGAGGAGGAGAAGCGGGAGGAGGAGAAGCGTGAGGAGGAGAAGCAGGAGGAGAAGCAGCAGGAGGAGGAGAAGCAGGAGGAGGAGAAGCGGGAGGAGGAGAAGCAGGAGGAGGAGAAGCAGGAGGAGGAGGAGAAGCAGGAGGAGGAGAAGCGGGAGGAGGAGAAGCGTGAGGAGGAGAAGCAGGAGGAGGAGGAGAAGCAGGAGGAGGAGGAGAAGCAGGAGGAGGAGAAGCGGGAGGAGGAGAAGCGTGAGCAGGAGAAGCAGGAGGAGGAGAAGCGGGAGGACGAGGCTGCAGCACCGCAGCTCGTGGTGGAGATAAAGATCGAGGAGGTGAACGGCGAGGAGGCGCCTGGGTCCAGGCGCTCCTCCTCGGCCTCCTCCGTCTCCCACGGCGACCCCTGCGACGACCCGCCCTGCGTCCTGGAGGAGGACAACGTGGAGGACGGGATGATGATGGCCTACAGCCGCCCGCGGGGCGACTCCGACCCGCCGGAGCCCGTCGACTACAGCCTGAAAAGCCTGGAGACCGTCAGCCTGGACGAGGCCGGCGCCGCCCCAGCGGACCCCAGCCAGCCCGACATCTCTCTGTTTGCCAAGGTGAGGTCAAAGGTCAAGCTGCCCTTTGTTTTCTCTTTTTTTTTTTAACTTTCCTGAGTGATGAAATCAGCACAGCATGTTTGAAAAGGTCAAAGGGCGCCCTGAGGTCACGGTGCGTATCCTTCACTGTTTGAGTGTCGAACACGTAATAATCAGAATATTATAAATATAATAATAATAATATTCTAAATTCCCACTGGACGTATTGGACTGTATTTTACTGTTAATTTAGCAGCTTAAAAAAGTTCAGATTTGCTGCATTTTTCTGGAAAGAAGCAACAAGAATCTGAACTATTACAGGTTAATGGAGGCAGGTATAGCAACAAACCTGATTCAAGTACTTCAAGTACACACACACACACACACACACACACACGAATATACACATATTTACATATATACACACACACACACACACACACACACACACACACACACATATATATATATATATATATGTGTGTGTGTATATATATATATATATACATACATGTACATATACACACACACACACACACACACACACACATATATATATATATCTCAATTTATTGGCAAACCTTCCTAATATTGGAAAAGAAATAATTTAGTTCTGCAATTCTGAGCCAACAATATGGTTATTAATCAATAAAAGGCTCTTAATATGTCATATTTAAAGAGTATGTTATTTTAGAATCACGGTTTGACCCTGAATTAAATGAATCTGTTACCCGCCCTATTTCCTATTAAAAAAAAAAACTTGGACTTTGACGTATGGACTTTAATTTCATTCATTCGGTTCACGTTGAGTACACTATTATTTGATAGGAAAAGCCAAACCCTAAAAGAAACGATTCATAAAACGTAATCAACACTTTTTACAGCTGGAGCGCACATAGTGGTGGTTTAATGTATAAGGTAAAGTTTGACTTTACAAGCAAATGTGTGGAGTATTGACATGAAATACATTCAGCAAGGGAGAAACTGAGGCAACAAACCGCGGAAGTGGAGCTCTCTGAGAATCAGGATCTTTAATCTGAAGCAGTCTGATGTAATTATTAACCGTTTTACAGCCGCGCGCTGATAGAGGCCGTGCATGCGTACGTACGAGCTATCAGCACACGCAGGGGTCACTTTGCTGATTGAGAGTCCGAGATCACACACACACACACACACACACACACACACACACACACACACACACACACAAAAAGCCCTTCAAATCGTTGTGTTCAAAGTCATGAATGGACAAAAAAAAGAAATAATTGCTGCAATCTGACTTGGATGACGACTTCTTAGAAGAAGCGTTCCAGTGGTTGTGGTGAGGGACTGGAGAGGACTTATTAGTCGTGTCTGTCTTCGCCAAACCCAACAATATTTTGCTCCATTTCATGAATATTACATTATCACAAAAACAACATATTGAATGTCCACGCTGTAATTGCTTTCACCAGGGGAAAATTGAAAGTAGAAATAACAAATGAGAATGTTATGTCTTTCATCACGTCACACCAAACCTTATTCTAGATTTTTTTTCCCGTCCGTTTGCTTGAAAACCAGCGGTGCATTAGCACATTTGACACAGAAACTCTATCTGGATGTCCTCGTGTCACTGTCGAGGATAAACACGGAGCAGAGTTCGCCGTGAACGTGACGACGGGCTCGTGCCACGCCGCCCACCCCGCCCTCGCTCCGCTATCTGGGCGCTGGCAGATTTCCCAACAGCTCAATCGGCACCAACCGGACTCGCTGGGAATCGTTTAACGATTCCCGCGCCATAAAAGCGAGGGAGGAGACCCAGGAGTTCATGTGTGTGTGTGTGTGTGTGTGTGTGTGGTGAGATAATACGCTGCAATAAAAAGATGGAAGAAACAAGGACAGCCATGTTATACTTCACGTTAAAGCAACAGGACAAGTGAAGTAGGTTTATCACTTTTTTAATATTCCAGCTGGATTTGTGTATCTGCAACAGGAATATAAACAGATTCACATTGTAGGTTTCTTTTAATAAAAAGGTTTAAGTTCATAACCTCTGTGGTTGCAGAGATATTCACTATTTATTATCATTCATAGCAGGAAAACCAGCATTGATTTATTAACTCCTATCTAATTAACCATTTAACTTAGCATTGCAGATTATTTAGCTTATTTCAAGTTGAACATTGAGTTTTATTCATTTATATTTCATGTTAAACCTGAGCTCCAACACTAAATAAAGTATTTTTATCTGCAGTAAAACCCAATGTTACTGTTACAGCATCAATATCCACATCATCAATACAATAATAAAATAGTTTAATATAATATCAGTAGTAGCTGCAACTTACCACTATTTAGAGATTTAATTCAGATTTGATTATTTAATTGGCTCCTTTATAATCTCCATCTAGGATTTTTTGTGCAAATCATTGATTCATTAACTCTTATCTAATTATTCATTGAACTTAGCATTGCAGCTGAATTAGTTTATTTCATTTTTTAGTATATTTATCTGTAGAAGAACACAATTTAATTTCCCCCCCCCCTTTTGCAATATTCTAATTATATTTCTATATCTGTAACAGCAATATAAATGGATTCACATTGAAGGTTTCTTTTAATAAAAAGGTTTAAGTCCAATAACCTCTGTGGTTGCAGAGAAATTCCACATTTATTATAATTTATAGCAGGAAAAATAGGCAGAGGAATCACATGGAAAAAGAGTCACTTTTTTAGACAATAAATGGAGCAACTAATTAGGAAGGGAATAAAAAAGAAAAGCATCAAATATTATAATAAATAATAATATATAAGAGTATTTAATGGATTTTTGTTGGAAATGAAACAATGAATTGATGATCAGCTGGTATAATGATTATATAATATAATAATAAGTATAAAGCATTAGTGTATGAGCAGCATTTCATTATTTTAGTTTAGGACAACACTGGTGAGATGAATAGAAGAATAGAAGTCAGACTCCTCCTGCTCAGATGCAGACGTCTGTTACTGTTTGACGTCCAGTGAATCATTGAATCACAAGTCAGTGATTTAAGCTTCTTCTTTTGTCTCTGGACGACACGGAACAACAGAAAGCTTCTTCACAGTTAATGATTTTATTACCTTCTCCAACCCGTTCACTCCTCTCACACAGGCTGTGAACACTACACGGCTTCTTGCTTTATATTTAGCAGCACTGGCCTCCCTCAACTGTTTTGCAGGGAAAGCACATAACTGTTTCTGAGATTCATCTCATTATCCTGTATTGCTTTCATTGTCTGCTTTCTGTGAGGGATTCAAGTTGTAGTTTTGATTAAAGTCTGGCTGATAAAAACAGAACCATAGGCCTATAGAAAAATATATCTATAATAATACAAGTGATTGCATATGCATATATTCATATAAGGGTCAGTGGCTTATAATACAGTTTTAAAGGCATTTATAGGGTCTCTTTAAATGTGCATTTTATGCTATTACAAGACAGTTGACATTTTTGACTTTAAATACATAATTCACAGATAATATAAAAAGCATCTTAGCATTTTTTCCACTCACAGATGAACTTTCAATGGGTAAAAATGCGTCATTTCCTCATTAGCTGTGTTATCACGTGTAGTGTTAGCCCCATAAAATTCAGCCAAATCTAGTCTGATAATCATTGTTAGTCATCGCTACTGGTTGCTAATACATTTTTTTTTACAATAATCAATATCAGCAAGGTCACAGAGATATAGTTATAGTCTGTAATGCTTTTTATCAAGCAGCAGAAGAACAGAAAACTAAATCAGTTTATTCTTTGGGATTTAAGTTGGTTTATTTGGGGCAAAATGAACTTCTTCTTCCACACAGTGGCCCAGTATGTGGTTTACAGTGTTGGTAAACCTGCCAGGGGGGGGCTGCTCTATAAATAGAATTAGCACTAAAATATTTTTTGGGTCCACCCACCAATTACTAACATGTAACAGCTCCTTATTCGGTAAACAAACACCGATTCCTGAATTAAAAACCAAAGACGAGCATCAATAATTCACAGAGGAATCTTCTCCCGCTGGTGATCCAATACAGCCGCACATGTGAACACGCGTTAAATATGAATGAAGCTGCTGCCACCGCCGCTCACATACCGACACAAATACCAGCTCTTTTATTTAGCTTGTGTGTGAATTTAACAGCATCACGTAAGCGAGTGATAGTGGAGCAATTCACGACTTGTTCTTTTTATTCCAAAGAAGTGAGGAAGTGAAAAATGAGAAAATGAGGTTATCAGAGTTGGAAGCGAGGTGATGGAGGAGGGGTTGGTGGGGGGTGTCCGTGCTGAGCAGAGAAAGAGAGAGAGATGGGCTCCACCCCCTGGTCCGGACTACACCGACACCTGTTTCCCACTGTGTGTGTGTGTGTGTGTGTGTCAGTGGGAGCTCGCTGTGCTCTCCATCTGTGGCTAAATCAGAGCTTCACCTGCCACCTGGGTCTGACTCTCAGCTTCCTGCCCCCCCCCCAGCGGGACGCCCACACGGAGCAAGAACCACGTTGAAAAAGAAAAAACAAAAACGGGAAAACCAGAAGTTGGAGTGTGAGGGATCACTGGATATTCTCAGGAGGGATATCTCAGCTTCCCCATCGCCTTCTTCTCTCTAGAGGATGTAGACCTCTAAAAAGGATAAAACAAAAGGACTCTCGCTTTAGAAGACAAAAGGCGACCAGAACCGAGCATCATGTCCTCCAACGGTCAAGACAGAGACCCCGATATCGAGCTGTTCGTCAAGGTAAGAGACGGAACCGTGCCGGCGTTTCTTCTGAACTTCAGCTTGGATGAAGAAGCTGGAGGCGGCGTGGCATCAGCAGCAGCGCGTGCTGTGGAAAGCTCATGTAACCCGATAGGAGAGGCAGAGTTACGGCGCTGACCTTTGGATTGTTGTGACACTGATATTGAATCTTTTGACACTTTGTTGCAAACTTTAGAAGCAGATATAACCTGGATTTGCAATTTTTTTTTTAATTAGCTGTTAATTTGAGGGGATGATTCTCATAGTGATTAAAAGGAAGTAGAATGTTCCATTAAATCATACAGCCTGTTTAGTTCTTTTTCCCCAGTGTGTGTGTGTGTGCCACCTTTAGTGGAAACAGCCGTGTTGTTTTCCCTCTCTTGTCGAGGCCCCCTGAGAAACGTTAGAGGCAGGTGAGCGTACCTGAGGCAGGTGAGGCGAGGTGCAGGCCTCCGCCATGCGACGCGTCGCTTGGATGCACTGACCCAATTAGGCCCGGGGCGCAGGGCCGGTCTCAGCCGACCCGCCTCCTAGGAAACGGGTCAGCACCTGTTAGACAGAACATTGCTGTAATATATGCTGTTCCTCTGCAACCACACGTGCAGTTAGTGTGTGTTAAGTTGCATCTGATGCACAAAGCTTGTGTGTAGCAATAACGCATAGTAGCTGTAACACTGCTATCATTCTTTTTTCCTGCAACAGACAGAGAATCAACCTGCATGGCTCCAGCCCCATAAAGAAGTTATATCAACACTTATGTAAGCTATGAAGCCAAGGTTTCATGCACAGCAGATCTTATCTAAATTATGCATTATGTCACTATACATCAGCATGCAATTATGATAAGGACGTCATCAAGAACGTGTCAAAGAATATTTCATATCACCAGATAGTTTAAGTCTGCCTGAAACTTAAAATAAAGGCTTGCTATGAACTTTGTTTAAAAAATGCATAGGGTTTGAGATACCTGATGACTTTCTCATCTTGCGAACAAGAAACTATAATTGACCTTTATACAGAGACACGAAGAAGCCAAATATAGTCTTTGCGTATGTCAGTTGTAATATGATAATTAAAAAAAATTGGTTATATTGGTTCTTTTTGTCATGGCACGCTGCAATAAAGCTCAGGAATTGAGTGCAACTTGGTTCTAATTAGACAATTATAGCGATGACCTGTTCATTGTCAAACACTTGATGTATTAATGAATTACAACATAAAAAACTGGAATTACCTAATATATCTATAATGTAGATAAGTGGTGCACATACGTGTATGTGAGGGATCGGATGAGGCAGCATTTTACCTCCAGCTGGACCCTCCTCCTCCTCCTCCTCATCATCATCATCATCACATCACTCAGCAGCTCCCATGCACCCGTGTTGTGCGAGGCGGCTTTTTTTTTTTTTGTCCTCCGTGTTCTAGATGTTGATTGGCCATTATCAGCCCCCCGGGGCTCGTGTATTGTGTTACCCGCCGAGCCGTCGAGGCCACGGCCGTAACAAAGCACTGACAGAAGCATCTCATGCGCTCGGGCAGCGTGACAGCGCCCAGCATCAATGGCTGGCGTGCATACAGTCGGCTCAGCTACTTTTTCTGTTTTCTGGTCTTTGCTATAGAAGCAGTGTGTGTGTGTGTGTGTGTGTGTGTGTGTGTGTAGCGCAAAAACTGAATTCTTATCATGTGAAAAGATCTTATTTTTATTACAATTAGACCAGTATTAAGTAGAATTATCTTATTCCATTGACGGATAATTTATCTTATTTGGGTCAAGACGATTATAAACATTAAATTAAAAATTCAATTGACCAAAATAATAATAAGCTAAATTATCTGACAGTGGGATATGATAAATGTACCAAAAGATATTTTTACTAGATAAATCTTCAGTTTTTGTAGTGTGGGTTCTGAGTCTATTCAGTTTTGTGCATTTTTGATTCAGATCACTGCACGTAGGTCAATGTTTTTTGTGAATTCCCCTCTTAAATAATTATATTATAAGATCTAATTCATATAAATACCAGAGGGAGACCAGCTATGAAACCACTGCTGACCTGGAGGTCGGTGAACTCCTGTAGTTGTGTGTTGCTGGTCTGTCGGGGACTGCGGGTCTGACCCTGCACGCCGTGGCCCAGCGGGCATTGAACCGGGTCATGGAATCACTATCTATAATTCAGCTGGGCCGGAGCATCAGGTGTCACCGTTGCTGCTCCGCCGTGTGTGTGTGTGTGTGTGTGTGTGTGTGTGTACATACCGGTACATGCCGACACTCGATATCACTGCATGTACACAAGCAGAAGAGCGAGTACTCTATTGATCGCCTGCATTCAACCACACACACGTTTAAGGGGACACCTTTCAGAAGCCAGTCCAAATGAGTATAATGAGGGCCCACCTTTCCCTTTCCCCCCCAGACAGATGCAATAAAGATAAAAAAGGAAATTAATTATTGTAGACAAACACACACAATCAGGGTGAAATATGTAATTATGAGGACCACACTGGTTTAACAGGTTATCACTTGCGTTAATAGCATTAATGCTAACATACGTTTCGATTTATTTTGTTATTATTAAGAGCAAAGTGACTCTACGAGACATGTCGCAATCCCATTGTTTTCATGCTGCATCCTCAATAAATAACGCAGGGTTCCTGTCAAATGAAAAACATCTGGAGACACTGATGAGATTAGTTCAAGGCCATTTGGACAAACACGAAGCTAACGCAGCAAAAGTTTGTTTTCTTCTTCGTTTTTTTTTTTTTTTTAACACCAGCTGGTAAAATGCTTTAACCTTTAAAAACGGCAAAAAATGTGCTGCTTGGAAACTTTTGAGTAGAAGTAGAGTATCGCTGCCAGGTTATGATGGTGGCAGCTCTCCAGGGGGGGGTTTGCTTTGACTTTTAACTTCTTATCAGTTTGCAGCAGAGGTTTAAGGTTGACATATTACTGCAGGGTTGTGTTCTTCCACTTCTATACAACCCCTGACGTTTCTCTCTCTTGAGAACCTCACTAGTCAAATACAGGTTTGAGATAATCTCCTACAAATATTAGATCAGCACTTGATTGCTAGTAGCAAGGTTGCAGTGGTGTGGCCCCTCCGAGCGTCTCTTGTTGGATTTTCCCATCAGCTGTCTCAGTGAAAATGTCTGTAAGATACACGATTGTGACCTAAAGCAAGACATTTCAACCCTTCTGGCTTCAGACCTGGAGCTCAGACTGTGCTCCGACCACCTCGTATAGGAACACTGAACCATCTGTTCAACAGGAATGACGAGACATCTGCACAGAATGAAACAGATGCATGTAACGCTGGAAGAGCCCTGGAATTATTGATTGATTATTTAAGTGATAGGGTCACAAAAGCTAAAAAGGTAAAGAAAAACACCTTTGATTTTATCATATTATTTCATGTACTTACCATAGGGATTAAATAAATCTTATTTAATCTATTGCACTAGTCATTACATTACAACAACTACCTCATAATGCACATAACTGGGACAATCAGTACTGTCTTGTTTTGTCTGTTTTATTGTTTTATCTTGTTGAACTTGTCCTTCCACACCGTACTACTCATGTCTTGTCCTGTCATACATGTTTGTTTGTTTCTAGTTTTAGTTTAGCACTTTACCATTGTAGTTTAGGATTGTCTCGTCTTGCGCACCTGCACTTTGATGTTGTTGTACATGTAAACGCATAGGATAGTGTGAAACGAAATTTCGATTCCTTTGTATGTCAAGTACATGTGAAGAAATTGAGAATAAAATTGACTTTGAAATCTTAACCCATAAGATGCCACAAAAACTTTGGTTCCCCCAGACTCTTCTTCCCCCCCCAGACAGATGCAGTAAAGATAAAAAAGGAATTTGATAATTGTTGAAGAATCAGAAGCTATAAAAACCTGACATTTTAAGGATTATGAGGACACGGTGACTTCTGAGGACCTCCCCATACAATCAGGTTGAAATATGGAATTATGAGGACCACACTGGTTTACAGGTTATCACTTGCATGTTTATATGTGGTTTTATGTCTGAACTTAACTCATTAAGTCCCAAAGTGACATATACTAATCATCCTAATATGGAATATGTTCACCACTAATGTTACAGATATGTCAAAAATACAGATCTTTGGGAATAAAAAGTATTATTCTAAAAAAGAAAAACTTGGTCTATGGTATAAGCCACATAATTTTCCTTTAAGGATAAACGGGTTAAACAGTAGAGCAAACAACACCATAGAACAACACAATATAGTTACCACACACTCATTCACCTGCATTCGTTTTTCACTTAATAATAGCATTAAAAGAACTTGGAGTAATAGGCTGGTTGTCTAGAGGGTGCTACAGATAGACTGGTGTTCATTTGTGAAGCCGTTTTATCTCATATCAGCTGGTTTTCACGTTTTCTGTCACGTTTCGCAGGCGGGAAACGACGGGGAGAGCATCGGCAACTGTCCCTTCTCCCAGCGCCTCTTCATGATCCTCTGGCTCAAAGGAGTGGTGTTCAACGTCACCACCGTCGACCTCAAGAGGTACACACACACACACACACACACTCGCTGAGGTTTCCCTTACAACACACACATGCACGTTTCCGTGTCCCTCCACAGGAAACCGGCAGATCTGCACAACCTGGCCCCGGGGACGCACCCTCCTTTCCTGACCTTCAACGGGGAGGTCAAGACGGATATCAACAAGATCGAGGAGTTCCTCGAGGAAACGCTCTCCCCTCCAAAGTAATTCAACGGGACGTTTTTACAACGCATAGTTTACAGTATCAGATTATATCGCCGACTACTATGGCTGCACACGCTGCTCTTGGCTAGATTTATTCAGTTTCGGCAGCGCTGCTGAAAGGACAGGAAACATTCCAGGCCAATAAAAGAAGAATATGTGCTGTTTTTGATGAGGACTGATGTCAGTGGATATGGTTGATATAACCGTGTTGTTTATGGCCGTCGTAAATCTATAGTATATGCGTCTCAGGTGTTGTTCTGGCACTCCGCTGCCGCGAGGAATAATTTAAGTCTTGACGGCAGTAAACTAATTTAAAAAGGATATCGAATCAGAAAAGGCAAGACAGGTTAAATTGTTTGTTATTGTCACTGCAGAAGAAAGTCAGCAGCAGCGAGTGAGCGCTCACACAGAAAAAAAACAAAAAAAAACCTCGGATTAACAAAATCTTTTCTTTTATTGCCTGTAAAGTTTTCTGCATTATAAATGGACTCGGGTATAAGGAAAAGCTGGAGGGGCGGGCGGCCAACTCGGCGTGAGTGCGTGTAACATGTTCAGCCCGAGCCGCGCTGCAGCCCAGGTGTTAATGCTATCCAGATGTGTGTCGGCGAGCGTCTGCCTGACTGCGTCTCCTGCCTCCGTCCCCGTCTGCTCGCTCAGGTATCCCAAGCTGGCGGCCAAGCAGAGAGAGTCCAACACAGCTGGAAATGACATCTTCGCCAAGTTCTCAGCCTACATCAAGAACACCAAACCGGAGGCCAACGCTGGTGGGCCGCTCATTTTGTGCCATTTACACACACACACACACACACACTCCTAGACACACACACACTCTGTAGAATAAAATAAAAAAGTGTATTACTGCCATTATCCCATTCCTCCACTAGGTAGTAGCAGAGTCCACTATTTGAGGGTTTGACTCACTGAGTTTGCTTTGCTGCCACCTACTGAGATTATTAACCACTTAATCTCCAGGCCTATTTCTACATTTTCCTCCTATAAATGTTAATAAATATGAAATATCTCTGTAACCGCAAAAGGTTATCGTAGTTAAATCTTGTGTTGAACGAAATCTACTACATGTGAGGTGACTATAGAAGTGTTAGAATTAATGTTGTCAATAAAGTTGACTGTGACAGAGCAGATAGTTAGAATATTGGAAAATAAAATCTAAAATTGTGTTTTACTACAGCTAAATAAAATAGACTGAACAAAAAAGTTTAAAATATTTCTATATATTCTGTAAAATGTTTAAAAAGGAGATTATAAAGGAGCCAATTAAATAACCACACAAACAGCTCCAATCTAAATTAAATATCTAAATAGTGGTTAGTTGCAGCTACTACTGATATTATATTAAACTATTTTCTTATTGTATTGATGATGTGGATATTGATGATATATATTGATGCTGTAACAGGAACAGATAAAATACTTTATTTAGTGATGGAGCTCAGGTTTAACATGAGATTTATCAATGAAATAGTATCAGAAATAAAAAAAACATGTTATGCAGCTCATTTTAGAGTTTAAGGTTTTCTATTATTAGAGTAAGATTTATAACTTATAAATACTCGTAGGAGCATTTTAATGTTTTAAATTATTGATTATCCAAATCAGAAAAAAGAAAAGATAATACTAAACAAATATGTGTCTATAAATTCATAGTTATCAATTATATTAAAGTATTTTGTTATTGATGATGTGGATATTGATGATATATATTGATGCTGTAACAGTAACATTGGGTTTTACTACAGATAAAATACTTTATTTAATGTTGGAGCTCAGGTTTTCTCATGCAATATATGACAAACACTAAAAACTTCGATTTTAAAAGGTTTAAAAGAACACACCTATTCCACAGGTCGTGAGCCTAGAATCAATCATGCATGTGAGCATATTTGGTTCCTCACACTGCATTCATGTGTGTGTGTGTGTGTGTGTGTGTGTGTGTGTGTGTTGTGCATTTAGTTCTAGAGAAAGGGCTGAGCAGAGCCCTGAAGAAGCTGGACGACTACCTGAACAGCCCCCTGCCCGATGAGATCGATGCAGACAGCATGGAGGAGGAGAAAGGCTCCAACCGAAGCTTCCTGGACGGCAACGAGCTCACGCTGGCAGACTGCAACCTGCTGCCTAAACTGCACATAGTCAAGGTAAAGAAAGAGCGAATGGCGTGCGGCTGGATATGGACGGATCCGTGTTTAAGGCTGTGAATCCAGTCAAAACAGTAATCCTAGGTCTAATATGACCAAAAAAAGAAATCACAAAAAGAAAAACCAACAGCTAACTGGAGCCTACCACAGGCTCTTGTTACCACAGGGTGATACGGAGCTTCCAAATCACACAGAACGTGAATGTAGGGTTTCTGTTAATGCTGCTAAATCACACTTTTCTATAGTCACGCATGCACAGCCAGGGGCGAGTGCATCCAATTTGAGTAAGTTCAGGACAGTTTTGACCTTTCATCCTCAACTTAAGAGCTCCTGATGCACACAGATTAAACATCACTAAGAAACACAACAGGGATGCACTATATACATATATATATATATAGCTCTTAGATTGTGTATACTGTCGCAGCACACACAGACGCTGGAGTACTTGCTGTAGATCATAAATGACTCGACGTGGAGGCTTCAGAGCTGGCGTGCCTGCACATTTTATCTGTAGAAAAGGCTGGTGTCTACTGTTACCATTCAGTGGGTTTTCAGGCTGCCAGACCGTGTGATGCTCAGCCCACGTTACGTCATTCATTTCCGTCCATCTTGGACGGCGACGCCTCATGCAACAGGGTTGCAAATCATTTTTGAGAGCTCACAAGTTTAGGAGCGTCATTCCTTGTTAGAAATGAGCGATTTAGATTTTTTTTTTCCCCCAGAAGCTAAACATGAGGCTATAAGCAGACAGGACGCTATATCTCTCTAGATGGAAAAAGGCAGATAAATGGACACACAACACCCAGCACACAGTCCGGTTCTGATTCCCGGGGCACTGTGGATTTATTATAGACCTGGATGTGGCGCCACCTCTCAGCAGACAGATGATTTTTACCGTTGGCCACTTGTGGTACTGGAACAAAAAAATTCCATGTGACCCAAAAAGCTTTTTTCCTAATAAACCGCAATAATAAAAGAGAAGTCTGTAAAACTGTTGACAGAACCAGAGTGTAGACTACACTATAACCCTGTCAATTACTAATCACTGTATTATATATTGTTTAAGTCATGGATTCTCTATCTGTCAAAAAAAACGTTTAAGAAAAATCTGGAAAAATCTATCATCCGAGTGTGATGTCACAAATGTGTCTGGGTTAGAGTTAGAACTGTTTTTAATGTGGTTGGTTTAAATGAATTAGATTACTACAAGGTGAGGGATTTTTTTTTTGCCATTTGTACTTTCTTATCACTACAGGGCATGTTAGTAAACCTGGAAGGAAAGCAACCTCTAATGAAAGGAACAGCAGACATTTATCGGCCCGATGTCCAGCTCTTATAGTAGATGCGTCAGTGACAAATAATGTTTAGCAAGATGAGAAAGTCAAAAGATTTTTTAAATACAGATTTGAGAAGCATTCTACATGTGCATTCTTGTCATTTAAAAGTCCATTTGTACCATTTGTTATACAAAAATCATGATTTTGTGCGATTTTTTACACAAAACCTCAAACAGTGCAACCAAAAAAGATTGATAAATGTTATGTTATATGTAGAATTTACCTAGAATATAAATTTGATTTTTTAAAATAACTTTTTTAGAGACCTAAAGTGTCTGGTACCAAGTTCTCAGGGTTTGCACCAGACAGTTCTGGTCCTCACATACCATGGACCTGGTGTCTGGTCCCGCCCAGGCCTCCGTGGCCCGGCTGGTGTTGGCCGTGCTGCGGTGGTCCGGCTGTCTGTTCCCTTCACGGCTCCTCCGCTGGTCACAAGCGGTTGCTTCACTTATTTTTCTAGCCGCAGACAGACAACTTAAACAGAAACTGTCCGTGGATTCTGGAGCCTTTTCCGCCGCTTCATTGCTTTTTTTTATTATTCCGTTCCACCACGAGGGAGCCGCCTCCTTCCCAGCGTGTCGCTGGCTTCCGCTCTGACGTCACGTTCAAACAAACCGTTGCCAAGCGACGACGCAGACGCTACGTCTGGAGGCGTGGCCAATTAACAAGCCGGAAAAGTGCGCGCGCGCCAAGCCTATATCTGTTTATATAGAATTTGCAAAATATAATAACATGTATAGCTAAAAAAGTTTATTTTTTTATATTAGTTTATCATTGTAGCCTTCACCCACTTAGTCATTACATCATCACTGATGATTATTATAAAAAAACGTATCATATAAATATTTAGTGATTAAACACAATATTGATATCAAGCTATTTAGTCAACATTATTATATTTCATTTTTTTCCATATCACAGTAGGACTTGAAGCCCCTCGCACATAAATTATAATATAAATTAAACTTGCATTCTTTTATTTGTGCAACATGACTGTGAATGATTAAATTAACATTGAAATGTTGGACTTGATTTAACAATTTAACACAACAAAAATGGCGTAAGGGGCCAGTGCAAAGCAACTCCAGACACATCACTTTTAAACTTTTAAACACACTGACAGCACAGCTCTCAGAGACTCAAAATCGGTCTGACACTTTGGAAATATCTCAACAATTATTGGATTGGCTACCATGAGTATACATACCGGAGTGTGCATACTAATGACTCTAGTGATCCCCTGTCTTTACCTCTAAAGCCCCCTTTAGGTTTCCCTTTTTTTTCTGTGTGAAGTCTGTTCACAACTATTGGATGGATCACTGTTAGATGTGATACAGCTATTCGTGGTTCCCAGAGGAGGAATCTTGTTGAGTAACAGAAGATTACGTACAGACATCTACGGTTTCTAGAACCCTCATTAACCCTTGTGATCCCTTAACTTGTCATATAGTGCCATCATCAGGTCAATTTCTTAAGAGAACATGATAAATGTCCTCTCTGTGCCATTTTGATGTAAAAAAGGGGATTTTTCACCATGCACACAACGTTCTGCACAATCGTGCAACACCGAGTAGTTGTCATTTTTCCACACTAACATTTTCAGCACAGAAAACAGTTGAAAGTAAAATCTTTTATATTTTATTTACACACAAATTGCTGATTATAGCTTGACTGCATTGGATTTTAAATGTGTTCTTCATTCTTTCTTCTTCCAGGTCGTCGCTAAGAAGTACCGTAACTATGACATCCCCTCGGACATGACGGGCGTGTGGCGGTACCTGCAGAACGCCTACACCCGCGACGAGTTCACCAACACCTGCGCCGCCGACTCGGAGATCGAGACCGCCTACAAGGACGTGGCGAGGAGACTGGCCAACTAACTCGCCAACCGACCCGAAGCTTAATCAGAACTAAACTAGCAACACACACAAACACACACACACACACACACAAAGTATAAAAAAATCACTTCCAAACATGCGTGTGACTGTCCTTTTGAGTCGTCATCAGTGGCATTTTCGGGAACCTGAGTTTTTTTTTTCTCTTGTCACAGTAAACGGGTCCGATGGCGGCGCTGAGGGACGGCTCTCGCTGCTCTCGCTGCTCTCGCTGCTCCCCACGAGTGATGGATTTCAGAGAGAGTTCGCAGTGTATATGGTTTTGCAATCACAGAAACAGACATGGCAAAGAGAGAGAGAAGTGGGGCGTAAGATAAATCAAGCACATTTAACTCCGGGTTCCAAACCAAATTTCGCTGCTGTGACATAACACGTTTCACTCAAACATGATTGTGTCTGTCTGTATTTATTCCTCATAACACAAAGCTCCCTTTCATACGTTCTCCACCGGTCCACGCAGCCAAACATTTTACTAGCTGCTGATGTCAGGGTCGTTCGCTTTATTTATCCCTAAGCCCACAGAAGTCTCGTCTGACTCCAGGGCTTATTATCGAGCCCTGGCTCCCGGGGAGACACCTTGATTTATCTACGATTGACGACTGATGCTAATTGTTTTGCTGAATACGACTGTTGCTTCTTTTTTCGATTGTCATTCGACTGGGTGTTGCTGTAGTTGTTTGTGTTTTCTTTGAGCTTATTTCTTTGAAGAAAAAAGAAAAAAAATCACTCCCGCTGCTGCCGAAAGATTGAGCCTTTTTATTCAGATTGATTTAAGAAATAATTTGATCTCCTCAATGACGTTAGTAGAGAAAGAACAAAAATTAGCCGACGAGGGCTCAAACCGACGCTCGCTTCTGACTTGTTTTGCATGCACGAATCTCCTTCTGTGTTGTAATATTTAAACCTGATATGGAGCCTCTTTACCCAGCTGCCTCAACTATGTGCCTTTATTTGGAAGTATCAAAAAAATCCATGCCAATGTCACTGATGGACTCATTATGAAAAATGTATTGCAGCCAGGGCCGAGGCATTTGTTTTGCCTCAAGCTATTAGTGTTCTAGGTATTGATTTTGTCTTGAGTTACTCATGATATTATGAATGGAGAGAGTATTTATTTAGCAGCCCAATCAGCCCTGATTAGGTAGAGCCATTAGTGGCGCGATGAAAAGCGTCTTCCAGGCCAGGTCCACGACGGTCAGGAGCCCTGCCCTCCGGCCGTTCATCAAAGACACATTTCCTCCGCTGCGAGGAGTCGATCAACATCCAACAGCCCGAGAGTTCAAGTTCAAAAGTTTCATTGTCCACGCAGAGGAGGATGGAAATTTGTCTTGGGGCTTATCGTCTTTGGCCCGACGTCAGGCTGCAACTATAGCGAGACTTCCTTGAAGAACCATAAGGCTCTTGTGTGGTTTGGACAAACATGTGATATGAAATTGGAGCATGATGACTGAGAGGCTTGCTCATTGCGAAGCTCTACAAATAAAATAATATTTTCACAGATCTGCTTCTGCCTTTTCTTTTCTTTTCCAGCTAGGTGATCAATCAACACCGATACTCTCTAGGTTGTCACGAGGAGACCGGTTCTCCATCCATAACAGCGAGAGAGAACGACCAGGGCAGAGAGAAAGAAGGAGAGAGAGAGGGAGAGAGAGTGATGACCGTTGACAGGCTTAAATAGAGGCTTCCATGCCAGGGATCAAACGCCATCCCTCTTCTCCACTCTCTCATTAAGACGGAAAACCCGAGCGCCGCCATCCGATCTGTCTCCATTTTTCCTCAAAGGAGTCTAACTTGAAAGATCTGCGCCTGTCGGATTTACAATGGTGGGCGAGTGGTGTTTACTGAGACGCGGCCTTGCCAGAAACAACAGTCAAAGAAAATAAATGGAGCCTGCCTAGTGTTTCCACAGGAGTAAGGAAATATGGAGCGAGACTTGTGCCTTGCTGTTTGGTAATTAGTACCTAAACATCCCTGTCCTTGGATCCCATCGCTCACATCCAACATTTCTGCAAGCTGGATAATATACAGTGGAGCATTAACGTCAAACACGTCTGGTCATGGGGCCTGGCACGCCACATTAATCTGTTATTACACTCTCAGTGGATCTACCAGTCGCTGGCCTTGGCCACCAGAGCACAGAGTCCGTATAGGCAGACAGGGACGCACACACAGTGTACTTTTATAGCCAGGTTTAGTAAACCTCCTCAGCTCGGGCATAAATTGTGTAAAGTGAGTCTCGCTCCGAGACCTGAGCTGATTAAAACAAACTGGTGCCGTTTTGACGTGTGAGGACCCACCAGAAACAGACCTGTGATCCAATTAAGGGCCCGAGCCCATAGTGTAAGAAATACTGCCATGCAGGTCTCAGTGCCCCGATGCGAGCACAAGTCAAACGTGGCCGCTGCTCGCCGTGGTTATTGCACCCGAGAGACGGAACACATGTGTTTTAGCCTGAGGTGGAGTTTGGTTTTACCTCATACTGTCTCGCTCTATGGGAAGAAACACTACTTATTTATTGTGTTAGAGTCTATTTCTATCAGAAAAGGGTTTTTTTTACTAGAGTTTGGATTTGTTAATATCATCATATGTTAATCACCATGGTAATCATGACTTTAAAGGTACAGAGTGCACCTTTCTGTTGCCACCTAGTGGCGGAAGTGCAGAATGGAACCATCAGATATGTAGCTTAACTATCAATGGCTCAATCTAAGATAATATAAACACAAAAATTCTAATTTTACTTGAATAAATAATAATTAATGAATATTATATTCCATTTTTTAATAAGACCACTGCCACTGCTTGACTACTAGCTCTGCTGAAAACCACTACATCCTACACATTGTACCTTTAAGGGCCTTTGGCTGCAGATAGGCCCATAGGAGGACCACTTGGTCCCTAATGTCAGGCGAAAAAAAGCCACTAGAGCGATCCAAAACACACAGTTAATGTTGACTCAGTTTGAAACTCCTCTGGACTCAATCAGATCGAATTAAGATCATGTTTTATATATATTTTATGGTGGGCATTGGTTATTCTTAAAGCTGGTCGACCTCCGAGACATCAGGGTGGACGTTTGCCATTTGTTAAGACCTCAGATAAAAGCTAAACAACCAGCGACTGAGTAAACAGCACCAGAGGAGCCAATAAGATGCATCACTGTCATTTCTACAGGCAGAAAAGAAGTTTATGGGAATGTTTTGCAAGCATCCGCTGAAAATTTGATTAAAGTGGAGGGGATAGGCCAAAGTTAATACGATTCATGTACCATAAAAAAAAAAAAAATCAAGCTTGTGGTGGCACTAGACGAAATGTCACGGTATCCTTAGAGTCAGGGTGATTCATCCTCTGGGCACCGGCGTCTGTGCAACGTTTCATGGCTAATCCATCTGATAGTTTCTGAGCTGTTTCGGTCGTTTTTTGAACCACACACTCGAGGCCTTTGGCCACCGAACGTCTCCTTCCATTCACGATTAGCGTCGGGCGGCGACATCGACGTCAGCCCGTCCAGGAGAGAGGAGGAAGTGTCTAATCAGACGACGGGAGCCGTGTCACGACACATCGAGCATCCGAGCGAGTGTCGGGTTCTCGGCATGTCCCCCCCCTCCTCCTCCTCCTCCTCCTCCTCCGCCCGCCTGCCCTCGGAGGTTTGAGTGACTTGTGGTGAAGCCTGACGGGGATTATTGATCCGCCTGGCGCGCGCCTGCGGTTTTCGGCGTAAGACTGACGACCTCGCCAGAGAATTCTTGGCACACAACCCGGCCGCTGTCTTAGATCAGCGGGAGAGGAGCCGCGTGGCCGGGACAGGCCTGTCGCGGGGCTGTCGGGAGCCAGGTGATCAAGACGTTCCCCCGCGTATTTAAATAATCATCCCCGAAATTCAGGGGCCGGAAGATAACAATAAACATATCTGATTGGCTGTTTGGGGGAACGCTGCAGTCTGCAGGCAGCACAGCCCGCGCTATTTATGCTCTCGGTTGGATTTGCTGGTTTGGGTTTCAGTTCCAGTTGTGAACCACATGAAATAATCCACGGTCACCGGAGAAGGATGTGGACACTGTGCTAATTATGTGAGCTGATGATGTCAGGTATAGATACCTGTTAGCGAGCCAGAACCCCCCCCGCCAGCCCCCTCCGACGCTGCGATCCAATGTATATAACCGCAGCGTGGCGGCCACGCTCGCTGCACGACCACACTCACATCCACATGTCGGACATGTTTGGATCCCCGGCAGCCCTCACACATCCGCGCTGTCAGGCGAGTGCTCACTTTATCATTCGTACTTGTAAATCATCGCTCTGCCGGGCAGGAAACACGCAGCATTTTATTTTCCAGTCATAAACCATAAAACCTGCCTCTAACACGAGTTATGATCCTTGGAGACAGAGGGGATGAATGTCTAAAGCAGAACCAGACACGATGGCGGGCATCCTTCATCCCGCGTTCGCCTGGCACACCCCGATGGCGGCGCTCGCTCGCTGGATTTTTCCAAAAAAGAAAAAAAAAAGAGAGTCCGACATTATCTAAATGTCACCGTGGGCTGCGTGTCATTCAGCGGTGAACTGAATCCCTTTAACTGCCCTGAATTACCAGTCCATTAGTGCTCAATTAACACTCGCCTGATAAAGTTTTAACGGCCTTCATCTGACAGGAAGAACACATACAGCTCCTTCACGCGTGGTTTCAGCCGAAGATGGGGCCCCTGCCCAAATTTTTAAAATTTTATTGCTTGGCTGCAACCTATGGAAAAGGCCTGTTTTGCATGAATATTTGGCACCGGGCTGAGGTTGATCCTGTCTTATGTTCTGTACACTCGCTTGTGCCGCAGCAGTTTGCCGTTTTCTGACAGCTGAGATGGTGCGTGATTTAAAACACTGACATGAAGCGGAGGCCTTGGACAAAGAGGCCTTTTGTTTGTGTGTTTGGTCGCTGTCCATGGTCCTGATACTTGCATTTTCACAGTAATTCCTTTTTTTTTATCTGAATATCAGATTGCATAATCTGAACTTAAAAAAAAAAAAATGTAGGTATTTGACATATTTTCAGGAGTGGACGTTTCTCCGAGCTGCGTCTCACTCAGCAGCAAAAACGGTTTTTCATGGAGTCGAAACGTTTCCAGAGGCTTTAATGTGGTGATGAATGGATCCCGGTGCAGGGCGTCAGGCTGCCGTACGCCACACGGCGCCGTGCGTGGGCCGAGCCGCCACCTCCGCGAGGTTCTGGGCCGCAGCCTGGACGCGGCTCGCTCTGCCAACTGATAATTTCTTTTATTGCGGGGTCAAAAAGACAAGCTGCCATTAACAACCTCTCTCTCTCTCTCTCTCTCTCTGTGTGCAAAAGGGTGAGGAACTTTTTCATATCTGGTTTTCATTTGTGCGAGAGCGAAAAAAAAATCTGACGTCTGCAGAGACAGAAACGTGGGGCGCTGGAACCTCGCAGGTCTGGTACTTTAGTACCACTAACATAATAAGCGCTAGTTTGGCCACATCCAGCCTGCTTTTGGCTGCAGGGAGGGCCATACGGGTGGGCCCCTCACCCCGGTCCCTAAGGTTAAATAAAAAGCCACTAGAGTGCGCCAAAGCACACAGTTATTGTTGACTCAGTTTGAAAGTCTGCTGGACTCGGGACGGGGGGAGCTGCTTGATTAAAATCAGATCAGATTAGGATCAGGTTTTACGGTGGGCACGGGCGGGTCGAGGTGCCCCCTCCACCCCCACCGCCGCCGCCGCCGCCGCCGCCGCCCGTGAGGATGGGATGACGTCAGATCAGGAAGGGTTCACCGGGGTCGGGGCCCGGTGCTCGCTCAGCAGCCAGGGCCCACGCCGGGGCCGCCTCGGGTTTATCTCAGGCCCAAATGAGGAATCAAGATGCATTCCTGTGTAAGGGCAGAAAAGAACAGGGGAAACACACACACACACACACACGCACACACACACACAAACAGCACTCAGCCCTGTTAGCGGAGACAAAAACATAGGAAGAGATATACAGCTCTGTGGACTCGTATGAGACCCTGGAGGATCACTTCCCGCCTGAGCTGCTCCTCTGAAACATTTGTAGAGGTCAAGTAAACAGTTTGTATTGGTCTGTCAGCTGTGCATGTGTGTGTGTGTGTGTGTGCATGCGTAATCAGATGAATGGAGTGACTTTGTCTCCTCGTAAACCCCCCATCTATTGATTGCTCCGTTGCATAATATTATAATCTGTGCTGCTCCTGGTATAAAAGTCAGGCTGAGAATTGTCCACCAGGCCTCAGAGCCGCGTCTGCCGTGCATGCAGGACATTATGCTAATTTCTCCGGGTGTCTGGGTCCCGTTGCTCCTCCGGAGATCATTATTATAATTGCTAGACATGGCTGAGAACGCGGAGAATGTGAACCTGAAACCAGCGGGAGCTTTTTTTTTTTTTTTTTTTTTTTTTTTTTTTTCCACGCAATCTATATTCAGGGAAATCCCGAGAATGTTCCCAATCTGAAACCTTAAAAAAACACATGGGGATGGCGGCGCTCTCGTGCACGTTAGATTGGCTCTATTATGTCTTGGAATAATGTAAAACAGCTTCCCCGGTTCTCCCCCGTCTCTGTTCCTGTCTCCATCTCTCTCCCGTTTCCCAGTGTATCTCTGACACGACGCCACGGCGGCGGTGGCGATGGCGGTAGCAGTCTGAAGCCGACGGCGTCCAAACACAATGTTGGTGCAGACGGAGCGGCACAGCACAGATGACACCAACTCAACGCGCTTGTTTCAGAGGAGATTAAACGCACAATAACACGTATGAGCGCCTTCATCGCAGAATCAAAGGGTGGAGGTCAGAGCGAATGTGTGAAAAAAAAGGTGGAAAAGAGGAGAATTTAAGTTACAAAATTCCTATTTTATTCTTAAAATAAACAAAATGTACAATCACAATGCCAATTTCACTCACTGTTGTCAAGTCTGTTTGTCCCTTTATGAAACGTACCAGTTTAAACTTCCTGACAAGTGTTGATGAGAGAAGAAGCGATAACAATAGACATAACAACTCAACTTTATATAAGAGCAGGGTAAAAGTACGGTTCCTGGATATCATACATGTTGATCATTAAATAATACAAAAGGTCAGCATCTTTGATGACAGTTTGTACGCAACATTTAACCAAGAGGGGAAAAAAAGAAAGGCTGGCCTCTTGCAAAAAATAAAATAAAATAAAAAATAACAACACAACACAAACAAAAGCAGATGAGGACAGAATGAGATGTCAGTGCTGCGGTGATGTGTAAACAGTTTTTAAAAGACCATTTCCTACTCAAAGTTTGGAAAGAAAGAAAAGGAGTTTAAATAAATTCCAACAGATGTGCATAGTTATCGTGGAGACACTGAACAAATTTGTAATTGGAAAAAAAAAAAAAAAAAGTTATAAAATCACAACAATCTAAAAAGGTTTTTATTTGCTTTTCTTATGTTACACTGTAACAGCAAGAATACTTTTCGTTTGGGCCGGAGCAGCCGGGGAAATGTAGTGTGACATGTTCGATTCCATTAAAGCGGCTTGTGAGCGTCCTCTGCAGAGACGCAGCAGGACGAGGCACTGCGTGCAAACCTCCGACGAGAAGCCTGGAGTCTGGTCCTTGGACGGGGCCATGTTTTTCTCAGCTTTTTAAAATTGGGTTATTATATTACCTACATGCGCTGAATATCATATTGTATGAAAAAATAAAAAGCTTTTTTCAAACAAATATGAACTGCCTACCAACTCCAATGAAAATGGCTTGTTTAGCCAAGTGTTATCCATTTTGCATGTGTGTGTGTGTGTGTGTGTGTGTGTGTGTGTGTGTGTGTGTGTTCGTATGACTCCAGTGGCGTTATATCTGCACCGAGGACCAAAACCACGAGCTCTGCTGGCAGCCAGCCGCAAGTGCTGCTAGAAATAAAACAAGAAATAAGTGCTTTATGAAACAAACATATACAAGTCTCCCATATTTTTCGGTTACCAGTTTGCTGCCAGCAGCTGCGTCCAATCACCTCGGCCTTTTTTTATTTTTTTTTTTATTTTAAACTCTCGCATAGTAATTTCAGATTTTGGAATATCAGACGTTCCCTCATCCTGGTGCCACAGCGTGATTTTTTAGGTGATGACACCGGCGAGGGGCGGCACACATGTAAAGAAGTAAAGAGTAGGGAAAATAAATAAAAAGTCTGAAGGAATGTCATAATGTCACAGTCTCTTTTGTTGTAACTGTGATTTTTTTTTTCCCATTTCAATCTCAAAGACTGATGGAAATGCAAAAAAAAAAAAAAAAAAAGTACCCGTGTGTGTCACACACTAAGACAAACACTTTCAAAGCTATCTTCTGCACGTGATATGAAACTCGTGTTTTGTGTCGATGGGTCTGCAGGAGCATCTTTCTGGTCCTGAGGAGTTCTTTGTAATCGTCTGACCTGCTGGGCGCGGCAACATCACCTTTGGGCTCCGCGTCCATTCGTGCGTGATCAACATACCGGTTCCTGATGTGGGAGGAGGGAGAGAAAACACACATGTATCTGTGTGCACGTCGGACCAGACAAACTCAGGAAATCAGGCAGAATTTCCCCAACGGATAATTATTTTTCCCCCATTGAAACTCTCTTTCACGGTATGTTGCCAAGAGGCACAATACGAGTTATTGCTCAATAAATACCGAAGGTTGAATCGCGAGCCAAACGTATGTCAACGCCTAGCGAGGACGTGTGGAGCAGTTAAACTGAAAGTTACACCACAAGAAACATGTTGCAATACTCTTTGGAAATTACATTTCATATTCGAAACGATTTAAATCTTTGGGTACTAAAAAAAGAAAAATTAAAACCTCTCACTCTTTAAATTACCTATCAAAAAAAAAAGGAAAAAAAAGAAAATCATTTTAACTTAGTCGTATAGATGCATCAAAAATATTCAGATTACACTTCTTTGACTCAAGTTTTTTCAAATACAATACATAATTTATGGCTTTATAAGTTAAAACTAAGAAAAACGCCTCAATCTACATCAACGTTTCACCCACAATATACAAGTTAAATTAATTGGTTTAAAGCAAATTTACTGTCCATACCACTTAAGGTAACATATGTGTTACGCTCATCACTTGCTACTCAGTGCTTAACTTGCATCTTGATATTGTCGTAGTACAAAAAACATGCTCTGCAAAAAGCCTTATTGAAATACAAACACTATACAAAAGAGGCAGTCTTTTACAAATATTGTTGAAGCATCCTTTAGCGTGTGGATTATAATAAAACTGGAATAATTGTCTCATCCACTCGCGCCTAGTAAACCAAAAAAAAAAAAAAAAAAATCTAGTGTCTTTCTGGTTATTGCTGTGAGAATGACTCCCTCTGTGGTGCCTTGGTCAAAACACATTCCAGGAAGACAAGTCCGTACGAGTCTGGTTATTCGTCGTTAATCTCAACCTTAATTTCCAAGCGAGAGGCAGAGATAGTCGCAGCTGATGAGAGCTCAAAAATCCCCTTTTTTCAATAATAAAAAAAAAGGCTTTGTGCTTTCATGACCATGACATCAGTCGACTTCTAACTCCGCCCCCTTCCTCATCCCCCCCTGCCATTTCTTCAATATGGCCTCCAGACCGCCTCATCCATGCGGCCGCCGGGGTTGAGGACAGTCGGGGAGTTGCTGTGGCTCCCGTCGCCGTCCACGCCCCCCTCCGGCTGGCTGGGCAGGTTGGGGTTGACCAGGGAGGTGCCCGTGGAGGCGCTAGTGCAAGGCGGGATCATGCGCGACGGCGAGCGGTCGCCGCCGGGGACCATGGAGAACTGGTAGGAGCCGGACGAGGCGCCGTAGTACAGGTACGGCGTGCTGCTGGTCTGGAAGGGGCTGCTCTGGGTCTGGGCGGAGCCCGGGTACGGCGGCGGCAGGTAGGTGTGGTAGTGGGCGCTGCCCAGCGACATGGCGGAGGTGACGGGCGGCGTGTAGGTGAAGGTGGCCGGGTAGTGCATCCGAGGGCTGGAGAAGCGGCTCTCGGTCAGGGAGGAGAGGCCTGGGAACTGGCGCTCGAACTGGCCGGGGAACGGGCTCAGGTCGGAGGAACCTACGGAGGAACGGACACGCCGATCACTTTATCGACAAACACTGGTTTATTCACACACACACACACACACACACACACACACACACACA
>JAYKQN010000001.1:47290000-47557500 GCA_036785175.1 Eupleurogrammus muticus | reverse complement strand
GGCGTTACGCAACATCCTCCCCCGTAATGACACATCTGATGTTTACCCTCCCCGGGAGGAAGATCTTCCTGTTTGCCTTATGAAACGCGGCGCTCGCAGAAAGCCTCGCTGGCACCCGCCCAGGGCGTAAACACGCGGCGCGAGCACACGTTTCACCGAGAAAATCGTCTGCGGCGCTGAAAGACGATCGCGATTGTATTGTAAGTAACGCCGAGCACTTTCATGGCTTATGATAAAAATTTACGACCCGACGTGCATGTGATTTTTTTTTTTCCCAGGCTGGGGAAGGGTGGGGGGTGTTTTTCTGTAGTTGCCAGGTCGTGTGCGGAGTGTCCAAACAAATCTGAAAACATAAAAACGTAATAAATCTCCCCCCGACGCGCAGCACCTGAACTTTGTGTGTGTGTGTGTGTGTGTGTGTGTGTGTGTGTGATAAAGCAGATAGAAAGCGAGCAGAGAGGCCAAAAGCAACAGATAAATGGTTAAAAAGCTAAAAGCGAATCACTACAAAGCTACTAAGAGTAATGGACTAGGAATGGAAGAGGCATCATTATTATACATTTATATAACTAATGTAGTGAACTGATGCTATTTATTTATTATTTATCATGTCACTCTATAACAATGCTAACACACAGACGATGTTTTCAAGCTCAGATTTGAACTGTTTTGCTCTATTTCTATGGCAGCACCTTAATTCATGTTCTAATACACGTCTACTTTAATGTCTGTATGTTCTACTGTCTGTGTCTGCAGGGGAATAAGCAAGAAATGTCATTTCAAATTCCTTGTATGTTCGGTTCATGTAAGGAAAGAGACAATAAAGCAGACTACTATGCTACTACTATAGCTCCATGTTGTCCAGTTTAACCCATGAGAACCCAAGTGGGCCACATCTTTCCAGAATAATACTTTTTATTCCCACAGATCTGTGTTTGGACATATCTGTGACATTGGGCGTTAGTGGTGAACATATCCACATTATGATGATTAGTAAATGTCACTGTGTGTCTTTATGGGTTAAATCATTGAAATCCAGTGTACGGACGCGAGGCCTGACAGTGACTAATACTCTCCATTCAGGCTGTTTAACCATGCCTCAAACGAGCCGCTAAGTAACACGACAAAGCCGCTCCGGAGAGTAAATAAGAGCGGAACAACGAGCTGTGACGAGGGGCGATCGGGTGGCAGCGGATCCCCGGGCCGTGAGAGATGCTGTTACCGTCTAAATGACGATCCGGTAACTGAGGCTGCGGCGCTGGAGCTTCTGCAGCAGGACGGCCGGGCCCGGCAGGAGCTTCTCTCTCTCGGGTTTCACGTTATAAACGCTGCTTAGTCGGTGACTCACGCCGCTCACAGACGCCCTACGAGTTCAGGAGACGCAGCCGTGCACGTTGCAGACGTTCCTCCAACGTAAATGTTCGCATTAATAAGCTCACGCCGCGCATGTTGCAAAAAAACGTGTAAAAAGGCGTTTGAGTTGTGGAGTTATTGTTTAGCAGCATTTTATGATATATGATGATATAAGGGTCAGTGGCAAATATTATGTATATAGTTTTAAAAGCATTTATTGCGTATTTAAAAATGTAGATTTGTGTTCATACATGGACAAGTTCATTAATAAAAATCTAAAAGAATGAGTGATTTTAAATCCACTGACAATATAAAAAAAACATTTCAACTATCTGGTGCCAAGTTTTTAGGACATTTTTTTTAATTCTCCCATAAATTAAATTGCAAAAATATTTAATTATATGTAAAATAATCAAACTGACGTTCAAAGCAACAATGTTGTGATGATTTGAAAAACACACAAAACTCTTTTACACATAAATAAACAACCTCATGACTCATTTGGTTGCTTTTCATATATATATATATATTCTTCAAGCCATTTCTTGGATTACTTGAACAGTTTTTTGTCAAATGATCAAACGCAGTATGATCGTAACGTGATAGCGTTGAACGGAAAGTCAACACGCGACAATCGTGATTAACGTCACGTCATCCTTGGAAGCGGCTCATGAAAACACGCCTGACGTCAAAACGGAACACGAAAACTCATTTTCTTTCTGCATTTAAAAAAATAAAAATGAAGTAGTAATATTATAACAACTATGGAAGGTGAATTACATGATGGAAATGTCCTTATTTTTGACATTATAACATTAAACTAATAAACTGTTAATGTAGTAAATGACAATTGTAGCTGCAAGTGTCTGGTTTTTATTGCAATATACACATAGGTGCAAAGAGGCTAATGGATGATTAGAAAACCCTCATGCAATGATGTTAGTAAAGTTAAAAGTATGTTTTAGATGATCGAAGTTTATTTTCTAACCTTGTCGATGTCCTGACTGTATTTTCTATCAACTCTGCGACTCGTTCGATGGGTAAAAGCGTGACCTGTTCGATGGAAAACGCTAAATTGTCAGCGTGACCCCGACCTTTTGCCCCGTGGTTTTAAAGTGAAACGGCGAAGCGACGATTGTGTTTCAACGACGTGACCCCCGGTGAATGTCAGAGGTCGGCACCGGCCGAAGAGGAGGCGGCTAATGGAGATGCGGCCGCGCTCGAACCCAACACCTGCGGGTGGCGGCAGCTCACCCGTGATCTGCGTCTGTCCCTGCGGGTTGAAGGAGTTGGCCACCGTGTTGAGGCTCTGCCGGGGGGCCTGGTTGGGGACGGCCACCCTCACCCGCATCCGCTCCAGCTCGCTGAGGCGGTCCGAGAACAGGCCGGTCTTGGGGGGGTCCTCCAGCTTCTGACGGTGCCCTGCGGGTCAGAGAACACGGGGGCTTTAGACAGAAGGATCGAGCTGTAATAAAACATTTATCACTGTTTAACCACGTTGCATGCAAACCATATAGATGGTTTTAAACTATTTTTACTCCACATATGTTTTTTCTTACGCGATCCCGTGTAATTTTAACGTCTCTTATAGTTCTCATGTGAACCAGGTCCTAATTGGTAAACATACTGTAGCCAGGGCCCCCCCCTAAACAAAGAGGAGGTACGGAGCCATTTGGGAACGGGATGACGGGTTTAAAGTAAAGTTTTCACAAACAAAATGTCAACATGACGCGAGCACAAACAAACGGAGAGTGCTTTGTATCTGCAAATCTCTATCTTTGCCACTGCTGTGTATATATGTCATAATCCGTGTGTCAGCTCAACCTTTTCACATGGAATCCTGCTGAGAGAGTTCTGCACGTAAATGCAGGGATGGACGGCATTAATGCAACATTTATGGAGACCCATAGCTGTTAAACAGGATCTCCCCCCCCGGCTATACGCTTCCTTCATGTATATTTTAAAGGTGCCGTATTTTACACTCCTCCTGCGTTTTATTTGTTGCTGTGATATGGCTGATATAGACTCTCATTGCACGGGAGTTGAGGCAAAAGAGGAAGCGGGAGGTTGCATGTACGGAGGCTTCTTCCTCCTCCTCAGGTAAACACACACTCTCACGCCATCGGCCCATTATCCCCACAGGAGCAGTAACCTATGCCAGATATGTTATGCCTGTTCTTTTCTCTTATATATACCCCCCCCCCACCCTCGATGCTATTCCCTGTGACTGTACGCTGGCTAACAAACAAACAAACAAACACAAATTGTTAGCACAGGAACACATTGTGAGCCCCATCAGCCCTGCAGCAGAACCACACCAGATCCAGATCCTGCCCCGGGGCGGGGGGGGTCCAGGTGTAGACTATAGTTTATCAAAGGCCTTGTGCACGCAGCCACTGACACAACAGCGTGTCAGTGTGTCTGTCTGGTCTCGCTCTGGTTCCCCTGTAAAGGCGGTAAAGTAAATATCAAACAGAGCAGAGTAGAAACTCCTGCTGGTCCTGGCCCGGCTCCAGCTGGCCCGGCCAGAGGCCCGGCAGCCGCTGCAGAATCCTGCCCAACCTGCCCGGGAACAAAGGCCTGGCACGGACGGATGTTCCGAGAGGAATCATCATTTGTCGCTGAATCACTGTTGAGGAGATCAAACCTCCGAGGGGGGGAGGGGGAGGGGGAGGCCTCACATATCATCACTCATAGGTGAACAATGGGAAAATCTACTGTCACTATTTTTAGTTGTATCACAGGTTTCATTTAAAAGCAGGGTCCCCTTTAAACGCAGAGTGCAGCTGAATACTGTAATTTGATAAACAGAGTCTAATTCATTAAAAAAAAAAAATCAAAGAAGAAGACATGATGAACACTGATGCTGCACATTTTTCTTCTTTTTTTTTCTTTTTTCCTGCAAACGCCTTGGTCCTGAATGCATCACGTTTGTGCTCACATTATGTTACAGAACCCCCTCTCTGGTAATATTGATTCATTTGTCAGTCACAAAGTGCAAATATCGAAGTGTGACGTTCGATTTCTGAACTTTTCTGTCATAAAATATGCAGAGGAAAACTCTGGAGAGGCAGGCGTTGACTACAGAGCCGTAATCTGACTTACCGTTATAGGGCAGTCAGACTGGGTTAATTAAAGAATTTGAGTGAATTCCCGTATTTTTCCAGGTTTGCTGAGCAGGATTCTGTCTCAACTAAACGCCTAACGTGTGAAGTCATTGAAAGAAATAAACGCCCCAGCTATTATTTGGGAATATACACTAAATGAGGCATTATGTATATAATTAATACAAAATTCTTGCGTCATTTTGTTGACACATGAGAGTTAAAGACTTTTACAGAGAGATTATTTTTGCTGACACCAACAAATAGAAAGTTTTCAGCAGGTTTTTATGGCTAAGATGTGTATAAATCAGGCTGTGAATGATATATGAAGAAATCCCTAAAAACTTCAGAATAAAAGAGCTGCTGAAGTGAAGATTTGTGACTCAGAGTGAGAGAAAAAAATCAGACATGGAGCCAGTGGGATTTTAAAGTCAACTTTAAACCCTTATTTGCATTTCATGATTGGGTACTAGAAAAGATTCTACCAACGTTTTGTTCCACAGCCAGTTGCACGTTTTTCATTTTCTCTCACTTTCACCGTCAAATAAACACGAAATGACAAAGAAATAGTCCTTTAAAAAAAAAAAAACTGCCTCATTTTAAGTGTACGATTTTTCCACTACTGCAACTTTTTTTTGTTCTAAACTCTCATTACAAACCATCTGACTCACGACAAATTAATTCATTGTGGAACAGCTGAATTTTAATACCACATGCTGCCGCTCCGCCACCAGTGACAGTCAGACAGACCCTGATTTTTATTAGGATGACGTCAGATTATTGGCGGCGCCCACTTTTCTAAATAAACAGACGGTCTCATCACCGGCTCCCTCGCACAGCGAGTATCACCGGCCACTTCAAAAACCCCACGGCGCGCCGAGGGCTTCTTGCTTTACAACATAATTCACGTCCATATTTCATTAATAATATTCCCGGGGATAATTTGTGCCTCTCCCTGGCATTCCTCGTCTCCCTGTGCAAACCGTGCCCAGTCAATCATAGCGTTTCCATTTTAAAACAGACTGAATTTCTATTCTAAAAAAGCCTCGGGACACAGTGCGGGCTTTGTGCACACAGCCCGTCTCCTAGTGATGGGAATAAATAGCAATGAGACGCGAGTGTTGGGGGGGGGGGCACGAGGGGGGGAGGAGGCACACGGAGAGGAAGAGACCCTGATGACCAGTAAATTAAGAGCTCTGGACGCGTCCGCGACCAGTCGGGAGTGCTGAGTGCCGCGATATGGCGAAACAGTTAAGCTTGGAGGATTTCGACATCATCTGACGCAGCGTCCAAAAACTCAGGCAACTGTTTACACGAATATCTGAAGAGACAAATGTGATCTACTGCCGCTACGCTTTTCTGATAACTGCTTTCCTTCTATTGTAGTAACTGGACGTCCATCACGCCGCCGTGAAAAACCTGCAGTGAGGATGCAACCCGGTTTAAAAAGAAAGCGTATTTTTCTTCTATAGGAATGCAGCATGTCAACCACTACATTTAAGTCCAATTTACACTCCAAACAGCCAGACCTCAAGTCCATTAGTTTAGCGGCCTTGACAGTAAATACAGTTTTTCATGACTTAATTACACCTTTTAGACAACAACTGTTGCCAAACACAAGACGTCTCAGCTGTTTTATCGGAACCCTAGCAGGGTGGAGGAATGAGCCGGGGGTATTTAAAGGAGCGGGAAAGGCGGATGATTTCACTGCCGTAGGGAAAGTCCCTGAGATTCCCATCATCCCTGTGCAAACAGCGGAGATTTTCGATAGCGCCTGCCACTTCCCTGCCCAGCCAGCAGCCGGAAACATGGACAGATTCAGACCAGATGTGAGCGACTCACACACACAGAGAAACACACCCGAGAACGGACAAATGCAAACACACTTCTGCACATGCAATCATGCACATGTGTGCACATGCACGATGCACACGCCCTACGGTACGGACTTACACACGCACACATGCAAAAAGATTAATAATGATTAGATAACACCTCTCTAGATGCTATCTCTAATCACACAGTTGCACAAAGATCTTGGAATAGTATTATTTCAGCCGTCCCAGAGACACAAGTCTGGATTCAACTCAGCCCGGCTGATCTGATAACACTTAGTAAGAGCAAGTAGGCAAACAGAATATAAGTTCCCTGTAATTAATGGCAGCGTTAGGTTGGATCTGAGCACAGATGGATGGTTTAACCGTGTCCTGGCTGACAATAGTCCTCCAAATACTGAAGTTCCTTCAGATAGTAATAGGGTTTGTGCAGGGATTTCTGACGACAAGGGTTCCAGTGTAGTGTAGTAGCTCAGAGGGCTAAAAAGGTTAAAAAAGTTTTGACGTTTTACTGGAGGAGACTTTATATATCCATCCATCCATCCATTGTCTATCCCGCTTATTCCCTTTCGGGGTCGCAGGGGTCTGCTGGAGCCTATCCCAGCGCGTTAAGGCGAGAGGCAGGGATACACCCCAGATGGTCGCCAGCCAATCGTGGGGCACACACACCATTCACACACCATTCACTCTCACACTCACACCTATGGGCAATTTTAGAGTTTACCAATTAACCTGAGCATGTTTTTTGTATTGTGGGAGGAAACCGGAGTACCCGGTGAAAACCCACGCAGACACGGGGAGAACATGCAAACTCCACACAGAAAGGCCCCAGACCCAGGCCCAAGGCGGTCTTGAACCTGCGACCTTCTTGCTGTGAGGCAACAGTGCTACCCACCGCACCACCGTGTCGCCCGACTTTATATATATATATATATGATAATTTAGCATAAATCCTGGCTTTATTAAAGCTAGGAAACATGGATTTACATGAGTGTGCTCCAGTCTTCATGCTAACTAAGTTTGGCTGTAAATAAGGAACTTAAAGGTAGAGCGAGTCGATTCTAGCAGCCTCTTGTGGTCAGGTGGAGAACTGCAGCCAAAAGCAGTATCGCAACCTATACTGAAATGTCTGTTTTTTAGATGGTTTGGTTTGTCCATTCTGGGCTACTGTAGAAACCTCCTAAACAGAAACAGCTCAATATAGGGTTAAAAAAGACGAAAACACAACAAATCGTATTGTCTTCTCCATTACAGCACACTTATTATTTCCGGAACAGCAAACCGTTGCCGTGAGGAACCTCCCCCCCCCACCTTCAATCACATCAAGTTTCAACAATTACCGCCGACACATTCGCAGGAAATTCTCCCGTTCGCTGCCTGACTAAGTAACATGTGAGGAGAACGCAGAGGGCCAGAAAAATCCCGAATAAATGGGATAATTTATAAATTTCGGTGTCACGTCATGCCCTCTAAGCCCTTCAGTCTGGTTTATGATCACCGGGTGAGCGCGGATGAATGTATCTTTGGGGCTGATTCAGAAAAACCCCCGTGCTCATGGAGCCTGGGTTGAATCAGCCCGTCTGTGTTTGTGTGTGTGTGTGTGTGTGTGTGTCAGTCATCTCATGTTGGAACAGCCAGTAAAGTCGATGAATGGATAGACAGGGTCCATATTTTACTTTTTTTATTTGGAGCCCTCACAGTGGCCATGTTGTTTTTTGTGTGTGTGTGTGTGTGTGTGTGTGTGTGTGTGTGTGTGTGTGTGTTTGTGTGTATGTGAGCGGTCAGAAACAATGAATTATTTCAATCTGAAATCCGAAGCTGGCAGAGCGTGGCTTTTTTTTTGAGAAGGAAAAAGCTCGAAACGGGTGACAGACAGCCCGTCTACCGTGGGGGTCTGGTGTAAAAGAGGAGGAGGAGGGGGGAGGCGAGATGGTAAAAACAGGAGAAACGGGGGCGGTGGTGGAGGTGGGGGGGGGGGTAGGAAGGAAAAGAGGAAAAAGGGAGAGAAAAGAGAAGAGAGAGAGGAGGTGTGGGAGATGAGGCAGCAAAGCAAGAGGAGAGAAGGAGTGAAGAGAGAGAGAGAGAGAGAGAGAGGGGGGAGCCAGGCTGTCGTGGAGCGCTGCCAGCCGTCTGTGTGGTCCATGCGTTCCAGCCTGGAGGAAGCAAGCCAGGCAAGGGAAGGGCACACACACACACACACACACACACACACAGAAAGACACACACACTTATGTCCACACACACACAGTCGTACACAACTATTCCTGAGGGCGATACATTTATTGAATGCAAAATAAAAAAAAAAACACATTATATACACACTTATGCACAATATTGTGCAAAGTTTGAGGAGTTTGCACACACACACACACACACACACACACACACACACACATGTGCAGTTTGGCTGCTGTGCGGTTTGCAGGCAGGCTCCCTTTGCACCTCTCTGCTCACATTAAAGTGTTTTGATTCAGAACAGAGGAGAACAAATCCCTTAGAGATGTTTTTTTTTTTTTTTTTTGCTGCAGCTCGGGGCAAACAAACTGCGGACTCACTTTCTTAACTTTTTTTTTTTTTATGATTTGCTCTCTGCCTCCCTTCCTCACTCTTTATTCTTGTCTTCCTCTCTGTCTCTCCCTCCCACTGAATGATTTTGTGTTTTGCGTTGCGGAGCCTTGGCACCTCTTCAAGGAACTTCATAAGACATTCAACTGACTGACTGCCTCTGGAAAAGCCAGATTTCTTTTTTCATCCCCTCTCTTCTCCCCCCCTCCCTCCCTACTCCCTCCATTCCCTCCCTCTTTTCATTCCTTTTCCTCTTGATGTTTTGGTGAGTTTTATTTGTCCGGCTCCCATTGTTAAAAGCTGCTTGGAGTAGGGCAGCAGCAGATAGGTGTGTGTGTGTAGGTGTATAAGACACATAAAGCGGAGGCTGAAATCCTCCTTTCATTACCTGGACGCTTTACAAAAGTATGTTCTATTTTTTGGAGAGGTTGCCTGAGGCAGAACGCTGAAACGCCATGGTAATCCAGAGACATAAAAGGCCTTGTATTATTATAGTACGGCGGAAATTAAATGAAAACTGGCTGACATCATCTAAATATTGTGGTACAACGTAATTAGCGTCTGTGGGGATCTTCGAATCTCGGCGCTGGGGAATAAAACTCTGTTGTAAGAAACAAAGCCTGGGTCTTACAGCGGAGTAATAGCACCCTACAAATGCATGTGATGGCATGTGCCTGCGATGGCAAACTTTGAAAAAAAAAAGGCCCTTCCACGTTGTCACGTTTAACGGAGGCATCTGTCTTACTCATGCTGTTTCCATCCCGGCAGCGGCGGATTCTTTCGTTTAACAGGGCACAGCCGGGCCAATGATGTCCTGGTTGCATCCCGAGTGCAGCATTTCATATTCCGGACCATCTTGTTAAGATTTTCCTCATCTCTGACTCCCTAAACCCACTTCAGGCTCATTTCTATGCATACGACACCAAACCCAATGAGCCCTGCTGGTTACAGGTGTTGAGTGTCACAGTCGCTCTTTTGCTTTTTTTTATTTGAAAGATATGCTTATTTTTAAAAAAATTCTATTTTTATCCTCTACTGGCATTCTTTTATATCCTGTTTGGACTAATGAGCTACTAGATTAAATCATATTTAACCTGCAGCGATTGGTTCACACAGCTTTTGTCGGATGTCATTTCGCTGCTATGCGGATGATACGCCGCTGTTCATTAGGACTGTTTTCCCACCTTATCTTAAGGAGATAAAGGCCAGAATAAACATCCCGTTCAACACCAGAAAAACTAAAGCTCTCCTTACTGGCACTCCACACCAAACTGAGTCATCTCCCTATACATTATCTGCTGTCTGAGGAGGTGAGGAGGATTCCCTTTCAGTGTCAGTCACTATTCCGGGTGTTAGGTTTGACCCCCAGCTTTCTTTCTTCTCTTTGACCATATAAGACATCTACGAGTTTTACAAACTCAAAAAAACCTCAGCTCTGAGGTCCACCCACTCTCTAACCCTGTCAGATGCAGAGAAACCCTTCGCAGTGATCCCTGGCAGGAGGATCCAGAAGCTCCGGTACATTAAAGACCAGCGCCGCCAGGACCCTGACGAGAGTGTGAAAATACGAACATGTCACACCAATTCTGTTTTTCATTGAATTGGCTCCGTCCCCTTTCGGGATCGGCTATAAATACCGCTACTCACATACAATTCCGTCAACGGGCTTTTTCGCCTGGAGCTGATCATATCACAGATCTCCACCTCGCTCCTGCAGGGCCCCCCAGTGTTAACCCACCATGGAGGGTCCAGCCTTCTGGTCTGCTGCACCTCACTGGTGGCCTTCTTCACCATTAAAAAAAACCTTTCTGTTCAGGAATGCTTATTTATCATACTACTTTACCTTAATATTGTGTGCATGTTGTTAATAATATAGCACAGAGTTTTCCCTATAAATAAAAAGTGCAGCACAATTTAAATGTATTCCATTTTCTACGAATGCACACATTCTGAGAAGTGAAACAAAAATACAGTCTTTAAGTTACTGGTGTGAATGGCAGAGAAGTATAACTGCATGTGTAAGTATATATACACATATATATGTGTGTGTGTGTGTGTGTGTGAGACCCAAACTCACAGAGAGAGTTTGGCTTGGCAGCCGTGGCCTCCTCGAACCACTAATATTATCTGCAGGCCTGTACGTAACCAGGGCCTCCTCACCAGGCTTGTTAACACCCTGACCAAAACGGAACCAAAAAAAAGACCCCGTCCCCAAAACCCAAAACCTGGCGTCCTCAAACACCAACGGAGCGGAGACGCCTGACCACTAACCTCCACCACACACACACACACATGTCGCACACACTCATGCACAGTAACCGCTGCAACACGCCATGTGTGATGCCACAATGGGTTTTGTCACCTCCTATGTTTGCCTGTCATCCATTAACTGTAATGAGAACAGTGGGTTTTGGACAGAAAGCCTTGTGCATTGTGTTATTACGGCTCGGCTAAGTCTGTCTCAGCTGGTCGCGGCCACCGTCAGGAGCAGCTGACGGGAGACAGAGCCACCTATAAAAGCATATTGGTTTAAACAACCACTCCCTGTCTATTAGCTCAAAATGACTTTTAATGAGGCCTATTAGCTCGACTCTAAATCAGCGCTGTGGCTACACCAGACTAATGACACCAATAATACACACTCTCTCTTTGCAAAATATGTCATGTGGGGGCACACACACACACACACACACGGTGACACACATACATGCATGCATTTTGCAGCCGTGTCTACAAGGGCAAAAATGCTCACACACACACACACACACACACACACACCGCCGCCGGTGTGGTGGCAAACCACAGTGTAACCAAGAGCTGTCAAGCGATTAAACACAATGCGAGAGCCACAGAATCAGAGCTAGCCTCCCGCTAATAACACAGTGGCCGAAGGGACCCGAGGAACCGCTTACCATACAACACACACACTCACACACACACCGTAAACCTCTGAAGAAAATCCTACCACAGATCTTTAATCTAGGCCCCACTGATATTCTTCACTCTGACCATGTAATTAATTAGGCAGCACAGCACCAGAGGTCTGAGCCCCATTCATTCATTCATTCATTGGTGGGTGGTCCTACTGTACTAACACTCGCTGGGGAAATGACATCCGTCAGGACGACTCATATGGCCACCATAAGGAGCATCAAACGCACCAGCACCACACACGACATCCTTCCTGAATGAGACACCCACAGCCTGAGCGGGTCATTAACGGGGACTAAAAGAGTGCAGAGAGAATCAATAAAAAGCGCTTACAGAAACTATATGTACTCAGTGTCAGCTTGTTTTCCCAGAAACAACTGTTTTTTTTTACAGAAGGGGGGGGGGCACAGAGTGCCGGTGTGTGTTCATACGACAGGCCTCCTAATTACCCCACTCGTTTAACACGAAATAGAGCTGTAATGGCCGACAGGACCCCCATGTGTCAATGAAGCGTTCACAGATAGAATCACAGCTCCGGAGCCTCCCCATGCTGGAACCTGGAGGAGGGGGGTGGGGGTGGGGGGGCGGTTGAGAGGGCACATGTGTGTTTTGCCACCCTCCGACCTCGGCTTAATGACCCCTGAGAGGGAGACGTGTTCTGGCCGGGGTTTTCTAGGTAAATTACACCGCGCGCTGCAATTCCCACCACTTAACAGCAAAGTAAAGAAGTTCAGGGGTTACGTGTGATGACATAGTCCTTATTGCTTAAATTAGCGTCCCGAGACCGCGGTGCTAACACGCAAAAAAGGAAGATGTTGAAAAGAAAATAAGTCCTGTTCCACTTAAAAAAAAGCCCTCTCTCTCTCTCTCTAACCACAAATTGAGCGGTCACGTCGGGGGGAAAAAAGAGAACAATGGATGCTATGGAAGTATAAAGCGTGTTCGCTGTGCCAGAATCACCTCACCTCAACAAACGGGCCACGCGTCCAGCGCCGCCCTCTGCATGCGAGTTTTAAAACCTTTTTTTTTTTTCCTGCAAAACCAAAACTCTGGGCTTTTTTTTCTAAACAAAAATCTCGTCCAACTTCCAGATCTGCCTCGCCGCCAAATTACAGGACTTGTTTTGAAAAGAAAAAAAAAAAAGTCGTCTGACGGGGGACAGCAGATGCACAGGAAAGGCATTTGATCAAACAAGATGGCTGGGATGGGGGTGTGTGAGTGTGTGTGTGTGTGTGTGAGTGTGTGAGTGTGTGTGTGTGTGTGTGTGTGTGAGTGTGTGTGAGGGCGTGATTGAGGAGTATGTGTGCTTTTGAGCACAGGCATGTGCCTTTGTTCCTGCGTGCGTGTTGAATGCTCAATGTCGAGTGTGTGTGTGTGTGTGTGTGTGAGGCACTTTTTGGCACGGCAGGTTTCCTACGGGGGGGGGGCTGAGGTTGGTACTAATCACTAATCCTACTGTCTCTGGGCTCCTCTGAGTCTCAGGGCGTCGCGGTGCCACATGTGACGGAGCAGCCATGTGGGTGGAGGCTTGTTTGTGATGTGATGTTGTTCATTCAGACGCCATGAGATGAGGATATGTTTGTTTTTTTGGTTTTTTATGAATAGGAAGGAGGGTTCTTTTTAGGGGGGGGAACAGCTGCATGCCAGACCAGTTGGCACTGACAGCTATAGTAAAGTTTTTCTTTTTTTCCTCCTCAGTTGTTTTTATATGGCCCATTAAAAGGAGCTGATGCTAGCACTCTCTACCCAGCGTACCCTCTCAGGAAGATTCTGCCGCACTTTTTGTTTTTATTCCTCTTCTTTCTTTCTCCGAAACCGTCTGAGCTGCTTTCATGAGAGGTCAGTTTCATTAACAGCCCTATCGATCGGTGATTAAAACAACTTTTCCTGCTATATAATTTACATTTTTTATTAGCCTGATAGCATTTTATCTGTGCATTTGCTGTCATTGGCCAGTTGCGCGGTTACCACGGTTACCACAGCTTCTTTTACTCATCATGAGGAGGACCACTTTCACCTAACCTTCATAAAGGTTGCATCAGGCTTGAGATTCCTGCATTATAGATTTGAGATGTGGTTTTCAAATGCAGCATCAAGGAGTAAAAAAAAAAATAGTTTTATGATGGCGTTGTTGCATTGTGGGAAATGTAGGGTTCAGTCTGTATAGCTGCCTCTGCATTATTTCATACATATACATAACATTATTAGAGTAACCCTATAGGAAAAGTTAAGGAATAAAAAGTATACAGACAAGGGTAAATTAAAGGATGGGTTCACGTTTTTCAAGTTTGAATTTGTGCTTGCTGTTTATACTGGGCAGCATTTTTTTTACTAGCAGGAACTAATCCCACAGTTCTTGTTCCGTGTGGAAAAAAAGGGAAATTTAATCTAAATATAACGTGATGCTTCAGCGGCTTGAGTCAAACAAGCTGCAGAGACAGTGTTTCCCTGATGAGTAAAGTAAGGAAATAGTGAAAAGAAAAGGGAAAATCACACTGAAGCTGCTTTCTTTCTATTGTTTTAGGACAAACTTAAAAAAGCGTGAACCTGCAATCCCCAAAAGTGTGCGTGCGTGCGTTTGTACTCACTCCTGGGCTCACGTGGTCCGTCCACGGTGACCTTTATGGCTCGGTGGTAAGTGGCCACTTGTGGTGGGTTGGTGAATACTGTGATTGTCAGGGTGAAGCTCTTGCCTGTGGTGACATCAAACAACATCCAATGACACGCCATCCGCGCCGAGACAATGACCCGCATTCATCACCGAAACCATCCCCGAGTCACAAGTGTGGTTGTGATTGCATAATGGCCAATGCAAACTGGTATAAATCAGCTTTAACGATTAGGGTTTTGTGGATTAACGACGTTTCAGGGAGGCTCTAATTCAGGTTCTCTGGCGGATCAGGGGCAAGGAGTATCTTGTTATCCGGACTCCTCTCCCCGTCTCACCCCGTGTGAGTGGGCGAGAGGCATTTTAATAGTCACTTCCTTTCTCGATAATCCCGAGCAGTTGCTGCCTTGGGGTTGAGTGCGTGCGTGCGTGTGTGTGTGTGTGCGTGTGCGTCTTCCCATGTGCACGAATGAGGAATGCTATGAATCAGAGCTCGATAGCCAAGTCAGCAGCAGCGACTAACATCTGAGGCATGCAGACGCATCACGTAATGTGTCTACGTGCGCTCAGAAACAGGAAGTGGGGGGTCAGGTTGCCGCGGCGACTCATCAGAGCAGCTGTCCACCCGTTCGGTGGGGGGGGAGGGTTTACTTTTTTTTACTCCTGCTGCTCCCTGTAAACATGCTTTTTCTCCCAAACTGAGATAAGATGACTGGGGGCAGATAGCGGATCACACACACACACATGCGGCAGGTGTCCCGCATACCTGGTTTCGGGGAGGCATGAGGGCCGCTGGCACGACGCCGTGTCCGCCATCATCGCCGCCGTCATCTCACCCTGCGACTCCCGGCGATCCGGCACACTACTACTACTACCCCTGAACGATGTTATCAGCCGTATCCGGTTACCCCGTCCTGTCCGTGCGCTCACATCACAGCTCCTGTCTGTCCCCGCGCGCGCGCGGCTTTTAGCCACCTCGTACTCATCTGTGTCATCGCGGGGGGTATTCATTTCAGACACCTTGTAGTCTGATCTGCCCTGGCTCCTATGTCACTTCCTGTGAGATTCTATGTCGCGGCGGCGAAAAGGTCACACAGACGAGGTCTCCGTGGCAACGGGCCTGCCACTCCACCGAGAGAAGGAGTGACGGGTGGAGCCGTTTATCACTATCAACTTATCTTGGACGACTCTCTTTAAATAGAAACTGGATCCAGGAAGTTTTAAAGTGAAAGAATGTGCGAATGTGAATAAAACGATTCAAATAATACGACGGTATATCATGCAAAACGACGTTAGATATATCCAGGGAACGGTATTTGCTGAGGGTGATCAGCCTATAATAAGTGAGCCGGGTCACGTCAGGTGAGGGCGATGCTGATCCGCATTATTTCATGATTTTATTTTATCATTAGTTTAAAGGCAAAAACAGTGCGATTCCCTGCTCAGACTTTGTGAAGACAGGCGGTGGGATTTGAGCGGAGGACTTAGAGAGATCATTATGTGGTTGCCACGTAGGGGATGTGACCACTAATCCACACCGCTGAACCTAATAGCCCCCCCCGTGCTGCTGCTGCTGCTGCTGGTTGCTGGAGTTTTCTCACCTCTGCCGCTGCGGCCCACGAAGCGCAGGTCGTTGAAGCGCGCCACCTGGTTCTTCATCACACCTGAGGCGTTCCGCAGCTCGGCGGAGTAGTTCTCGTCGTTCCCCGCCATCACCGTGACGACGGTCCCGTCGGGTATGTCCCCCAGGGCGACCACCTGTCGTGTGTGTGTGCAAATATTCAGATATGAGTCGATATCCCATCCAAGTTATCACAACATATGTTTAGAAGCAAAACTCTGTGTGAGACCCCCAAAAAAAAATGTCTCCAGCTAATGTCATAAACTTGTTTTACATCATGTCATCCTCCTCCAAATTATGCTGATGAATGGATTTAATTTAATTCTCCCAAAACGCAGCTTGATATCATGATGAATGTGATTAGAATCTCCTCTCCAATGCATGTCTTTCAAAAACAAAAGCACAGGGGCCTTGTGTTGTCATTTAGATTCCTGGATGCAGATAAAAGAGCGTGAGTGCCGCGATAATTACAGAGCTGCCGTCATCATCACGGTTAAATTGCACATATATATTTCTAAAAAAGCGTCACATTTGATTCGCAGCCAGATCTGCAGCTACAAATTTCCACTTTTAAATGTCTTTGATCCATCTTTTTTTTAAGAAATATCAGTGAAGTAATGAGCAGGCCCTCTCCTGTGAAAGAGAACAGCAGCCAAAAATAGTCCAGGCTTCAAAACCCGTCTGCAGAGGCCTGAAATGTGTAAATCATCATCATCTTTGCAGGCACGTTAAATATATTCAACAAAACATTTACCAGAATAATGAGTATATTTTACAGGCATTAAAACTGTGGTTATAATACACCACAGAGCTGAAGGAATATTATAAACAACATGTTGTATATGCGTTCAGCTTTTTCCACATATGAAAATAATTCCTTAGAATAAAAATATATTTAATATAATTAATCTTACTGAAAACAATTTCCTTTAATAAATGAGCCAGTTATTATCTAATTGTTTTGCAAAATCACTCATTATTGACATTTAACTAATTAATAATAACAATACATAATTATGATATAATTAGTTTGCTTTAATTTAAAACAAAAAGACAAACAAATATTTATTTTTCCCCATTCTAGCTATTTAAAATAAATAAATAAATAAATAAAAACCACATGCCAAATTTTCCCTCACACTCTTTCATTTCAGCATGAATTTGGTGATGTGAAAATGACTCATATTTTCCAGACTCAACTGTTGATGTGGAGCGATTTCTGTCTTTTCTTTTTAATAATTACAACCCATGGTTTATTTTAGATGCTGGGGGTTGACTAAATAATATCCACAGTTAAGCGTTCAGGAGAATTAAACCCACAGCACGTCCATTAGAAATAAAGCAATCCGAAATGTGCATGCCACACACACAGATGTGATAATTGTACACTTTTCTGTGGACTCACCTTGAAGGCGACGGGCAGCGTCTTGTTGCAGCGCCAGTGGGAGGGAAGGACCGAGCACAGAAAGTTGGGGCTGTCGGTGCGGACCAGCTCGGCCGGGTGGTCGGCGATGATCTCGGCCATGCTGCGGTTCTCGTGGGGCCGCAGCCTGGGCACCGCCGCCGCGTCCGGCTGGCCGGCTGGGGAGCTCACGTCGTTCATCTTGCCTGGGACCGGCTGCAGGCTGTTGGACGGCGGACTGAACCTCCGACTGGCGCTGGGATCTACGGGAATGCGCATCACAACAGCGTGGATTATCAAAAAAAAAAAAAAAAAAAAAAGGAGGAAGAGAGGAAAAAAAGAGGCACTAAAGAGACTCCGGCTATGTCTCCTTTCTTTCTTCCTTTTCTGTCTCTCTCACACTCAGGAGAAGCTCGCTGTGCGCCGCCGCTCGCTGAACCTCAGCGCGCCTGCCAACGGAAAATGGGACTTGGTGAGCGCACACCGCGTCTCAAAACTCTCCACTACAAACTTTCGTGGGCGCCTTCAAACGACATAAAATATACCTCCCCGTCAAGAAAAACAACTCTGTGAAAAACTTGATGATGTTTTAAATGACAAGCTCGTTTTTCCCCCTGAAAAGTTCTCGGGGGAAGCGTCCGTGCGCCATAACGCAGGCGTCGCTGCTCGGCGCGGATATAAATAACATCAAATAAAAAGCAGGAGAGCGTCGCCTAATAGGCTTTACAATTACAAAAACACGAGTCGGCTCAGATGTTCAAAAAAAAAAAGAAAGAGAGAGAGAGAGAGAGAGAGAGAGGGAGGAAAAAAAGTTCTGCGGTGCTTCCTTCAGTGAAAAGTCAAAGCGCTGCTCCAGGTGCGTCATTGAAGTCTTTGTGCCAAAGTGAAAGAGTCTCAGAAAGCCGCAGGCTATGTGCACACACACACACACAGCAGCCTTTCAGTCGGAGCTTTAACACAACTTTAACTTAACAGAAGCGTTTATCAGCCGCGAGCCCGCACATCGCACGCGTTTCCCCGTCAGAGCCTCGGCTTTTGTGTATCGGGGTTAAAAAAGGTTGATGAAAAAAAGTCATCGCCGGTGAGATGAAGAAGGAAGGAAGAAAAAAACGAATCCCGTTTTTTTTTTTTTTTTTTTGTAGCCGTAAATGCGGTTTGTGTTTGGAGGCCGGGGTTTCCCGTGCTCCCACTTTTTGTGGTTTATATAGCTCGGGCGCGCAGCAATTATTGCGCTGATGCGACTCCAACACGTGGTGTCTGGAGTCAGATCCATTCCCTCCGCCATAATCTATCACGCCTATATGGACCGGACCGGACAGGTCTGGTACCTCCATGAAACACACACACACACACACACACGCGCGCATAAACACGCACACACACGCGGGGGGTTGGTTCTCCGTCGATATTTCAGAGTTTTATTCGGAGTCTACGTACCGACATGTTCCCCTGGACCGTCCGCACGCTCCTGACTCCGGAGGTGGTCATTTCCAGTCAGTGCGCACGTGAACACGCATCATCCTCTTCTCCCTCCCCGCACACACACACACACAAACACACACACACACACCCTGGTCCCCTCTCCAGTCCACTCAGACCCCGCGTGTCCGCCGTAACCCGCGTGTCTCCGAACCGATGAGTGTGGACGCGGCTGGGCTCAGAGGGAGCGTGCGTCCGCGGTGCGGGTGAGCGCGGAGTCAGCGAGGAGCGAGTGAGTCACCGGAGCCCGAGCGTGAGTCAGGTAGCGTCGAGTTTCACTGCGGGCGCAGGCAGAGCTGCGGGGCAGGTGTGCAGGTATTCGCTGCTGCTGCTGCTGCTGCTGCTGCTGCTGCTGCTGCTGCTGCGCATCGCCTCAGCCTGCGCGCTCTGCACTTATTACAAATTACACAGCTCGACATGCAACAGACAGCTCGATGATATACAAATATATTTATACTGCGCAATTTTACTAAACCTAGCAGCCCAACCCCCCAAATAACACAATCTGGATTATTTTACGCACTGAATTGTGCGTAAAATGAAACCATAGATCCTTTTACGCAAAATTTAGTTGCTCTTTATATGAAAATATATGCAAAATATGAGAGTTAAGCAATGTAATTACAAGTGACTATTTCCATTTTTGGAATCAATCTTACTATTATATTACCCCGCTTCTTTATAGATTTGTATATCACTATATTATTTTAACAGCAAGATTACTGACTTTGTAGATTCATATTTTGCATAATAGACTGAATATACTGAATTCTTATATATTCTACTTCCTAAAAATGTACAAAATAGCAAATAACAGCTTCTAATAACATTAAATTCTGTCTACATATGAATACACCAGTAAATATATCATATAATAGTAGAGGGGATATTTTTGTGCTCCAGTACTTTCATGCTTTCTGCTAATAATACACAAATATTTTAGTTTAGTAATACTATCAAGCACAGCTGAGTGTGTCATTGCTGTTTTTACTTAAAGCAGATGAATACTTCTACTTCTCCTTCCACCACTACTACAACATGAATAATGAAAAACTGCTCCCCTTGCAAATGTTTTTTTTTCCCAAAGCAACAAGCAGAAAATAGAAGAAAAAAATTAATTCGGATAAGGATATTGTTTTTAAAAAAAAAGCAGCATTCCACCGCTGTATTATTACAACTTTCCACTCTAAGCACAACAATTTATTCTGTTTTTTTTAAATGTTCATAATTATTGTAGGATGTTTTTTTTTATGATATATCCCTGTCCTGTGCAGCCTGTGCAGCCTGTGCAGCCTGTGCAGCGGCCTGCAGCAGCCAGGCATCGGCCTGCATGGCTTCTACTGTAGAGGGCATCCTCTACCCTCTGTGAGGCTCCGTATCTCAGCCGGCTCCCATCACCCCCCCTCGCCCTCGCCCTGATTACCCATCAGTCTCCAACGAGTCCTCCTCGGTGCCACATCACACGGCAGCGTGAGCAATGCCACTCTGTGTTCCGTTTTTTTTTTCTCTGCCTGCTCCAAAACAGGCTTTTTTATTGCAGCGTCTTAAAGACAAAGGCCTTTGATACTCCCCGGGCCAAAATAAAAAGGCACTACTGGGAGGCACAGCTGTCACGTTTCTTTTTTTGTTTGTTGTGTTTTATTTTATATCCTAACAGGGCTTTTGCAGCTTTTTTATGATGTAAAGTTGGATACAGCCTCATGCATCCTACAATAAGATTACTGTGCTGAGGAAAAGGACTACAGCCTACAGAGTACTAAAAGTAACTTGAAATAACTCGACTTCTTATGTTACATAAGTATGTATGTATGTGTGCGCACATGGCTACACATCTGCTGGTGTGTGTGTGCTTTAGGATGTGGGAGGGATATATATAAAGTCTGAAAGCACTGACACGCATCTGGCACCTCGTCATGTGGACGGGAGGGGGAGAGAAAAAAAAAAAAAGAGTGATTGAGTTACACTTCCCCTCCATGTGCCCCAAACACCAGAAATATGGTTCACATTGTCCAACATTCTCAAAGATCAACTAACAATTCATGGATGGATAAATGTGAATAGTAGTAATTAAATCTGTAATAGTGATAAACATGGCCTTGCAGGAACCATGGAGCCGGTTATTCCAACAGAGTTAAGTTTCAGCTATGATAATAACCTTTTTTTTCTCAGCGCCGAGTAATGCGTAAAACATCCTGAATGTTGTAGCGGAATTTAATTTTGGAACCGTTACGGATGAAATAATAACAACCTTTGACTCGATTTCATACATTCAATTGAATCAAACCCAATCGTTTTAATGCATTAGTTGTTTTACGTTATTTTGACTCAGCGTTTGAGTTGGAATTTAACTTTGAGGCGGTTTTATAAGTAAAAGATGCTTTTTTTTCGACTGGTGTTTTTACAGCCAACTAATCAGTCTTAAACGTGAGTTTTCCACACTCTGTTATTGTGTGCATAAAGAGACAGCAGCAGGAAGGAGCCCCCCCCCCCAGCCCGATCCAGGCCCCTAAACGCCCCCCCTCCGCCCCGGTTTGGTCGTGACTTAAACCCTGACAAGCTCAGCTCATCAAAGAGTGTTTGTCCCATCTGACTCCGCTTTGCGTTCGGCATCTGCCTCGCAGCTCCCTGCAGGATACGGCCTGCTGTCACTCAGAGGTAGGGCGACCCCAAGGCAGATTTCCCCTCCGCCGTTTGAAGTCCCGGAGATGTGAGACGGCGGGGAAAGGTGTTAATGTGCCAGAATACGCCGCTCAATCAAAAATAAAAAAATATAATAAAAAAAAACAGGCACTTCCTGCTTCAGTGTCCTGGATTTGACCCGGCCCCTGCAAACGCCTTTTTAATTAGACCTAAACTCTGCATGCAGACTCCACCAACACGTGACCCCTCAGCGCTAACAGACGCGATATAACGTTAGTGATGAATCTGGCCTGGTGTGCACAGCTGGATCGCCTCGCTCGGCTCTGGTATTATTCATCTACTGTGTTACACTGCTGCACAGTAGGAGGAGAGCGAGGAACCACAGCGTACCACATGGAGCGGGATCCCTCGCCGTCCTGATTTATGGCGATATTCTATTCCTGCTGCTCTTTTTCGATGACTTCTTGTCAATAATAATAAAAAAAAAGTAAATCGGCTGATACACTCCGGCTAATTTTCCTGTCGAGATATGCAGCGCGTCATTAAAAAAACGTGTTGGGATGACAAAAGGCTGTGAAAACCGCTAATGTACGTAGTGTTGCTGCCTATAGTGCTGTCAGCAGACTAACCAGGCACAATCTGTCAACACACACACACACACACACACATATAACACAGTCATTGACAGGGCCCACACCTCCACCAGGAAAGATGACAGGACACACAGGCCTCAGTGTTAAAAAGCAAACAGCACATCAACAGTTGGAGCGGGACACGCCCGGCAAAGCAAGAAGCTGTAAAAAAAAAAAGACTTCGACTTCTTCTTCTTCTTTTTTTTCACAAGAGCAAACTCTCAAGCGCTCAAGAGGAAAAGTACAGCCACTTAAGGCTCGGGGATTAAGGTTCCATTTCACAGCGGTGCATTTTTCAAGACGCTTAATTATAGCTTTCTAGAGGGAGGGCAGTGACGAGGCCTCCTCGGCTCTAACGGGATGTTTCCATGTTTGGCCGGACACCAGCCAACCCCCCCCCCCTTCCCCCCCTTAGCTCTGCCAGGCTAATTAATCAGCGAAGCCCAACCAGGCACGGCGGCCAATCACCAGCCTGTGATTAGTCGGATCAGCTGGGAGCAGGCCAGCCTATTAGTGATGACGAGGAGGAGGAGGAAGATGGGCAGAGACTCCATCCATTCCCTGTGACCTCATCATCATCATCATCATCATCATCATCATCATCGCAGCCTCCTTCCAGCTCCACACGCACTGATCCCAGATCACAGCTAAGCCCGTAATGACTGTTTGTCACTGAGCCCGTGACATCAGCGTGAACTGAGAGGACAAGGACGGCACGTTCTGCGGTGTGTGTGTGTGTGTGTCAGTAAGTGTGTGTGTGTGTGTGTGTGTGTGTGTGTGTGTGTGTGTTCATGGCCCAGAGCAGCAGAAAAAAAGTTTTCCAAATTTTGGAATTACACATAAAAAGAAAAAAAAAAGGCTGGAGTGGCCGTGCCTTTAGAGTTTGATTTATTTATTTCTTAGTGGGCGAGAGACAGAGTGACTGAGTGAGAGAGAGAGAAATGCAGGAAAAGTTTGTCTGATATTTCACTCTGTCTTTGAAAAAAAAAAAAGCATGGAAAGAGATGGAGACATGGAGGGGGCGGCTGTTCACTGCTTGTGGCAGGAGGGCAGCGAGGGAGGGAGGGGGGGAGGGAAGGGGGGGGGGGGGGGTATGAAGACAATTTCCTCTCTGCTCTTATTGCTCTGACTGTCTGCCGCCTACCGCCTTCATGGAGGTCCCTAATTGAGATCACTTGTACTTAAAAAATAGGAACCAAAAAAAAAAAAAAAAGGAACTTCTGTGGGCTGGGAGACGGAGAAAGAGCAGAAAATAAAGCGGTAATACGAAGGCTGCCGTTAAAAGAGTCGCAGCGACGGATCCGAGCGGGAGGCCAGGAACCTTCACATGTTGACGTGTCACACACCACCTGCTGTCACGCTGCGTGCGCGTGTGTGTGCGTGTGTGTGTGTGTGTGTGTGTGTGGGGGGGGCTCTTTGATGGGGTAGGGTGACAGTGCCCGGGGCCGGGGCCAGAAACATGCCGAAAAAAAAGAGAAAAAAAAAAAGGGAGGGGGGGGGCGGATTTCAGTTTTTTCCACTTTTGCATATGAGTAAGTGTGCGTGTGTGTGTGTGTGTGTGTATTCACATGGCTGCAACCAAATATCTCTGCAGTCATCAGGCCGCTCTGTGCAGCCTTTGTGTCATTAGCCGTGCTATTATTAGCCCTTCACTTTAATTCAACCGTTCCACCAATCAAACCCCCCCCCCCCCCCCCACACACACACACACACACACACACCCACCGAGGCAGCCGGGTTTCCCAGACCCGGTTCCAGAGCGTCCCCCTGAAGGCGTGCCGGTTCTCCCTCAGAACCATCTATCACTCAATCAGGTCCGATTGTGCCATTAATCAAACACCCCCCCCCCCCTCCCCCCGACTCGGAGGAAACGCGGCGTATCCAGGAGTGGTACCGGACCGCGGCCGGGAACAGGAACCCTGTAAAGAGCGTTTTTCTTGGACCGGGACCCTCTGTAGGTGCTAAAGACAATACAGACGGCCGGGCTGGGCCAACATTCCACTTTACACTTTCCCCCTTTTCCTCTGTGTGTTTCGCGGCTCCACTTCCCCCTTCTGCAAACTAGCTGGCTAGTATCAAAATATTTATAGTACATCTGTAAGACACGCCGCTCTCATGTTTCCAGGACCGTTTAGCCGCCGTGTTCATTATGCGAGGTAAAACTAATACCAGATTTACAGGAGGGGGGGCGGGGGGTTCTCCCCGTTAGAGGTGTCCGTGCGGTACGATCGAGGATGATTTATGTGACTGAGGAGGTGAGATAGATAGAGTGACTGCACGCCGGCGGTGGCCCAGACTAGCACTCGCAGGGGGGCTATCACCCGGTCCCCAGGCTGGAGGGAAGGTAAAGGAAGGACGGCGACGGGTGGGGGGTTGGGGGGGGGGGGCGGTGGGAAGGAAAAGAAGGAGACAGGAGGGATGTATGTATGTATATGCAAGGAAGCCGGGGGTGGAGGACTGCCAAGGTGCACCGGGTCCAAATCGATGTAAAGGGGGCTACAGAGAGGAGAGGCCAGATGGAGCGAGGAGGGGGGGGGCAGTCATGGATGCTCAATTGCACTCAGACATAAACATTTAACTATAGACGCCTGGAAATTTATTATATACATTTAAACGTATTAAATACACCGTAGTGGCCTGACTGCACGGAGCAGAACGGGCATCGAGGACTGACTTTTTTTTCTCTCTCTTGTTTTGTCTTGTCATTCCTGGTTTTTAGTTTTAGCAACGCTAGGTAAAAGTAGCCTTAAGCTACTGCACTTAGCATTGTCTCGTCTTGCACACCTGCACTGTAAACGCATAGGATAGTGGGACAGTGAGAAGCGTAATTTAGATTCCTTTGTATGTCAAGTACGTGTGAAGAAATTGACATTAAAACTGACTTTGACACCGATATTGAATCTGCCAGTCGAGTCTTTTTCAGCGAGGAAAAACAGCCAATCAGATAAAGAGAAAGAAGGAAAAAAAAAAGAAAACTACTGGGCAGGAAGCGCAGCCACACACTGGGCGTTGAGCAACAACCCTCCGCTTCCGAGGGTTTGGATCTTACTCCGTTTCTCTCTATTTCTTTTTTTTTTCCCGGTCCAGCTCAGAGCCTGAACTCTGCAACCTTAATACACGCCGGGTCCAAACCCTATAGACGTCAAAAAAAAAAAAAAAAAAAAAAAAGCCCTCAAGTCGCAGACATCTGATGCTCCCTCGCGTGCTGAAGGAGTTAACGAGTGGAGTTCGTGTGTCACGGCTGATGCGGCTCACTCAGAGATGGGACTTTGCCTAAAACCCAAGGCCTGTAATTACACTGAGCATATTAGGCTACTGGTCAGAAATGACTCACAGCAAGGTGGGGGTGAAGGGAGGGGGGGGGGGGGGGGGGGGGATGGGTGGATGGAGTTCAATTTCCCTTCAGACAAAATCAATTCCAGTCATCTGGGGAATAGAAGGGTTGGATGTAAGAAAACATCTCAAAGGCCAGCAGGGAAAAAAACAGGATTTCACAGCAGATAAAATGACTACTGAGAGATGACGTGACCTCTGACCTCTGTGTGTTTTCCGTACAAAGTCAGAACTTTTACGGTTATTCCAGGACGGGGCCTTTTTTCACGCTGCCTGTGTGTGTGTGTGTGTGTGTGTGATGCCAGCTTTATAAAAGCATCTGAATGGAGACTGGACGACGGAGGAACTCAATTACGTTGTGAAACCCTCTCCTACGAACACGATCTATTCTGTGTCTGCGCCGCGTTATGGCGACGCTGCTGGCACCGCCGTCCGTGGGATGTGGTCTCAGCCTGAGAATCGGAATCGCCCGTTTTGATTGGAGATTCCATTCTGTCCCCAGCGATCGCAGCTCATTGCAGCTCATTTACAGATAATTAAAGAAGCTCTCGTCCAGCCACTGGCATTAAACTATTGTTTAAAAAAAACATGAATTCCAACCAAATAAACGCTCTTTTCACATCGTTCTAATAAAAAACCTTATAATAAAAACCTTTAACGTCATAAAACAGGTACAGGAGGTTAAAAGCCGTGAACATTAAACCCCTGTTTGTCTTTTTATCAGTAATCGTCTCGTGCTGCGAGGCCGATGATGGGTAATATTTATGATGGGCCCTCGGGGTGTGCTTCCTGCTCACTCTCTCATGTCTATAAAATCTTTTTTTCTTTATACTATTGGCTGAGCTGCAGTGCAGAAGTTGAGTATATATATATATATATATATATATATGTGTGTGTGTGTGTTTAATGCACATAGGTCATATGTGTGCATATGCATGTGGTGTGGGTGTGTACGTACAGTGTGTGTGTGTGTAGCAGTAAGGGGGGGGGGGGCTGCTAGACTCTGGTTAACCAGACTATAATTTCGGGGCCCAGTGAAGACTCCCAGCAGCCTCTCGCTGTTTGTTTATCAGAGAGACCAAACTCTACTGTTTCTGCTGCATCTGCAGGGTCCTGCAGGAAAAGGGTGTGTGTATCTGTCTGGCTCCGTGTGTGTGTGTGTGTGTGTGTGTGGGTGTAATCGTGTGCAATGCGGCGTTCACGCGAAAGTGACATTTTGTTGAATAGGTGAAATAAATCTGGGGTTTTTCTGTGGGCATTTAAAGTGCCATTTGGACCATACGTTTCCTCAGAATAACATTTTTATTCTAATTTTTTTTTTTACTTCCCCTCGATTCATTTGAAGGAATCTGCCATCCCACACCGCCTCATACATCTTTAAGCTACAGTAAATCAAGGCGACAATATACATACGCCGCACTTTCTTTCCTTGAGATTTCATAAATAAGAAAAGAGCTCAACTCAAGAACAAAAACACCTTCGCATTAAAAAGTGTTTGTCAGCAAAAAATGACAAATGCTATTTTTGTTTGTGCCGAACGTAATTCTCCAGAGACTCAACTGCTCGCTGTCTGTCTCTCTTGTTTTGCTTTCGCCTTCTTCCCCTCCCTAATTCTCCTCCCGAGCAGGAATGAAAAGGAAAAACAAAAGGCCGGAGCTCGCAGCCTGTCATTTAGCTGCGACTTTTTGAATTGTTTCTGTGTGTGTTGCTGTTTCCCTTCACACGCCGAGACAGACAGGCAGCATCCTAGGATTCTATCACAAGACGCGGGGGAAAAAAAGGGAAAGAACTTTCTAAATATCCCCTCTAATAAAATATTCCTGCTCCTCTGGGATCCTCCTCTGCTCATTCAGCATCAGGAGAAGTGAAGTGGAAAAGGCCTGTTATTGGTCTCCGTCCAAAGAGGAGAGAAAAAAAAAAAGAAAAAGGGAGCAAGAGACCTATTTCCTTTGGGGGGGGAAAGACAGAAAATAGAACGAGCGGCGCAACAGTTGACGGAAAAACTTTAAACTGCGACAACAGAATTAACTACAGACGACTGGAAGAGGGCGGCCGCCTGCGTGAGTGACAGCGTTCCCACTCCGACTGCGAGGATCAGACGGATTTATGTACATCGACTCTGATCAGACGGAGACGCCCGGCGGAGCGCCGTGATTGGCTTAAATGTAAACTGGAATCAACATAAAAAAACACCAGCTACGACTTCTTCAGATGATGCCAGCCCCCTTCTTTTTCCCCAGGAAGGAGCTTTGAACCTGAGTTTTGATTTTTGCTGATTTGTGACATTGCTGCACAAGCTGAAACTTCAGGGTTTTTTTTTTTCATCCTTGTAAGTGATGGAAATTTGCAGTAAAGTTGAAAACCTAAGTGGTAATGCTTCATATCACAGCCCCTACTCAGGATTTCTTTCTTAAACTTTATTATACATGACAACGATGTGCTTCTTAATTTTTTCTATTCTATCTATTAAAATATATCATTTATGTACAAGTACTTCATCTTCTTGGCAACTGAGCAAGCTTCATCCACTGATGAAGACCTTAGATGAGGGATAATAAAACCGGTCTCATTCATAAAGCACCGGTGTGTGTTTGTAAACCTCCACAGTGTCATTGACTATAATCAAATCTGTTTATTACGGACGCTTCATGGGAAAAGTTGCTCTGAAAGGGGTAGATATCCACAGTTATAAACCACTCATCACATGTTTATTTACAGCTTATCACACATTTCTTTTTTAATCCCAAATGAGGATTAAGCTCCTCCACACTTTGTTCGCTCCTTCTCTTTATTCCCTTTTTTTTCCTCCTCTCTGGAGGCCACTTTACAAAACGAGAGCTACCATTTCTAGACCCCCCCCGACCCCCCCTTCCTTCTTCTCCTCCCCAGAGACTTGTCAATATCAGCTACACACACTGTTCAGAGTTCAAAGACTAGCATCCCACTACACACACCTACACACACTCCCCCCCTCCCCCTTCTTCTTTCTTGTCCCTGGGGCATATTCAATTTCAGTGTGTGTGTGTGTGTGTGTGCATTTGAATTTGTCTCCTTTGCATGTACGTGTGTGTGTGTGTGTGTGTGTGTGTGTGTGTGCAGCCACAGGTGGCATGGCGCTGGCGACTCTGATTATTGCGGTGACCAAAGCATCGCCGCCCTGTCACGTTTGTCATCGCCCCCTTTTCCTGAAAGCGTGGGTGGGAGGGGAAGGACGGGGGGGGAGGGATGGGGGGGGGGGGACGCAGGGAGAGAAAAGGGAGACGAGGGCGGACGGCGATGATGGTAAATGCCCCCCCCCCCCCCCCGCCCCCGCCCCCCGCGGTGCCAGATGGGAGGTGGTCTGAAAGAGTCAAGTCTTCAGTTGCTTTTTACTGGACGCGTCGCCAACACAAACCGCCCCCCCCCTTCCTTAGTGTCGCATCCCCCCCCCCACATCTCACTTACTCTTTTATTTTTGTATTTTTTTGTTTTTAACGTTTCTCTCTAATTTTCCTCCCTCGCTCGGACATGAAAGAAGAATCCCGCTCTGAGACGCCGGACCTCCATAAAAGGCCCGCGTGGGCGTTGCAGAGTGAGGGAGGGGTGGAGGGGTGGCGTTAGGGTGGGGGGGGGTGGGGGGAGCACTCAGATTTTCAGGTGTATTTGATCTGTTTTGTTCACACCTCTGCGCTGGCGGGGGGCCCAGTGTGTAGGCAGGTAATTTGAGCAAATTAGGAGATGGGGCCTGTGTGTTATTAATGACACCCCATACCCCACACTGCACGTCCACCTATTGTTCACACACCTTTCTTTTCTTCCGCTCAGGAGTCCCCCCCCCCCCCCCCCCCCCCCCCCCCCCCCCCCCTCCTCCCTCCTCCTGGTCCCATCTGCGCCTCCTGCTACACACACACACACACACACACACACACACATACAGTACACATGTGACGGGGGCGGCAAAAAAAAAAGAGGGGGGATTGGTTCCAGGTGCCAGTTTGAGTGAGAGCATTAATCAAGCAGACAGATCTTCCTGTCACAGACACCTTTTTAGTGAACATAAATACACACACACACGTGCACACACACACACACACACACACACAGTACTGTACACACATGCTGGGCTACACCTGCACAGCAGTGACTGCAGTCCACTGCCCTGCTGTCATTGCTGTTTGCAGCAAACCAACCTCACATTTAGAAGTTTTTCTTCTTTCTTTTTTTTAAACGCTCGCTGAGTGATAAACGACTACGACTCCAAGAGAAAGTGAGCGTTGATGCCGGCGTCTTGAAGACACGTCTTTAACAAGGTGCACTTATCCCCTTCAGACGGCTCCACTGACCCGCTGCCAACGTATCGATCATAGTCAGGATCCTCGTAAATCAACCCATGTTTTACGCTCTGACACGGAAAAAATTAAAACGCCACGGACACGTCTGACCCGCGCTGCTCTTTTCATGAACCCTGCTGCTATAAGCGGGGTTTATATGTTTGGGAGTCCGGACGCAGCATTCCTTAAAAGATTGAACTAACAAGGAACGGGGGGGGGAACAGGTAAGGCCTTGTGTAGGTGCCGAACCCAAACATCCAGGACGCTCCACACTCCATATTTCCCCCTTAGAGAAACACGCCGTGGAAGCAAAGCCGCCTCAAAAAAAACAGCAGGAAAAAGTAAAGGGATTGCTAAACAATGCTGGTGGGGCTTCCTGTGGTTTGCTGCATCAGCTCTGCTAAAAAAACCTTAAAAAACGCTGCGAACGGAAGAAAGAAAAGACGAGCACGAGATACGTATATGTATGCATATAGATATAGGATTCTGGGGGGTTATAATACGGCTGTTCTGTTTCATTAGCGTGAACAGGCTCCAAGATTTCAAAGTGTTAGGAAGTCGCTTCCTCCTCCGAGGGCTTATATCGGATAACACTAATTCAGCCGGCGTGATGCAACCGAAAATGGATGGAGGAGCGCGGGATCTTGTTAAGTGTGAAAATAGCGCGGCGCGGCATTAAAAGCTCCGCGGCGGCATCGGGCTACCTGGTAATTATGGCGGCGTTCAGGAATCACGGCTATGCGCGTTAGCCGCTCCAATGGGAACACAGAGAAGCAGAAGTTTGCATTGATTTATGGGAAAACTGGGTAAGAAAAAGGGAGATGGTCATGAAGAACATTGTTTGTGAGTCTATTATAAACACTGCGAATGGGCAGAAACCTCCACACACACCGTCCACTGGCAGCTTTCCTTATCATAATAGTGTAATTAGCCCCAGAGCTACTGGATACGGGGATTAAACGGGGGATAACACGCGGGGCCGTGTGAGTGTTTGCTCTGCGTTCTACGTTTGTTGATGCAGTCTCCACATTACAGGAGTGAATGTAATCCCCTGTAAGAACTGCCTGTTTTCACTTGTGTCTCAATATCCTCCTCGTTGGGCCGAGCAGGAGCAGAGATTGGTGGTTCAGACTGATCCGGATCAGATAAGGGAACTTTTACTTTTCTATGCTTTATGTGAAGTTCACTACACATCCCCTACAAGTAAAAGCACCCAAATAACCTCAGAACCTTTAGAGGAAAAAACAAAAACAGCTTTCACATCTTTTCCAGTGAGAAAGACGTATGTCGGCCCCGTTGGAATAACAGGTTACGGCATTCCCACGGCGCTCTCATTTGGGCTGTAATAACCGCCTACAGCCTATTTAGGGCCGTAATCAACCCACAATTCACTGTTACTACAGATGAATGAAAATACGGACCAATTAATCCATCTTTCTAAACAGCGATCACATTAACGCCTGATTACCCCCAGGAATTACGTGGACTAATAAGTGCTAATAGCTCGCAAACACACACACACACACACACACACACACACACACACACACACACACACGCCATTTTACTCCATCAATACGACCCTGCTGGGATTAAATAACATGTTTTTTGCCTCAGAGGTACAATTAAGCTTTGCTAAATAGAGTTCCTTTGAGCCGGGGAGTCAAGGGGAAGAGTTGCTCGCTGCACAGTAGCAGCCAGTGAAGCCGCTCAGGATTCCACCCCCCCCCCCCGGCGTTTCCAAATTACCTATTGATGAGCGGGCTTCACGTCTCCCTGGCTGGGGGAGGGATGGGAAGGGGGGGGGGGAGGATGTCTGGTTCACTTTTAAGATGTCTCCAAGAAGCAGGCCTGTGGTTAGATCTAAGGCAACACTTATGCAACAGAAGCTGCCTTTCTAAAAAAAACAAAAAAAAAACGCATATACGGTTTCCCTGCAAATTATCAGAGATTTTCTTTTTCGGGGGGAAAGTTTTCCCTGCCCAGAGTCTTCAGATATTTACCCACATCGTCTCTTTTGATCGCGTTGATTCGGGGCCGACTTCACTTCCCGCTCCCATGACTTAATTGTCTATGTGTAATTAAGTTTGCAATAGAGAAAATAGGCTCTTAAAAGTTCCCCGGTGGCTGAGTGGGTGCCACACATGGTGGAGATTACCCTGCCCTTCCCCATCTGCCAGTTTGCGGAGGTATAAAAAAATGTATTTGAGGCAATTAAATGAAAATTGCTTGATGTAAATGCCAAGACAAATTTTAATGAGACCCCTTCCTCAATCGCCGCGGAGACGCATGCCGAGCCTCTAAATTAAAAATGTCCTCCAACACGACTCTGAGGACGGAACGGGGGTAAAGTGTGTTTTTTTTTCCTAACTAACAAAACAATATTTCGTAACCTGTGTTCCCAGCAAACTGGCTGACGCCGGACAGAGCGGTCCAGGAGAAACACACAGCGTGAGCAGGAGAACGTTAAGAAAATAACAGACAGGACGGAGCTCACTTACGTCATTAGTTCATCGACGAGAAAAGACAAATAATCCCTGACACTCAGAGATCTGTCAAAACCACATTAGAATCGTATTAACTTATATTATTTATATATAATTTATCCCTATTTAAGGTCAGTGAACTCTCAAAATCACTTAACATCTCAGGAATAACTTTAATTATTTTTGTTGGATCAACACAAAAACAAGTGCCAGTTCTGTTTTTTTTTTTTTTTTTTTTTTTTCGCCAGGTCTGATGGAGTATACATTTATTTATTTTAAATTATAAATACAACCGAGAGCGCCGGTGGTCTTCCAGGATCACGCCGGGCCGCCGTCATGGGGGCTTTTTGTGGTTGGCTCTGACAGATTTACTGCCCAGATGTGCATAAACACGGCGGCGAAAAAGGAGCCGCGGCACCGGGGCACGGCGGCGGCCGACAGAATCGATCGGGCGACTGTCACCTGAACATCGGCTGCACATCTGCACCCCCCCTCCCTCCTCCCCCCTCTTCCATCGCCGCCTCCACCGCAGCATGCTTCCAATTTCCTGCAGCGGCGCTGCCCCCCCTCCCGACCCCAGAGACACGGCGAGGGGTCAGGGGGTTAACGTGGTAATAGGTGGTGGTGATTGGCGGAGGACGCACGCCTCTCTCCCGGCTTTCAGAGCGCATTACAGCCACCGGCTTCTGGCTGAGGCATGAGCCCGGAACAGCTGCGTCCGACTCCTCAGAAAACATCTTTTAAACATTTGATTTGGACGCAGGAGCGGAGGCTACGGACCGGAGCGTGCACGCGAGAGAGAGAGAGGGGGTGTGTGTGGGTAGGGGGGTGTGTGTCTATTAAAGCCGAGCCCGTCTCTCCCCGTGTTGCACGGGAACGAAAATGTTTGTTTAAATCCGAACGTTCATCTGGTAAACCCTAAAACACGATTTATTTAGCTGATTAAATTAGACTGTGTAGAGAAAGCTGTCACAATACAACACGCCAAACCCGAAGCACAGGCCACAAATTGGATCATGCAAGGCGGCCTTCACAGGTAATTGGAAATCATAAAGTCGACACCCGCTACTGTGCAGGGATGCTGAATCTCTGCTGCTCTTCTTCCCCTTTTTTTTTTTTTCCATCGTCCAACTCGGGAGCCAAAGGTGATCGCACCAATGAGGGAAAGAAAAATTAAAAAAACGCTGGGGACAAACTGCATTAAAAAAGTGTCATAAATATGTTTCAGGTGTGTTTGTGTTAAACATCAGGAGTTTGTTATGCACAAAAAGGTGTTTTGTAGAGAAGCTTTAAGTCAGAATAAACCATCTGTAGCGCTGGAATTATGAAAAGCTGCAGCACTGAATAAAGTTGCAGCTCTGTGTTCATTAACTCCTGGTCGGCTGCAGGGATCCTCGCCGATTAATTAACGACAGCAGCGCCACTGAACTATTTCAGGAAGTCATTAGGGATCCTCCCTGGCAAACTAATCAATAGCTCGACCCTGCACACACACACACACACACACACACAGATCCACTGATCCCACATCTTGTTCCAATGCTCCAACTGTAAACTCTCTCGTGCAGCGTCTGTTTACGTTTGTCAAAAATATCACCCGTGCTTTTGTTTTCGGTTCCGCAATGGCATCGCTTTGTAAATCTAAGGGTATGTTGCACAAACATGTCATCTCCCTCTTTCTGAAATATTTATAAACACTGCGAAGAGTAAATACTGGAGTCTAAATGCAGAGGTTTTTTTTTTCCTTAATTTTTTTTTTTTTTTTTATGTATTTGCGCACCACAAAAGCCTTGATGGTAGCCGGGTCTGTCCTCCACCACAAAAAGCTTGGACCCTGATAGCAAAGGTCCTCAGCGACCTCGGCTGATCCTGTCCGCTCCGTCCTGACCAGAATCCGTACATCAAATCCAAGATCCGTAACCCCGTAGGACCGAGTGGCTCCTCTACCCCTGACCCAGAGTCCTCCCCGTGACCCGAGCCCCCTGGAACCCGGGTCCAGACCCGCGGCCCCCGGCGAAGGCGTACTCACCCCAGAAGAAGTTCTGTTGACATGGTGTCACTGTGCTGAAGAGGCTGTTAGATGCCATAGCTGCCTCTGGTCGTAGCAAGCCCCACTTTTGTTCCTCTGTGGTTTCCGTGACCCTTGACACGTCCTAAACCGAGAGCACGCAGCATGTCATGAGGAGAAAAAAAAAACGGAAAAGCCGTCCACAAGACATGCTTTTACGTATCAACTATTTGGAACGACCACAAGTAACAACCAGGTCTGGTTTTATAGAGAAAAAAAAAATTGCAGAGGCAAATATCGCCTCTGCGGATAGATCAGATGGTGTCGGACTTGCTTGCTTGGCGAGTGTGGTTGGAACGTACTTACTCGCTTAGCGCCGTCCCTGTGACTGGTGCTGGCCCGCGACGATTAACCATTTACGCTCCGGGTCGCCCTCAAACACCAACCCCGAGCCGCACGTCTGTGGTTCTGTGGTTGTTTGGGAGGCGAGCGGAGCCCTCACACAACCCAAACGGCACCAGCTTTAAAACTCGTCTCTTTCCTGCCCTCCATGTGCCGTCACTGGAGAGCCTGGGTCACATGGCCCCGTGACGTCATCACGGCACGGCGGCGGAGCGAGACAGCCTACCGTTGTGGCTTTCTTCCCTCTCCTCTTCTCTCTCCTCTCTTTTTTCCCTCCCTCCTCCTCCTCCTCCTCCTCCTCCTCCTCTTTTTTCCTCCCCTGTCCTACGCGTGGTGCGGCAGCGTTTCCAGCCTCTCTGGGGGATCGGGCTCTGACGCTCCCATGAGTCAGGAGGCTTCAGTGGGGGCAGCTTGTTCAACCGCCCATGCCTCCCCTCGGCATATGGGGAACAGCGGCTCTCTCTGCTTCTGCTTTCCCCCCCTTCCCTCTTTCATCCCCCCCTCCTCCCTCTCTTTCTGATCCTCTCCCTGACTCCGCTGACTCCTTTTTAACAGGCTGCCGTGCTGCTCCTGTCTGCCTCTGAGCAGGGAGAGCTGAGCTCGGTAAGATTTGAGGGTGTGAGTGAGGAGCGAATGGCTGGCTGGCTCGCAGTGTGAGACTGGGTGTGTGTGTGTGCGAGCATGGGTGTGTTTGTCTCTGTGTGTGGAGAAGTGGAGAGAATGGGGAAAGAGAGAGAGAGAGAGAGAGACAGAAAGGCTGGGCGAGGGAGTGTGTGAAGGGAGGAAAGCGGAGGTGGTGTGAAACTCTGCTTATTTACACACTCGGTGCGTCTCGGTGTCACTTTCTGTGCAGCCTGGGTCTGTTCTCTCTCTCTTTTCCCTGTGTCACGAACGGTAGTGGAGCTATTGTGTTATTACTGTAATAACTATGTGTGTGTGTATGTGTGTGTGTGCATGCATACATGTCAGCCTGAACTTGCGCTTTAATTGGCTCTCATAGAAGCGACAGACGGGGGCGATTCCTGTAAGAGCCCGTAAATCATGGCCACCTGTCTTCGCTCTGAAAGAGATGCCTTCTCACAGCCTCGCTAACACTCGGAGAGACACACACACACACACATGCACACACACACACACACATGCACACGTGCATGCACGCACACGCAAACACAGACAGCGTGCAAGAACGGCCTGCCAGGTTTGTAGTGTAGCTCATGACAATCCAGGATGAATCATCACGCTGCAAACACGCACGCACGCACACACACACGCACGCACACACACACACGCAGATTCCCATGCATGCACATGCAGGCACCGCGCCGAGGTGGGACTTTGATCAGCGATCGCAGGTGTTTGTTACAACAGATCAAAAACGCAGACGGGGTGTTCGTACAGAAGCGGAGGAATGTGTGGAATGGAGCTGGGAATTCGGCCACGTTTGATAGCGTTAAAGTACCACAGTCGTCTTATATGACTCAGTATGACAAAGCAGTACAAAAGACAATAATTGTTTCTTAAGCTCTTTTTTTTTGTATGACTTGTTGCTGCCAGTGGAAATTTACAATGAGTATTTTGCACAAACGTGTCATAGCAATTATCACTCTTTTTCAGTTTGTAATTCAGATGAATTATCCTGATGTAAAATTATAATAATAATAATAATGAGTTTATCCTGCTGGTTGTAACAGGTCCTGCAGAAATAAAGGTTCAGAGAGTTCTGCCTGCATCCAAATACAATGGATGCAGGCAAACTTCTTTCATTAGAACTACCATGTCTTTGAATCTATTATGTAAATTGCTCATAAATTGAATGGAAACTGTGGATTCTGTGGATCATCCAGAGATTTTTTTTTTTTTTTTTTTTAAAGACACTTTGTTTTATTCAGTCTGCACCACGAGCAGAAATTACTTTCACCTCAAATGTACTTGAGTGGCTGCAGATATTTCAAGGCTGGATTTTTCAAAAACCAAAACTTAGATTCGGTTAAAAAGAAAAAAAGAAGAAGAAGAAGAAGAAGTAATTTGTGTAAAGTGAACCTAGCAACAGCTATAAAGCATTTGTCTTTATTATATAACAACTCCTTTATCACATATATTTTAAAGTTACTCTAATTGCCGCTGGTGAAACTGAACGTGTTATAATAAATATTTCTCTCATATCTTAATGACCTCATTGAGGCAGGTGAATAATAATAATGTAAATTATGAAAAACAAAACCCCCAAATCCTACAGCACAACAGTTTCCACACGCGTCACCCACCTCCCTTATTTTTGTCTGCTGAAACATTTTCCTTGGCCCCGGCGCTTTGTAAATATTTGCTGTCTAAAACAAGAACATGCCTCTTGAGTTACAGGATCTAGCTTGTTTAGATGCTTCTATTGGCAGAATCACGGAATACACACGGTGCCTATTCCACCTCAGATTTAATGCATCACGTCAGCTGGACACGTTGAATTGACAGTGAAGAGTCCTCCTTAATAACGTCACCATCAGAAATCAGTAGCTTTTCATGTGGGGTTAGTTCTGTGCTCCGTACTGGAGTCTTCTAGAATAATATCTAACAGTGTGTATAAACATTTCTAAGGTTATTGCAAATGGATGCTCCGCTGTCAGAAGCACTAAAGCCCGGGACGCAGTGCAGCGCCGCCGCCGCCGCGAGCTCTGCCCGAGCCACAATAAATTACACGCAGTTTGGTGGGAATATAATTCGCACATGGTGATTGAATCTGAAACATGGAATGAAAAAATAAAGCATAAACGTCAAACCCGGCCCGGCATGGCAGGGAAACACAACTTCTTGGGTGGCGCGACACGCGATAAACAACCTTGATGGCGAAAATCTGAACTATGATGATGTTGCGGGGCTCGGATATCGCTGCCCGGGTGTTTTTAAAGGATCACAAAAGGCTGTAACTAAGAGGAACAGACAATGAACAATAACAGAGTTTAGTTAACGTCGGGCAAATAGTGTCTCGCTCGCCCGATTCCGGGTCAGGTCAGCGGTGCCGTCACCTGAAAGGAAAACCACGACATCACAACGTTAACTCAACTAACCCCAGATCTAACCCAGAGCACATATAAGCTAAAGAAATACTGATTTTGTGCTCAAAAAGAATAAAGGCTGCTAAATACTGAACAGTAGTTTTACAATCGACATGATTGGAACAACAGAGAATCGTGATGATAAGTTAAGTTCACATGAAATGGATGTAACATGCGTGATATGAAGATAAAACAACAAAAAAAGTAAAATAAAATAAAAGTCTTCTGCTGTAGAGACATTTTTTTTATTTTAATATACGTTATGTATTGCTGACAAAACAATTACGTGGAAGTAATAACGGGAAAGCGACTGGAATATGATGCGAAATATAATATTTCATTCATTACTGGCTCTCCACTGGTGGCCGCGTGCTATGCTTACTGTGTGTGTGTGTGTGTGTGTGTGTGTGTGTGTGTGTGTGTGTGAGCTTGGACACACTCGGAGCTCTGGCCGAGCTCTGCCCCGAGGACTGTGGTGGACGGCCCACCCTGCCAGACACTTTCTCTCCTCCACCACTCAGGACCACACACACACACACACACACACACACACACACACACACACACACACACACACACACTTAGAATGGACCCGCTTTGTTATCACAAGCAGAAACTATAATAGACGTATCGTGTGTTGCGAAACGCTTAGAAAATGACGCGCGATGCGTGCGAGGTTCGGTAGCCGCTACTCCGATGAGCTCCGAAGTGGTGCTGTTTTCATAGGAAATTATTTCTGGAAAAATATCGGGGTGGGGGGGTGGAGGTGGAGGGGTATAATGATACCTAAGATGAGTTAAAATTAACCCAGACCTGAGGCTGTGAGACCGTCTGTGTTCGTCTCTCTGTGCGAAAAAGCTAAAAACGACGTGACATAATTCGCCGGAGCAGACATTACGCACGTGGGGGCATTACAGTATTAGAAAGGGAATCTTATTAATAGCCCCCTTTTTTTATTTTTTATTTTGGCCGGCGTTGTGTACTCTCTCCCTCTCTGGCGCGGCATCAGAACGGGGCGAACAGGCAGGTACAGTGATTCGCTTCAACAGGCGACATCTGTAAAACGCCAGAGGCGGTTTACACTGCGGCCTGGAGGCCCCGAATTAACGCGCTTTCACTGGAAGCAAACACCGCTCGCAATCAGCTCCGCCGCCGCCGCTGGTGTGAACGTAAATATCCGGCGAGGCGGCGCGATGACCCTCGTCGCGGCGAGGTGCAGAAACTCGATCTGCGCCGCGGCGCCGCCAAGAGGATGTTGACGTTCCACGTGAATTGTCCGGTAAAAAGCGCGGCACGGTATAATCTTAATGAAAAGTCGATATTTTCCCTCAGGCGTCCCCGCGGTGGTATCTCCGTCTTCCAGCGACTTCAGGCGCCTTTCTTGTGGTGTCTGGACAGCTGTTTTTGGAGTCGCAGCTTCGAGGGAAAATAAAGTCGGGCCTTTAAGTAATAGGGGGGAAATGTTTAATATCGAATGGCGCGCGCACAACCTAAACACACATTAAAAATAGCTCTCGCAGTTGTGATTACATAAAATGGCAAAAAAAAGAGAGAGAAGGGGGGGGAGTGGGATCATCGGTGGAGACGGCGATGAGGAGGCTGTGGCTGACCACTGGGAGACGGAGCCATTCCTGTTTTTTTTTTCCTCCATTCCTCATTTTAATCAAGGGCCCGGTCCAGGATAAACAGTGCCTACCTACACTGCAGTTCAAACAGCGCGGCCCGAGCGATGACTTCTAAACCTTCACTGACAGGTCGCTTTAATTTGTGTGCTAAGTAGATGGAGGTGGACTCATGTTATATATATATCTTCCTTCCTTTGGCGTGCACACACTCGCCCACTACTTCTCCACCTCCTGTGGAACGTTATGCTTCTGGCCTGGTTTGTGTGTAAAGGGGAACATGGCCGACCGTCACCGAGGACGGCGGCGACGGATGTTCCGCTCCGACTCCTCTTCTGATTCCCGCGTCCCGGCGATGCTGCTCCACGCCGCACAGGAAGCCTGTTATTGTGTGGTCACTCGTCAACAGCCGAGAGATTTCTACAAAAGCCGAGGTCGCCGGAGTTCAAGCGGCCGAACTGCTAAGTCAGCGTTATAATTACATCGCGCTGATGATACAGCTTCGCTACAAGGCGCGGGAGTCACATGACCTCCTGGGCGCCCCCCCCCCACCTCTCCAAGTCACATGATGCCGTCACTCCCGGCAAATGTCAATAACAGAAATGACTGTGTGTGTCACGCGTACGGAGAGTGTGAGGACGAATAATTTAACTCTGCGCTGTCCGTGACTCAAATCCGGGGGTCAGACGCAACCTGAATGAGCTTATACATGAGCCGCCCATTATGTCCCTCACAAACTCAGTTTACTCGCTGCCGAGAACAAAGTAGGCCTGATAAAAGCAGACGGCTCAGTGGAGAAACAAGCCTTTATGGAGAGGAGTTCGGCACTGTGTCACTGACAATGGGGCAAACAAAAGGCTCTGTTGTCTCCCGGAGCCGGTGGGTTATTTTTTTTTTTTCTGTGGGGCTTTTGTGATGGATAATTGCCCTCCTCACATGATTTCATAATGCTGTGACTCGTCTTTCAGTCCCTGTGTAACACAATAACAAGATAAAAAAAAAGAGAAAGAGAGGGGTGGGGTGGGGGGGTGGGGGGGATCTAAATCTGAATTTTTGACATTGTTTAGAAGTGGCCGCTTTTCTTCATTGTGGTGTATAATTTTAGAAAGATGTACGAGCAGGACGCCGACTTGAACCAGTCATAATACAGCCCGGAGCGGCAGGCCGGCTCCCAGAGTTCACTGGCTGCATTGTTTCAGGATAATCATTAAAAACTACCATAGTGTATGGCTTCATATCCTTCTTGTTGTCCGAAAATCAAATTTATATCAGATGGGAATGCTTCAAGTCAACCCACATTTATAGTGAATTATAAAAAGAACCCTTTAGTGTAGCGCAACTATATTATTGCACTATAAATCCTAAAATGTAGGCTCTTTTGTATAAGGTCGACGTGTATCACCTTATCTTCTTTTACGACGTGACACTCCTGTTATTAGACTGCAGAAACGGCACAAATGAGTGTGTGTGTGTGTGTGTGTGTGTGTGCAGCTGCCCCCCGAGAACTGAACTGTAAACATTGTTCTCTGCACAAAGCTGTCTGCACATGTACAGTACACCGACGTGAGCCCCCGGGGGTGGGGGTGTTGGGGGGGGGCATCCATCGTCTATTAGATGTTTTGCAGGTATGCAATCCGTCTTCTGAGTCAGCAGAGATCAATCTGGGACAGGACGGCGGAGGAATGTATTTACCTCTCGTGGAGGGGAAAAAAAAAAAAAGCACATTTAACTTCAAACAGCCATCACGTCGTATTATGTGCTGGAATTTAGATGAGTGAATATTATATTACGTTCAAATTATGCTTATATTACATTAGAGCTGCTTATGGCGGCACATGCACGCACACACCGAACTGCGTTAAAACATGCATGCACGTTATGCACTTGTAAAAAGTCAGAGGTTTACTGTACATGTGGGAGCAGTTTTAGATTGAGAGTAAAAACCTCCACAGCCCAGTTAAACAGCATTAGATGAGCTGTGTTGTTGTGAATGGTGTGCATATGTCAAATATATTACAAATACAGTGGAAATGCTCCTTAAAGTGTTGAATGTATTAGTTTCTATAAGTGAATGTACATCATGTTATACAGGTATGAAGGGGTCTAAAAAGTAAAAGTACTTACATTATTGGATTATATTCATTCATATGTTATATTTTCTTTGATGATAAAAGTAAGTAGTCACTGAATTAAATGTATTTTAATGTAATTTAGTAAAACCGGTACTAGGGTGCATGCATGTTGAAGTCTAATAATATATCATTTTAATTTAATTATGTGCTGCTGCTTTTCTGTGGAATAAGATCATGTTCTGCAAAATTTATAAAATAAAATGTTTATATATGTCTTTCCAACGACTAAATGCGGGAATTGATAAACACTCGCTGGATAATATTTAGTTCATGCCTTTTAATGTGGAAAGTTGGAAACATTTATGAATGAGTGTATGCTGCACTGCGCCTTGTGGTAGCAACACATTTAAAATGCAGCAGGAAAAATCATTCATGAATCCTAAATTGGCAAAAAAAAAAAAAAAAGAGAAAGGCCGAATGCATTTGTAGTAGCTAGTGACTCTCATCTTCCAGTAGCCGGTCTCCCCGGAGTTTGGAATACTTCTTATTTCTGAACAATATACAGAATTAGATTTTAGCTTCTTAGTCCAAACAGAGCTCTGTTCCAGAAGCTGAAAGGAATACAGCTGCAGTTACATAAGGTTTCTAATGCGAGTGCACGGAGCAGCTCGCTCTCTGCCTCGCTTATTGTTGCCTGAACCCGACCGACGTTACTTTACAGGAGGTGGTTGCTGGATTCGTATTTGTGAATTACAATGACCCCCTTTTATACCCCGTCTGAGCATTCCAGCAGCCTGCGAAAGATGAAATGCCGGAATCCGAGGCACGATGCTAATTTGAAGACAGAATAAATATATAAATCTGACTTAGCCTCTCTCGCCCCGGGGACATACAGCCATGATAATTACAGGTTGACTTTGCAGACACGCAGACATCTCTCATCTGTATTGCTAATAGTATAACCAGCAGGCTGCTACGTGCTTACTCAGTGTCTAGCGGCGGGGGTGAGCAGAGGTGAGCTGTGAGAATGATATCATTATGAAGAAGAAGAAGACGGCGCGTGCCGTTATGACGGAGATTTCGCTGCAGCCGAGACACAATTATGCGTTTGTCCTTTTCCACGATGCATGTTTTCTTATCGTTCACGGATAATGTTGGAATCACGAATGAGAGCAAAGTTTTTTTTGCAGGAACGCGGAGCCAGATGTTCCCAGCCGTCGGCATTAAAACATATTTGTGAGCACTTTGCGACGCTTTGATTGTCCCTCGCGAAACAAACAAACAGGCCCCAACCCCCCTACACACACACACACACACACACACACACACACACACCCTTTCAACTGGCAGCATTACTATCGGAGGAAGATCTAACACAAAGCATAACGGATGATCCGCGAGGACAGTGGACCGCATCTGGTTGCACTTAAATCCTTGTTTTGCTGTGTCCTTCGGAGCCGGTGCCATAGACCCGGGCCTGCAGAGTTCATATGGACGCGAAAAAAAAAAAAAACCCAACATGTGGTGCCGGCGAGACTCCCCACAGAGGTCAGCTTCAGGACTCACCGGGCCCGGGAGACACCGGATCAGGACTGAGCGGATTGGATGGGATCGCTGGTACGGGCCACGGAACGAACACTAGAGAGCCTCAGAGCGGCGGCACATAAAATACACGGTGGGGTTTTATCGAGCTGGAATTCTAGAGGCAAAAAGTACCCCTGTCCGGATTTAATCTACTGTACACAGCTAAAAAAGAAAAGAAAAAAAAAGGCCTCTCATGCCTCCTCATTTCATTTCTACGTGAAGTTCTGAGTTTTCTCATCCGGGTGGGTGGGCTGGACGGGTTCCACGCCAATCAGAACAGGTGAGTGCCCCCGTCCAAACCAATCAAAGTCCGCCGTTCTCCGAGACGTGACGAATTTCTACGCGCGGCGCTAACACGCCCGGCGGTGGCGTCGGATTGGCCGGACCTGCCCCCCCCCTCCCCCCCCCCCCGCCCCGGAGTTCATCACAGCCGGTTCTGTATTGTTTTTGCACGGTCAGACTTTTTTCCCGGGTATTTTTTTTTTTTTTTTTTGCAGGCCTCCTGTTTGCACACCTGGCGGAATTGTGAAAGTTTGTCTTGGGTCATGTGTGTTTACCCCCCCCCCCCCTCCCGGGCCCCAGAGGTGACCCCATCACGCCACCGGTGGGGAGGCCAGCACTTGCGTGTGGCGATTTCCAAAGTGGCCGAGCTTGGAGCAGATCCACGCTGGCTGTGCTGCCTTTCAGCAATGTGGCCCCGCTCTGGCTGCGCCTTCAGGGGGGGAGGTGTGTGTGTGTGTGTGTGTGTGTGTGTGTGAAGGGGGGGGGTTACTTGTTGGCAGGGCACTGCAATGTTTTCAGAAGCACAGACTCCTGGCAGCATCGCTCAATATGATGGAGAAAAATGCCTCGCCGCTAATGAAAGCCAGCAGTGTCTCCACCAATTGGACGACAATCCAGCAGGCATTATGTAACCGAGATACCGTAAACATTTCAAAATCGTCTCTCAACAAATTATCAGTGTTTATTTTTTCCACATTATATCGGATATTTCTGAAACAGTTCGTAATTGAAGGAACTGTTCTCAATAAGGCAAAGTTTCACATGAAACCGAGGGCATTTTGCAAGCAATTACTATTATTTTTTTTTTTTGATTATCAAACAGCTTTTAATTTGAATCAAATATAAGATTATTTCTGTGTAATTTGACTTGAAAAATCGAGATCCGGGCTTATCGGCGACGTGCAAACGCTGCATCTGCAGCAATCAGCGAGCGCGCTGAATGCTGCTCTTTCACTCGTGTTTTGATAGTGGCGTTTCTGGCCCGGGCCCAGCGCCTGCACCTACAGCATGTATTAGTCAAATATTTATCTTGTTCAGAAATACACGGCTATATTGAGATGGGAATAGGGGTAGGATGATTTAATGGGCACGCCGGAGGGCCCTCCTCGGGTGCCAGGGGTTTTTCGCAGTTCTGGTGGTCCTCCGTCGGAGATCAGACGCCCCGACGGGCCGTTTAGGAGACCGCGAGATGCCATGATTCAAGAGGGGGCGTGAAAGTGTGCAGACGATGGAAGGGTCCGGATGGCGATTACTACCCATCGGGGCGAGTTTTCAAAGGGTGATTAAATCGTTGAAAGTCTCACGCGTGATAGATTTACAGTTTTCCCCCATCAGTGTCTCTGTGTGCACAGCCCATCATCAGTACACAATAAACCATGCAGCCCCCCCTTCACTTTTTCCTACGTTCGTGAAGTTAATCAAAACTTACGTTGGAAACGCAGCAGCATTCCAACCTGTCCAACATACATATTTGCTGCTCTGTTTACTGAATGCTACTCAAACAAAGTACAGTAAAACCATTTGATCCCACAAAAAAAAAAAAAAAAAGCAGAAACAAAACAAAATCTGTCTCCGTCTTTATTTGGAATTCTAAATCTTTCTCCCCTTTGACTTTTATGCTGCAGACCAGCATAGAAAATGTGATTTTCCAGCATATTTAATGAACCAACATTCATTCAAAATAGATTGAAGGAACATTTCATCTTTTTAAGCTGTTTCCTCGCTGTATTTGAGAACTGAAAAAAAAGCTTCTAACACACATTGCACTTCATATATCAATGTTAATGTCAGCTGTCATAAACTTAAAAATAATATTTGACTTGTTGTATTTTTCTCCATGTCATGAAATTTGATGAAATGTTCTAAAGTGTCTTTTTCTGTTGTCCTTTGGATAGCCGGCCACAGGAATAGATGTTTCCAGAAGGCGCTGCTAAAGTTACAGCACGAGGGGAATGAATCAATCAGCCGAGTTCTGGTTTTTCACTTTAAAATGTAGTAACACTTAATCACTATACAACTCTGGTACAAAAAACACTGAAATTATTTGTAAATTCTTTCGTACGAGTTGTTCATTAACGGAGGGTGCAGAGTTAATCTGCAGGCACAAACACAAATGCACGTTTCACTTCAACACACCGTGTGCAAACAGAAAACATGGTGTTAAAATATGTTGTTAACATACTACATTTTTAGAGGAAAAGTAGAGGAAGGACGCTGCATAACCATATGAACCATATTTTTCGACTCATTTCTCCATTTAAAATGTGCAGAAAACAGTTCAGTGGTGCAAAATGACTGAAGTGATATGAGAATGTATGTTTTAGATATACAAGAAGAATGACTATTTATATATTTTAGGATAATGAAATCACGAGAATAAAATATAATGATCAATAAAACACATCTGTTTTTCCACAAGTTACTTTTAAGTGCATTTGCATGTGCCTGAAAGCTAATTTTAACAGCCACTATGGGGTAAAACAACCATAAACAGGACACAATAGAGCTGAAAACAACGGAAACGCGAATATAGATAAAACAAGACGAGATGAGAACTGGTCCATGTGTGGTCAGTCTGGGAGCCGCTAGGCCATCACCACCAGGGGTGGATTAGTTCACAAGATAGTACGTTTTAAAGGTGAGTGTAAACAGATAGAAAGGAGTTTTGACCAACTAATACATGAATGTGACTAAAAGTTGTGTTTTATTAACTTTATGCTCCAATTCCTTGTCTTCTCCACCTTTTCGAAGCACTTATTAGAACCCTACAAGATTATATATTTTATCTTTTGTGCAAATATTTTTCATGTAAAATCCTTCAGTTTGTACTCCATAAAGAATCAAAATGCAAGATTAATTTGATTGCACAAAACATGGACTTTTTGTTGGAAACTTCAGGCACATAATTGGTAAAAGTCCATTAGTGTGTGTGCATGAATTCATGTGAATTGTCTTCAATGAAACTATGAAAAAGTAATGCTATTATCAGAAAACTGACTCAAAACTGATTATGCATGCGTATAAATGCCTTAATATGGTACAGAAAGGTGTTGCTAACAGGAATAGCCTCATTCTCCTAAATCAGCAGGTGGCAAACATGCTAACTTTAGCGTTCATTCACTGACAAATACCCTAGATTGTGCACACACGGCGCCGCTCACATCACAGAGAGACTGCTAACTTCATCCTTTTCTGCTCACCGTCACAGAAACACTCTTTTCTGTCTGTCTTTCTCCGTTTCGACCGCACACAACGTGCACGCCGAGCTGTTCCTAGGAGCTACGCCAGCATGGAACTCGCCTCGCCGCATCGTCTGCACAAAAGATTAACGGCTGTGTTAGAAAATATTTGATTCTTTGATAAAAGGGAGAAAATAAATGCAAATTTAGAGACAAATCCGTGTTTGTAATCTTTGACTCCCGGGTGCATTGTGCACTGTGAGCAGCTAGCAGGAGCTAACGCTAATGCCGTCAAAAGTTAAATGCAATCTGTAATGCTGCAACTCTTATACTGAGTAGAAAATTGACAAAGAAGTTCTGATTGCTTAGAAACAAGTTGGGAAAAAGTTGCTTGTAACTCATAAACAGTGTTTAAATAATGAATAAATTTGGGAGAAATGTTTTGAAAGGTAATAGCGAATGTGGAAAAATCTCCTCTGGAACTGGGGACGCTCCCACTTCAACTTCACACCTCTATTTTCGGGGATTGTTTGTTCTGGACGCGGCAAAACATGAAGTAAGCCCGGTTTTCAAAAGGAGACACTAATACTAACCAATTTCCCAAATGTCTTATTTTATTACACTTAATACCTCTACTTTCGCTATTTCTGTGCTTATGTTAAAAAGGATATTTTAATAACGGCCTGTGAACGTTGCCTGGGTGGCCGTGATAGACGCATTACGTTTGACATTTAGAGCCGCTTGCATTCATAACATCATTACATCAGCGTTCCCCGACGCTGGATCCGATTTTAACGGGCGACTTTATATGAAAAAGGCAAACGTCGCTTATGCGAATCCGTGCGCCTAATTAGAGCGAGATGGGTCTGCTTATTCACAGACGCAAACCAAATATTCACAGGCTGTTTTTATGATGTTTCAGGTATATTTTGTCTCTGTTGCATTAAGCTCGGCTTTTTTTTTTTTTGCACGTCTTCTGAGTTCAGGTTTCACATTAGCGAGGCTCTATGAATTGACGCTAACTTTTGTTGTCAGAGCTGAAGCGCCACGAGGGAGCCATCTGAGGCCAAGTGTGAAGTGCTACCATAAAGTCTCTAAGCAGCAGCAGCAGCAGCAGCAATAACCAGGGCCAGCCCCCCCCCATTCCTGCCCCCCCCCCCCCCTCTCATACATCTCTACAGTAAGTTCATCTGAGTTTCACTGTAACGCGCAAACATGATCTCATCGCAAAAAAAAGGTCCTCGTGTGCCATTTGTGCGATTACACAGAACAAGAGTAAAAACGGATTACGTAGAAAATGTGCTGTTTCGTCAGATGAGATGGGGGGGGCAGGGAATTAGCTCCAGTGCCCCCCCCCCCCACCCTCACCCCCACCCACTCGATTTTCTCAGCTGGAGCTGAACAGACAGACAGACTGTCGCAGATGCACGCAACGCACGCCTGCATGACTCGGCCTGCGAGCGTGTGTGTGTGTGTGTGTGTGTGTGTGATATACAAGTGACTCATGCATTTTCTAACAACCGCCTTCGCCTTTTTTTTTTTTTTTTTTTTTTTTTATTTAATCCCGATTCACCCGTTCTGACAGCCGTGAAATAAAATATCGGCGCTCGCGGAGCCGAATCGAGAGGACATGACGGCGGCATGACTGCGGGGGGGGGGGGGCACGAACCCCTACTAAACAATATGATATCACTTAATCCTGCTCCTATTCCCCGAGCAGCCAAACCCACGTAGGTTTTCCACTCAGTAGTGATGACTGGGCTCTGTGCTGATGAAAGGAGCCGAGGCCCATTAAACCTCGCGACTCATCGGCTCATCTGAGTAATCTGGAACAGGCAGGGAGCCGGAGACAGGGGAGGGAATCACAGGAAAACAATTGACAAACAGCTCATTCCTTCCTTCATTTTTCCTACGGTCGACTGAAATGAAAATTATTTGTTGCAGAGAAATCATTATACTTTGCTGTGCGATTTTTTGACGTGTGTGGTTTTTTGAAATTCTAGAAATTGAAAATTAATTATTTCTTTTTTTTTTGCGGGGTACCGACTGATGGGATCTGTTTTTGATTGGTGCAATATCGGAGTTAACGAGCACTAAAAATAGTTTCTAAGATGGAAACAGATGCACAGCGCAAGTAGGGAACCAGCTGGGCGACCCAAATTGTTAACCTGCATTCAGGCTGCAAAAAAAAAAAAAAAAAGGTCTTGTGTTAAAGGTTCCAGATCATACACTTATCCTGGCTTTTATTTGAAGTACTGAAATACCAAAATATAGTTTTACATCTCTTCTTTCAAGCCCTTTTTCTGGAGCTGCAGAAACGTTCCATCTGTGTCATTAATGTTGATGAGGCCCTCCTCTGATTGGCTGTGAACGAGGGAGGGGGGAGGGTGACCGTATCAGTGTGACATCACAACTTCACAGAAGTTCCCGAAGGCTTTATTTCTCTGTGAATTGAACATTTTGCAATATGGGACAGTATTTAATATACGGGACAATGATATCGACTTTAATCCACCAACTTTTGTTTTTCTAATTTCACCATTTGACATTTTGCGTCAAAACAAAATTTGCACATTCAGTGTGATTTTTGTAAAAAACAATTGTACAAATGACATGAAACCAACATAAAAATACAAAATTCACACTTTGAAATACCTGATGAATGTTTGTTTTTCCACTGACCCATATAACACCTGAATTTCTTATAATTAAAAAGCTAATTACAACCAAGAATGTGTAGTTGAAGCTACATATTAATGCGTTTAAAGACTAGAAACAATGACAAACAATGACAGGGTGAGCGTGCGCTTGCGTGTATATATTTGTATATATTTATAGGTTTGAGCCTTTTGTGAAACCAGCTCTCAGACATTTACGCCCACTCACACTGGCCAGGTGCACTCAGGTAATAGTCTGTACACAACCATTTGCGTCACTTTTGATGTGCACCGACGAGGGGACGACGGATGCCTTCCGGAAAGGGAGAAACGTCTGAAAACGGCGAGCCATTATCCCCTCCATATTTAAATGATTACCGCGTCCCCGCTTCTCCGGCTTTTCATCCTGCCTCCAATTGCGGCCGTTGGGAACAGCTACAAACACTTTCGCCGCCTCCTGCAGTGGTGGAATTCAAGTAAAGTAGCCTACGTTTAATCAAATGCGGCGCTTAAGTCCAATTATTTTTTTTTAGGTGCTTGAGTATTGCAAATTCATGTCACATTAATGGGAACCTTTGCACTAAAGAGGCTAGCTGTGCTAACAGCCTGCAGCAGCTTTAATAGCAACATGCTGCTTTAACAGTGATGCTTCTGGATTAATAATCCAATGATGTTGAACGGATAAGGTCAAAAATATCATGTGGTGTAACTCTGAACTCTACTAATCATCCTAATATGGAATATGTTTACCACTAATGGTACATACAGTGGGGAAAATAAGTATTTGAACACCCTGCTATTTTGCTATTTCTCCCACTTAGAAATCATGGAGGGGTCTGAAATTTTCATCGTAGGTGCATGTCCACTGTGAGAGAGATAAACTAAAAAGAAAAATCCAGAAATCACAATGCATGATTTTTTAATGATTTATTTGTGTGATATAGCGGCAAATAAGTATTTGAACACCTGAGAAATACTTATTTTCCCCACTGTATATGTCAAAATACAGGGAATAAAAAGTATTATTCTGAAAAGAACTTTAGAAATGTGTTCTATGAGGCCCACTTGGTCTATGGTATAAACCACATGATTTTCTGTTAAGAATAAACAGGTCTGGGTTTACACCACTTGATATTCTGCCTCAAAAAAATCAAAAATCGCAGATTCCGTGTGATAAAAACAAAATGTATTTTGCTGATGAATGCTTTTAAAACTTTATTTAGAAAAGTTTTTGACTTGCCACACACAAGGTGTCACTGACGCATAATAATAATCAGTCAGAGGGACACTATACTACATGTACTTTTACTTCAATACATATTTTTAGATCACTGTATTTGTACTGGATTTTTCTCCCGACATGTCGGACGCACACTGCACGGATCCAACCGCTCATTTTCATGCTTATCTCATTCCTCTCTATTTCGAGCTGTGATTTCAGCACCTCCTCTATTATTTCGCGACTTTGTAACGTCGCTCCGTGTTTTGATTTAAATTACAGGGTAGTAAACGGATGGCTGAGGTTACGAGACTACCCATTGCCAGCCCGGTCATTTGCCGTCATCACATCTGGGCCTATATAAGAAAGACAGATAGCGATTGTGCGCCGCGGGATGGACGGGGAACACGGCGTGCGACTCTGGGAGAGGTTTTATAAAAAAAAAAAAAAAAAAAGAAATGAAATGAAAGGCGAGTTCAGAGGGAGTCGGTGCTAATGTTAGCAAGCTGGGATAACTAGCTTCCTGAGAGGACGAGTAGAAAGCTAGACGCCTACAACAATAAGCCTGTTCTGTATATATGCGTTTATATAACGATAATTGTGTATTCAGTCACACTTTTAAAACAGTTTGATTAATGACTCACTATTATATCAGCTTTATTAAAATTCCAAATGTGCAGCACAGAGCATCCACTGTGGCTCGTTTAAAAGTTGAAAGACTTGTTCCAGGCTGCAGCCCCCCCCCCCCCGACTTCCGGAATATATAGGTCAGGGAAACCTGCCAAAAACAGGGCTCCCTGCATATTGGGCACACGTGTTAGGCCCACGCCGCTGACTGACGTCTGATGCTTTCTACCTCTTCTCACCTCTTGTGATAGCGATTGTGACGGAGAGAGGGCATATGGTTGCCATCGCCCCCCCCCCTGCTCATAATGGCGGACGGACAGTGTAGGCTAATCACGATCTTTGATCCTCCGTGAAACCCTCGCGCTGCGCCGCGCTGAAAGCGAAGAAGAGGAGGAGGAGGAGGGCCTCCCGCTCTGGAAGTCATTTCGGGGCTTATTACTTAAGCCGTGGCGTATCCCCATTGTCTCTGCGAGCATTGGAAACGACTGGAGGCTTCTGCTTCTGTGCAGCGGCGGCGGCGGCGTGGGTATTTCCTCGTCGGCCAACCCGGTGCCTTCTCGCCCTCCTTCCACGGAGGCCAACGTCTGATGAGAGCTTTAATTTGATGCTGTTAGGGGTTGCACGGTTTCAACTTTGCCATTTCTTTGGCTTTTTCCCCCCCCCATGTGAGCTCACAGCCCGAACAGAACATAACTCAGCAGCGATTGACCGCGGCGGGGTTTGACGGGGTCGCTGCTCGCCGCCACCTACGCAAACGTCGTACGTCAAGGTGTGCGGCGACCGACCGACGCGGCGCTTTCGTAAAACACAATTACACAATTACAGCCTTACAGGACTGGGGTTTTAGACACCAGGGACAATCAGCTACACCTCAGCGGTAATTAGAGTAAGACTTGGAGAGGACATCAGTCACGTCCACACACACACACACACACACACACACACACACACACACACACACACACACCTCAGCGCCGCCTGCACACACGTGGAACCAGTCAGCGGACACTGAGCCAGGGCTGGTCTTAAGTAAAACGTAGAGGGCTTTGAATGGATGATCTGTTTACAGCAGAAGAAAGGCCGGCTATCGGGTTGCCAGATCTGGAACGCATTGATGCTACTACTCCCATTGTCAGAAGAAAAGCTGCGGATCTTTGTTTTTTTTTTGTGATACACAACAGATGATTCACGGGATTCTGACAGGAGATTGGGAATCGGGCGCGAGGTCGAAATCTGTGACTGCGTAGTTCATAATGGCGCACAGCAAATTAAAGGACCAATTTAGATTCAACATTCGGGTCGTAAATTGTGCAACAAATAAAACACTGCATTACGAAAGGGTGGGTTTTCCAAGATTAATTTAGCAAACAGACGAGGACTATATGCCACGGCTGCTTTTTTTAATCCGTAGCGGCAGATACGAGCAGCCAGTCTGCAGCCATGTGTCAGCTTTTCTATTTCGGCCCTGGTTTTCAGGCGGCACACCTTTATGTGTGTGTGTGTGTGTGTGTGTTGCCGTGAAGTAAATGGATATTTTCCTCAAGGATAACCTCACAGCGGAGTTTGTGTGTTCACCGGCAGCCCTTTTTTTTTTTTTCCCCTCAGTGCGTGGTTGGAAGACAAGACGCGTCTGCAGACAGATCTCTGCTTTAGCTCCGGGTTTCGCCTCCTCTCCTCCTGCTTGTGGCCGAAAAAACTATGCAGATGAAAGTCAGGGGGTGCAACGACGTGATTAACTGAGGCTGAGGTTTGCCATGTTCCTCCTGTTGGGTGGTAACCTAATGGCCATATTAACATTAATTCAATTTTCTCCCATCCTGTCTTTTTTTTCGGGAGCGGGCGCTTCATTATAAGCGGGGACATTCCTTATTTTATTTTATTTTTTTTACAACACCAGAGTGGGAAAACAGCCGACTGCACAGTTAGAGAGGAAAACATTCGCAAACGCTACGGCGACACTGCACATTTTCCCAGGACATGGGCGGCTGCTCTGCGTCTCTTTGTCTTTTTCTTTGCTTTTTTTTTTTTTTATCAACAGAAGCTCCACTTCTTTTCCTCTTTTTTTTTTTTTTTTTAAAGAGCCTGTTTGTGCACATTTTGCGAAAAATGAGAAATGCAGACCATATCCTGTTATTGAAGGGCCCGGGTGTCTTTACTGCCTGGTGCATGGCAGTGGCCCTGTTTTCTGCATATCAGGGCAGCTGGGTGAAAGGGGGCAGCATGTTTAGTCATACATTAGGGCGAAGGACACTTAAGTGCTACCTGATGTTAGCGGGAGTGCATGTGGACACAGTGGGGTTTTTTTTTAAGGCGTGCCTCAGAAAGTATGCACAATAATTTTGCCATTTACTGCGGTCTTGTGATGGTGCACTGCCGCTGTTATATTGGTTTGGAATGTACCGTTCTATTTTGGCCCACTCTGGTGGGTTGTGGGCCACTATGGCCACTGGCCTACTCATGACTTTTTACAACAAAGCCCGATGATTGGGCCTGAACCACCCCGGCGAGGCTGCCTTTTTGACGCAGGACATTTTTGAGGCGATTGTGTCAACATTTCTACGCTGCAACGTCCTTTATAAAGAACTGACACAGCTCACATCGGATTTCACCACACTGTTTTCCCCAAATTCTATTCGACAAATTGTCCTGTTGGGATTTCCAAGGTTTTCAGTTCAATCTTTAAAAAAAAAAAAAAAAAAAAGTAGAGATTGATGCGAATAATATCGAGATTTTTTTTCTTCCTTGATTGCAATTTGACCACGATTTGTTATAAACGGAGGAATGTGTATGTCTTAGAGAACAATCCTCGTTCTGTGGCAGTCTGTCCCATTCATCTGTGTGAATGGAGCTTGTAATTACAGAGCAGTTGTGTTTAAACGGCAATACAGTTTGCAGTTTTTCACATAAACTGTCAGAAGCTCGAATCTGAAACGAAGCAAAATAAGCAATATTTCTGCGGAGGGGTCCTGCCAAAAGGCCGAGCAAAATAACAACTCCCCGTCCAGGGCCAAACGCTGCGGCTGCCCTGTTTATTTTTCTGGACAGAGTTCATCAATGGAATTTCAGAATTAACTGACAGACTTAAAAATATTTATCGAAAGGGCACCATAGCTAAATGAACGTCTGAAAGAGAATCAGAATCCATCATCGCCGTCGGGGGAGTGTACGAGCGCGGCACGGCTGTCATTTCATTTCCACTTGCGCTAGATTAAATAAAGAGGGGAGCGAGCTGCAAAAAAACTCTGGAGTCTCCAGCCCTCTCGCACTTCATTTGACTGACCACTTGTCAAACTGGGGAATGAGGAAAACAAAAAAAAAAACCTTCACTGTAATTACGACTTGCCGCAAAAATCCGGGTAGTTATTAATGCAAATAAAGGATATCGGCCCCCTATTCTATCTCACATCCCTGCAGGGTAATTAGTTATTAGTTGCCATCAGATAACTAAGGCTGCACAGTTGGAATCACGCATGAATATTGATCCATCATGCAGCATCGGTAATAGTAGCTGCAGTAGTTGTACTCGGGGTATCGTTAAGCCCTAAAACCTCAAAAGCATTTCATATGTGAGCTGGCTTTGATTTTGGGAGCTCGAATGGGGGAATAATGGGAGGCAGACGATCCGCGGAGCGAGCCACACAAAGGCAGCGAGCCGCTTTGAGGGGTCTGGCTGCCTGGCTGTCTCAGGGCCCTGGTGCCGGGGGAGGGGGGTGGTGGTGATGGTGGGGAGAGGGGGGGTGAGGCCGAGGCTACGGGGTCGGGGGGGGGTTTCACGGCAGAGGAGACGGATGAGGAGAGTCGGAGGTGCGTCGCCTGACCCTCACCTCGGAGATTAGCCGCTCGCCGAAGCTTCTGGAGCAGGAGAAGGCATGAGGGGGAGGGCTGAGCCCCGGGTGAGATGGGACATGGGCGGGGTGGGGTGGGGTGGGGTGGGGTGGGGTGACTCGGGTTGTGGTGGCTCCTCTCTAAACAGCGCTTCTAAATATAGACCCTTCCACTATTTAGGCATTCGGCATGAAGGGATGAAAGGGTTTTTCTTTTTTTTTTTCTTTTTTTTTTTTTAAATCGACTTAAGCAGAGCAAATCTTAAATTTGATGCAAGATTTAAGTTTGGTGAGGGCATGAAAAAAGGGAGAAAGCTGGAATTTTCCAGTTCTTTTGAAGCAGAACGACGGGACTAGCAGCGCTCTCCCCCCAGGAAGGGGTCGGGGAGGTGCGTGTGTTTAGTTTCATTTTTCAATTAAAAACATGCAATTTAAGCTAATTTCTGGAGCATTATCCTGACCATGTCTTGCATAATAAACAAACACCGAGCAACCATTAGATCTGGTTACTACACATATACAGTATATTTTACAATCATTTGGCCTAAACGGAGCACACAAACATCCTGGTTCTGTGCACCTCAGCCCAACGATGGAAGGGAAAACCAGGAGCTCTAATAAAGAAATGAAGCGGCGTACGGCGTAGTTTGAAAAGGATGACGCAGCCTCTTACAGCTGCAATAAAGTTAGAACTTCAACTAGGGCTGATTTATTTGAAGTGGAGGGGAAGTGTTTAATATGAGACACATGTTTTCAATAGATAGCCGGCGAGTTCCATACCATGAACGCGGAGAGATGTAGAACTCGCTCCGCAGGTTTCATCAGTGATAAGTACATGATATAAGACAGACACAGAAGGATGCCATACGGGCACGCTCCAACTGACTATCCCTTTTGTTTCAGATTATTTAAGTCGGATCTGTGAGATCAGTGGGCTCTAATAGGATTCAGATGTTACATGGTGCTTTTAAAAAAAGATATGTTTATAATTCTTTTAAAGAAATATAATTTATTTATCCTTATCTTATTAGGTTATAGCTAAAGAGACAAACAGGTGCAAGAAAATACACTACAATGCACCCCAAAGCCCCTGCTGTACACATGCATTAACGTCCAAATATACCATATCCCTCTCTACTTTTTCCATCTACACGGACTAACATATCTGTTGCCAGATAAATAAACGCAATCACTCGCTGCGACGCGAACCCAGAATAGCATCTGGCCAGTGATTCCTGATGTGCAAATCGGAAGCACAACATTACTGAATATTCAACCCGATTGCAGTTTTAATCTGGTTTGTCGTCGACTAAAACTCGTTTTCGTCATCATTTTTAACTCTGAGACATTTACCGCCGCTATGACGTTAGCAGAAAAGCATCGGCTGTTGCTCTCTTGGTGATTTTGCAGATAAATGTGCAGAGAAAAAGCTGTTCACTTACAGCTGGGGTGGAATGTTGTAACATAAACTATAAAAGCAACCCAAGAGCAAAGACCTCCGATTGTTGATTCATACTCATTGAATACAAGCATTACGAAAAGTACCATTTGTTATCACTGTTACCTTGGTTATAGTTTACTTGAAAAGTCGCTATACTGACAAGGAATCATCTGCAACTTCATGACAGCATAGTGATAACGTTCATATTTAAATATATCTAAAAAAGATCTTTTAGAGAAAGTTTCTGGCGTTGTGTGCAAAGAAAAAAAAGAAGCGATGTAGGAACCAGATTTCACCACCAGGGGGCCTCAAACGATGGCGCCTGTTTGAAGGTCACTTTATCGCAATGATACCAAACATCAAAAAATTCAAAAATTATCTAAAAACCAGGTTTTCTTCTGGCTCATTACCAAAATTGTATCGTCTATTCGCTAATAATTTGACTTTTTGAGGTAGTTTACAAACAGCGAGACTGACAAACACCAGCTAGTACACAACCTCTTTAGAGGAAGTAATCGATATCTGAGACAGATGCTGATTAAACCAGCTAAATCTCACTTTTTACTCTTGTGTCTGTGGTGACATTTCATGCTTCCATGTATAAATGGAACATGACAACGTGATTCATATTCTGGTGCAGGTTGTTAGTTTAGTTTTAGGATTTGGAAGTGTGAGCCAGTGGAGGACAATAACACAAAATAAAATAACACAGTAGTTAATTAATTCTTATTAACCAGTGTGCTGTGATGCATTTTGGCATAAGTTTTAATTTTCAAAGCTACTTGATTAGGTTTCTCTTTTTTTAAATTGAGACAAATTTACATCCAAATGGAATTACTGTTTGTGTCTCTATTGTGAGGACAGCATCCCCCATGATGTGTTTCCCTTTAACTTAACCTGCACCAGATCTCACCTCAACATCTACCAGTTATCTTGGCAGCAATTAATTTTACGGGTCCTTAACCACATATAAACCACTTTATAGTTCATATAAACATTCATATGTTGTTCCTATGCATAGTTCATGTGTGCATATGTAGTTTATATATGTTGATACCTGTGTTCAGAACTGGTTCATATATATATATATACAAGTGTACATGCAACCTGCAGTTCATACCACTATGGAGAAAGTTTATTTTGCAGATCTGATCACCTGTAAATACATGTAACATATATATATATATGTTAACTAAATCTGAACTACATATGAACAGACATGCTTGCTTATATGAACAAGATGTTAAATACATATGAACTTCAAAGCAGTTCCTATATTAGTTCATGCTGAACTACAAAATAGTTTATATGCAGTAAAGGCCTATAAAATGAAAGGTTCCCAACAACCCAGTTCCTGACCCCGAATGATCAACATCACTTTGGAAAAAGCTGCAGTAATGATATGGATTCTGTAATAACAGCATAGATTGAGGAACATTGTTCGCTCTGTATGAACAGATAACTGCAGCAGGGTTTGATGGGGGGAAAACATGAGGAGAAAAAGAGCAAACACGGTCATTCATTTGTCTTATTGTCTAATCTAATCTTGTCTAATCTTGTGCCGTAAACCGAGCCTTCGTTTTCCTGGAAGATTGTGCCTGGTAGCAGAATCGCATTAGTGAACAGTGACGCTCACAGAGAATCAGATGTGAAAGCCTGTGGTGTCTTTACACTAGTCACAATGATGAGTTAAACTTTTTTTTCTTTTCCAGCAGAAGTCAGCAGGAGTATAAATACTCTTTTCAGCAACACCTTCCTGCACATTTATGCAGTTACACACATTCGCACCTGGTTGCTGCAATAACATCCAAAGTCATCAACTAGTGGCCACAGAGCTCCGCTGGAGGCGATGAGGGTGAAAACGAGACAGGAACAGCGACGTTTTATCGCGGACCGCCAGGTTGGAGTTCACCGTCTCCCACCGCCCTGCCGCATGTCGGCCAGCTGCGAAATCAAACACTTTATGTTGTGGTGCCTCGGCTTCATTTCGCAGAATTTTAATAGATTTCTGTTTTTCTCCCTTTGCTTGTTTACGGGCATATGTTTGTGAGAGAGAGGGATTAAAAAACAAGGAAAGGGAGGGGAGCCTGGGAGAGGGCGGGAGCGCTGAGATGAAACGCTGACACGGAGTTTCCTCGCGCCGCACAAACGGCCCGTGAGTTTTCGGAGGCGTTGTTGAGACTACAGAGAACGCTTTTCCTCGTTTTGTGCTCCGAGAAAAAAAAAAAAAAAAAAAAAAGGAACTGACTGATCGCCGGCCAGTCTGCTCGCTTTTGCGAAAAAGACAGTTGTCTCTGTAGTTTCCTGATCCGGACCAAAACCCTTTGTGACTAAACAAATGGAATAAATTACCCAACTGGAGTGAATTATAGATTTTCCCCCTAGATGTTGCTGGCATTTATTATATTACAAATGCCTTTATGTTAGGAACAGAATTAAATGGGGAAGTCGTAAAAAGTGCACTCCCAGACACATGGCAACGGCCTCCTTTATTCGCTTAAACAGAAAAGGCTCCTCCTGAAGGGGTCAAGCATTTATATTTCTGTATATGTTTATATCATTTTTCGAGATTTGAGTTATTGGTTCAACCCGGCGACCTCGCAGACGCTTTTTTTTTTCTCCTCCGGCGATAGACGACATTTCTTACAGTGTCAAATGGGCTCCAGGCGTAAGCCTTTGAGCTCGGCTGCTACATCTGCTCTACATATTCATCCCGGGGCCTCTTTAATTCCTGCCCTGCGCCCACACACACACTCTCGCTCACACACACACACACACAAACAGAAAACACACACACGTAACTCCACACATAGACATGAGCACATATGAACATATACTGTGATTATGCAAGTTAAAAGAAAAAAAAACTATTTAAAACGGCACACAGTAGTCATTAGAAAACAGTACGATGGTGTAGGTCTGCACGTATAATCCCGTTTCAAACATCTGTGATGGGTCAATATCAAACAATAGAACTGGTGATTAATGGAAAGTTTTAATGAATGTTCAAGACTGCGCGGCTACGTTGGTTTAATTTACTGTAACAGTAATTTAAACCAACAACAAATGCTTCCAGTGGCATCTCCTGGTCACTTCACACACCACACAAACATATAAACTAGTAAAACAAAGTAAATCCGCCGCCATCGCCATGGTTTTGGCGCCATATTGGCACAAGACGCGCTAATATGCGGGCTCTCGCCGATGTGGCAAATTTATGTTTTGTGTTTCTATGTTTTGAGAGCTGGTGAATCTCACAGCTTGAAAAGAAGTTTGAGCCTTACCAGACACTTAGGCCAGAAAACATCCCCGTTACTGCACCGGCAAGACAGCGAGCGGCGTACAGAGGCCGGTCTGGAGTCCTCTTTGAGGCCAATTAGTCACCACACAGCACGTTACGTTACTATGAGTCAGGATTATAAACTGATGCCCAGTGTCTATTATGTCTAAACGGTTCACAAATCAGACTCCTGAAATAATCAGTATTAAACTATATAAGTGTGTAAAGTTTTAGCCATGACTCTCCATAGTATAGTTCATTGCAAAGTGTTTTTAGTGCTATAAAAAGTAGGAGAATTAGTATATTATATAATAATTAATAATAAGAAACAAGTGAAATCTGGATTAAATGGATAGATCTGAATTTGCTATAATTCATATTATAGCTCATATTATAGCTTTATAATAAATAAAGCTAAAATATGATTGAAAATGTATAATTTAGAGCAATATAATGCAAGAAAATAAGTACGAACTCGCAACAGGTGAGGCAAAAATGCCATAAAACACAAATAACACAGTCAGGATTCAACAGGTTTCCTCACAGATTTCATTTTATCACACACACACACACACACACACACACACACACACACACACACACACACACACACACACACACACACACACACGCCTCTGAATGTGATCAATATTGACACTAACAGCATGGATCTAAAGCAGCTATTAATCAATACCATTACAACCATCAAATTTACCAAAGCTGCTCATCATTTAAAGACAAAGTCCATCCTCATCCTCTAATTATAACAATAAATATCACCTCAAACTAATAAAAGTCTTGAGTTTAATTTATGACAAAACACAATTATCTCATATTCCTGCCTGAAGCTGTAATTACGATTATTCTTCTTCTGTAGTTTTAATTCCTGCTGAGTCAGAAACATGGAGAGCATTCCATGCTTTTACTTTGAGTGGACAGAAGCTGCATCAGAAAGACCAAACACAGAGAACATTTTAAATATTTGTGAAACACATGTTAAACATCATTAATGTAAGTAGTTAATTTTCTTTACTGCTCTGTCTGGGCCCCTCGAGGTCCGAGGCATGTGCTTGGTTTGCCTACGCTTTAATCTGGCTCTGGAGAGGAATATCTAACATGCTACCCCCGATCCCCCCCAAGGGAAGTTTTTCCTGTGGTCCTAACCTGCTGACAGAACGGGAAACTCCGCTCCTGGTGTTAAGTTAAACTCCACACCAATTTGCGTCCCCCCCCCCCTCACCTTAACCTAAAATCAACTTTAGCCTTCACCCCAATGACGCTTAACCATAATCTAACCTTAGGCCTAACCTCAACCACTGATGTACACAACCACAGGAAACACTTTTTTCCTTCTTTTTTCATGGGGAAACAATCAGCACTAGATCGGCTTGAAGCTCAGATTTGAGGCTGATAAGGATGACGGCTCACGAGAACATCAGCGGCGGAAGAAACCCGTTTGCCGTCCCGTCGCGATGGTCGGAGATGCGAAAAGTTGAGTCGAGTCTGAGAATGAGCAGCGTAGCAGCAGCATGGCTGGATATGTCACGCAGCAAGTGGAGTATATCATGTGTGACTGAGCTGCCGGTCTGAACTAACTCACAGGCTTCACTCCATTTGTTCTTTAAGAAAAAAAAAGAAATCGCTGTACACACTGAATTGCTGCAATCAGTATAAATCGTAAGGTTAAGGTTCTGGTTACAGTGAGTTGAAGGTTAAGGTTAACGTGCAAATCTTGCAAGAGTTTCACAAATCCAGCAGCAACCAGTATAAAATAGAATACACCCAAACAGAAACATGAATATCAATAGCAACAATAAAATTAGTTCTGACTAGGTCAAAACCAGAACCGTGTAGGGTCAATGTGGGAAATGGTATCGTACTATTGCAGAAACTTACAGCTTGGCCTTAAAAGGAAATCAGTGCAGTTTGGTCGCCATGTTGCGAGTTGGGTGAGTAAATGTTAAAGCACCGTCCAAACTCGCAGGACTACACCAGTTCAGTTCAGTATCCTCACCAGATTTTAGGGAGCTTTCAAACCAAATAGTCCATTCACACCAAATGCGCTTAGTTTGGTTTCATTGATGAAAAAGCATCAATCACACTTGGGTGTGCACTAAAACAAGTAGACAGAGACCTTCCAAAAATAAGTAGCCTCAATTTGCTTGACTCTATTAAACTCTGGTTGGTCTCTTTTGGCGGTAACATGAACTTGGGTCCAAACAAGGGGATTCTGATTATTTCATAGCTACCTTTGTTCGTCCAATACGACCTCCTCATTCAGCCGTAACTCATTTTGGAATTAGATATTTTGCCGAAAACAGCCAGTAAAGACAGGTAGCATTGTGCGAGTCAAAATTGGCAATTTTCTACCAGAACATTGATTAAAACATCAATTTTACCAATTCTGGTTAATTTGTAGATGAAAGTGGATCAAGCCTCTATGCTAATTAGTAAACAGTTTATTGCCTGGTGCAGACAGAATAATCAAACTAGTGGGTGAAAGTGCCCCTAGTGTCATTTATTTCATATTAAAATAGGAATGGACAATGGAAGAAGTCCAACACGGGGCAGACAGACAGAATGGACTATAGGTGTCTCTGTGGCACAGCCAAAAAGGTGAGATGGCTCTACCGTTTAGCATCACTGTCAGTGTTTAATAGTGTTTGAAACTGAAGATTGAAAGGTTAAATGTGCACAGTTTACAACACGTGTGTGTGCTGTGTGAACTCTGTTTGTATAGGATAAAACTACTTAAATCAGTGTCTTGTTTATGTCAGCAACTCCTCAGAACTTCAGTTGATTTAAGACATCAACGTTTCCTTTGTACATTTTCAAAGGTTATGAAAATTACCACGGGTCACGTCGAGTGTTTCGTCAGCAGAATCCCACAGGCTGCGAGCTACTGTTTTCCTTGAGATGGAGAGATGGAGCGCTGTTTGCCAATGTGTCATGGTTTGTTAACAAGTTTTTGACTACCTGCGTATAAATAAATCAGCCAAGTTCCTGCCGCACGGCTTTGTTGTCTGTTATTTTTAGTGTTTTTATATGAAATGGCATAACTCACTCAACGGGGTGAGTTATGCCTGCTGGTTTGAACCCCCCACAACGCAGGGTTTGGGTCAAAGGAAAATCAGCAAACTGTGAGACAAATTGCTCCTGGGAAATACTGGGGGAAAGAAAAAAAAAAACCTACAGAAGTTGAGTAATTGAGTTACACAAAAACAGAAATGTACAAAATCAGCGTCGCCTCCAAACCATGTCTCTTCCTTTCTTGTCTGTGTCTACCAATCTTTTTCTCTCTCGTCTGCCAATCGAGGACCTTGCTGCACCCTACGTTCTCTCTGAGTCATATTATTTCCATATTTATGTCGGCAGCAGCCTCGCACTTTGATCTCCTGCCTTGTTCGGAAGGCAGATCCTGTTATGGCTTGTTCCTGTAAATACTTTGAAGTGCTCCAGGATTAGAAGATTGTGGATCCGATGAAAAAACAAACAGCTCTTACACAGATTCATTTACAAGGCCCCCCGAAAAACACAAAAAAATCATTTGGTAACAGTAGATGGAAGTTTACTCTGTAATTGTTGGTAATTGTGGAGCAACTGTTTATGAGTCCTGACAAGAGTAAGATTCTGAGTGATTGAATTTGGAATGCATTTCTGCCACACGCAGCATTCAGCGTTTGAAACTGGGGTTTGCACACACCATCTTTCCGCTGACCCCTTGGTAGAAATATATGTGAATGGGATACCACTGCACGCTTGCCTCAGTTTGACAATGACAAGATGGGACATACAGAAACAATCAACACGCAATACCCCACAATGACATAGAGAAAACGTGCATATTTATCAAAAAAGGAAAAACTGAAATACTTAGATTTAAGCACCAATGGCCGTGATTACAGCCTCGAAACTTGGGTATGATACAGCATGCTTTGCACACCCGGATTAACATTCTTCTTTGCAGATCCTCTCAAGCTCTGTCAAATCAGAAAGGGATCGTAGGAGGAACGAACATCTTCAGGTCTCTCCAGAGATGGTCGAGTGGGTCCAGGTCAGGAATCTGGCCGGGCCACTCGAGGACATTCATAGATTCGTCCCTAAGCCTCGGGTCTTTGTCCCGTTTAAAGTTGAACCTCCACTTGTCTCAGATCCTGTGCAGTCTGGAGCAGGTTTTCATTAAGGACATCGCTGTACTTTGTTCTGTTCAGCTTTTTCTCAACCCCTCACCAGACCCCCCAGTCCCTGCCACTGAAAAAAAAAAAGGACCCCACAGTAGAGCATTGCGCAAGTCTGTTTTCTTAATCCCACTCCCACCCGCTCCCACTGGATTTCTGACCATTACCGCCCTCTCCTGCAATGTGTTTTACATTCCCACCCGCACCTGCAAACATTCTGCGCGGCATACCTTTCTTTATTGGTTTTATTTTGAAAGTGCAGACCGGAAGTCTTGTGTGTGTACTGTTATCGTTGGCCGGACGGTTGGCTCACCTTCTGACAGCTTGGTCAGACCATAGACCGTATAATCAAACTGTTGATGGACTATATTTCCTTCCTGATGATATGAGGAGGCCCCCACCAGCTGTGGTCTAGCGTTATCACGGGTTCCTGTGGGAACTACTAGGTATCACACGAGATGCTCAGCTGCTCCTGAGTGGAACATAACCCTAGAGTAGCGGCACAATCAGGACAACTGAGTGACAAATCGTGTTTGTGGGGATCATAATATACATGTACAGCTACAACTACCGGTACCTAGACTGTCAACACAACAAGTCATTGCTCTAAATGACTAAACCTTCCAACAACTAACAAATCTTTCAACCCTGTACACTGGAGTTACCCACAGAAGTACAGTGTCTTACCAGAGCTGTGTCCAATGCTGTCTCTACAATCTCCACACAGGTTCTACCACACCTCAGCCAGGGCGACTGGCTCTGGTTCTTGGTCCAAAACCAACCTGGTCTAATCCCAGCTCACGTTCCCCATTGGTGCAATCCGAAGCTTGGTGAATTCTGCTTTACAACGATAGGAAAAGAAGACATTGAAGGTTTAACCAAAGCCAAAGTGGGCCATCTAGAAAGCCGCACCTCGACACAAACTCCTAAACTCATGGCTTTTTTGTACCGTGGGTATGCACCATCAGCTGTGAGACATTACACAGACAGATGTGTGCCTTTCCATATCACCATATATATGTCTAATCAATTGAATTTACCACAGGTGGAGTCCAATCAAGATGCAGAAACATCTCAGAGATGATCTCGACGGGGGCTGAATGCGTACCACATGGCACGCCCTGAGCGCCGGGCCTCCAAGCCTCTCTCCTGCACGTCTTTCCCCCTTTCCTGTCTCTCTCGAGTTTCAATAAAAATAAAAGGCGAAACGTCCCAAAAAATAATCTTAAAATCATCACGAGGAAACCCAAGCTAAATTTCACATTTCATAGCAAAGGGTCTGTGATAGTTGAATTGTGAAAAGCATTTGAATGTGTAAAAATTCTGCTTTCATGTCGTCTTTATGGTGTTTTGCGTGTAGATTCCCGACTGATTACGCCTGAGGCTGCCTGCGACATAATGAAATGTGAAGAAAAAAAAAAAGAAGTGGTGGGGTCTGAATACTTTCTCATTGCACTGTAAATCTAAAGGAATGCATACACACACATTCTCATGTTCAAAGCGGGTAGATAGTGAGAAGTATTTCATAATATTCTGGCCAGTAGACTTGAGTGAGCACAGGTGCCGTCTGATCCTGATCCTCTCCTCTGTATCAGCCTTTTGAATCACACAATCCTTAAAAAACAAAACCTCAATCACACCCTACTCTGCTTTTCCACGCTATCCAGACAACAAAGACGGCCTGATGCTTTTAAGTGACAGAAAGGCGAAAAATAAAAAACAGAAAGCCGAGTAAAAAAGAGGAATGCGTCTTGGTGGCTGCTCCGACCCCCCCCCCCCCCCCCTTGTAGTTGTCAAGATATGTAAAGGGTTTCTTCTTTTCCCCCTTTTTTATGAAAGCCTGTTAACTGTTGCACAAGTAGTGACCGCAGCTGTTTCGTGACATTTATTTTCTTGTCGTTTTTCCCCCCATCCTCCTCTAATTGGCTTCTGTTTGTGTCCTCTCATGTGGTCTCTCTGCACTCAGCTTAAATTAATGTTCTCTCGGGCTTTGCTCTGAGAAAAAGAGAAGGAAAAAAAAAACCTTTCGGTGGTGGTGGCAGCGTAAATGTTGGAGGTCACTGAAATTATTATCTTTAATTCCGAGCCTCCTGATTTTCGGGCTGCTGCGCCTCGGGTGACCTCATCCACTTCATTGCACATTTCATCGCATATTTCCTGTCCTTTTGCCACCCGCTCTGTGGTCTATCGCCCTTCATCGTGTGGTCTCCCTCTGACCGAATCACCAAGTTGTGTAAATTGTACATGGGGACAGACAAAGGGACTAAGGGTATCATTTTGACTATCGTATGCTGCGGCGCGGTGTTTAATGAATGAAGTCCACTTGCCTGTAGTAGTAAAAAGGGGACACACACGCTGCTCTTTTTGCACGTTTCATCTCTTTCTGAAGCTCCTCCAGTCCTTTGATATCCTAGCGTGTGTCTCTGATGTCAGGCTTCTGTTCCGTTTTACCCTTTGAAAAACTACCTCTGCCACGGCGGCGAAATCTTTCATCCCGCACCACTTTATTATGCTAGTTAACGAACAAGCTCTAAATCTTATTATTATTGTAATAAACAGCATTTTTTTCTTCACTTATTAAAAATCGGTTTCATTGTAAAACAGGCCAGGAAAACATAGTAATGGTTCGAAAGCGGAAGCACACACTCTAGGCATTCACCGCAACAGGCCACAGAAGCTAACCATTTTATTTTATTTTAATAGTAGTGATGTGAATAAGCCAGATAAATGGGGATAATGCATAGCCCAGAGGTTACGCATAGGAAGTGTAACCAGCAGACCTTATTGTGTTCTTTGGACATGTGTGACTTTACATTCCAACTCAATACCCAACGCTTGTAAAGATAGCATAACGACAAACACAGACAGCAACCGGAGTAAAAACAAGTCACACACACACATATACACACTTACTGGAAGAGTGACAGAGGAGCGCAATGTAAGAAAAAAAAAAACAGAGAAAAACAAGTGGGTAAAAACTGCTTGGGGGAAAAAAAAACACCCTATATTATCAGGGGTGGAGATCTGCCACAAGCACATTCCTGCATCAATACTCACTTTATCCCGAGCTATTTCAATAATGGTAAATACTGCAGTGTCCACACGCTGGGGACCCGGCACACACAACACTGTGGTCGTATTGTAAAACGGGAGCCAATAAAACAAAAAATTAAATGAAATAAAAGAAAAAAAAAACATGCAACTACAGCAGTTTTTTAAATGATCATAATTATCTATTTGCTCAAAGTGCAGAGCAGCAGCCAAACGTCCTTACGAGCTAAGCTAAGCTAACCGCTAAGATACGTACAGATGTGGACATGGACGAGTCCTCATCGATGCAGTGGAAGATTATAAATCGGAGTTTGGAAATATAATTAAGTCTGCAAGAAAAAAAAACAACCGCAACCCTATCATTAACAGAAGCTTGTGCTAAAAAACACATCCAGCGTTATGAAAGCGGACATCTGGGCACATTTCGGATTTTATGAACATAGCGGGAAGCACAAACCGGACAAGGAGCACACTGTGTCTGACATCTGCCTCAAAAAAATAAAAAAAAGTTAAATACCCTGGTAACACAATGAAAACGAGGAACCGCATTAGCTGTTCTCCCCACGATGCTAATGTGTGCAACCATGAAGAAGAGAGACAGAAACAGAATCTATCAGCTTTTATTCTACAATAGAAAACTGAGTTTACTTTACAGATTGACTATACCTGCACGCCACTGCAAACCAGAACCCAGGTAATGGTTCATATTATAGACTGTTGCACCAGGCATGTGCCCGGGGGGCATTCAGCTGGTTCACTCCCCCTTTACACCAAATGGGCGACAATTAAGCAAATGAGCATATTTCTCAAAATGCCCAACTATGGAAGTACTATGAGGCAGAAACCTTAGCCGTCACATGCAATTAAAGTAAATCAAGAAAAGGGCGGGTGAGGTACGAAAATCAGGTCGAGAAAAGAGCAAAACATTGTGCACGAACCGTGACATGCAGAGTGTGTGTGTGTGTGTGTGTGTGTGTGTGTTTGTGTGTGTTCGCGATTCCCATGAAACAATGTAAGCGGCAATTTTGCCTGGAAGCTCGCCTGGCCAAAATAGGAGCTGGAGACATTTCTGATTACACACACACATACACACACACAAATAAAGAAAAAACATATCTAAAGAGAAAAAATAGAAAAATTAGTTAAGACATAGTTTAAACTATTGTAGACAGCAAGAGACTCAATATTTATTTATCTATGTGGTGTAGCTGTCAGTCGTCAGTGCAGGAGATAGAAAAAAACTGAAGAAGAGGCAGGAAAAAAAAAAAAGAAAAAAGAGCCAAAGACTGACGCTGTGGGGGTCAGAGGTCGCGACCCTGACACGTGTAGCTAGTTGAACCTTTAACTTATAGCGGAGGTCACTGCCGGGAGGCTCGGAGGGGAAGCGCTTTATTGTTTTGGGTTACGAGCTCCTCGCCAGCGCTGTTAGGAGCTCCTAAATCACACACACACACAGAAACACACACTCGCTCTGCGGGTCATTCGGGGCTGCTGAGCCAGATACCGCCTGGCCTGAGCAGATTTTTCCCCTGGTAAAGTCTTCATCCTAGACGCCTCACCAGTCTATTCCTAGAGGCTGCTGAAATGGAAAAGACGAGGTGTTTTTTTTTTTTTTTTCGTTCCATTTTACGATATGAACTAATGTATATGAAAAGACATCACCTCATAAAGCAATTGCTCGTTGCACCTACTTCACGCACCACCCAGGAAACTTCAAATGAAGCACGGGGAGCTGCAAAAGGCTTTCAGATAATAACTGTAGTGGTGAATAAGGAACGTTGACTGGAGCTAAGGAAGTGAGGCCTGAACACTGATGAGCTACCAACAAATAACTTTACTCTCTTTTTTTTTGACTAATAAACATTTCAATCTTTAAGATCTTCCTCAGAGAAATGTTAGAATTATTATTTTAGTTGATGTAACCGCTGATTTAACAGGGTTATGGCGTCATTGATATAACTTTAACTACCTAGCATTACTGAAGCTATTAGTAAAATCAAAAATACCAATCATTCTCTTTTTCCAGTTCCGGAGTATTTCCCCTAACTATTATTTAATTAATAGAAAATTTGATATGCAGTTTAACCTTTGATTAAAAAAAATAATCAGCCCTGTAGATTACATAGATCCTATTTTACAAACAATGGTTGTATTGTTTTACATGAAAGACGTAAAAAAGACAGGATATAAGAGAGTACTTTAGTTTAAATTACTAGTTTAAATATACATATACTTCAAACTAATGCACTCGAGCATCAGTTCAACAAACCTCACGAGGCATGTGTTGTTCTGGCATGTGTGTGTGTGTGTCTAACTCAAACCTTTAAACCCAGATTCAAATCTAATTTGACCATAATCTGGGCCCGAACGGTAGGTGTTCCTCATTGATTTATTGTAAACTCTGGTAAGTGTCAGAGTGAGAGGTAGCAGAGAGGAGTGTGATGATGATAACCTCAAATGAATTCTCCTCTCTCCACCCTCCTCCACAGTTTATTAGTTTAGGCCAGAGGCCACTTGTAGCCTTGCAGAGTGGACGGTAATTGTGTGCGTGCTCCTTAAGCACCGACCGCAGCAATAATAGACTGAATTATACAATAAATTCCCTCCAGATGTGCTCCCTCCACTCCCACCCACCCACTCCAATTTGACAGTTCGCACACCCACAATCTGCGCGAGTGGGCCTCTGTCCACACACACACACACACACACACACACAGGCGTGCACCCAGTCACCCGTATGCACGCTTACAAACGTACATACACACACACGGTGGCTTAGTCGCAGTGTTTGCGTTGTCAGATTGTTTCCATACTGGTGTTAGCTCGCTGCGTTTCCTCACTGCTGGTGTAATTACGAGTCATATTAGCTGATAGTGTTTTGCTAACCTCCTAATAGATGTCCTCCAAAAAAAAAAAAAAAAAAACACCTCACAGAGACTCCATTCAATAATAAGCATCCTTTTCTCAAGCACACGGGATAATATCACACACAAATGATGCACAGCTCACATTCATGTGATGTGGATTTTTTCATGAATTTTTGATAAGCATTAGAAATGCAGCACTCACAATGAGAAATGCAGTAAAAAAAAAAAAAAAAAACTAAAAAAGCAGAGCCTCCATGCATGGGAATCTAACGTTGTCTATTCCAGTCCAGTCTCACAGAGGAGTGAAGCGAGGAGCAGGATAAGGACAAGAGGAAGAGAGAGGAGGAAAAGAGTGGTCAGACTAATTGTTATGTACACTTCTGCAGAAATGTGAGTCCGTTTTCCAAAGAGTAGGGGGAGGGAGGGGGGGTTACTTCTTCCAAAATGTTTTCATTCCAGATTTTTGTGTACTCCCATAGAAACACGGTTTCATATTTTCTCATGGCTAAATATTGCTCAGATCTCAGCCAGCTTTGTGCTGATGCAGGAGGATGGTGAGAGAATGGACCACCGGTTAGATTGGCTGCTGCACTCTCCCTCCATCTCCAGCTTCTCTGTTGATCGGCTGCTGCCAAAGACCTCAGCCGTCAGCCTGCACAGTGCCACCCAGTGTTCAACAGCAGGGCTCCACGGTCTGCAGATGTGCATGCGTGAAGGAGGAAACAAAGATCATCATGACCGTTTTAAGAAAAAGATGCATTCAAACTACAAGCAGTATTAAGAAAAAAAGCTATTGATGTTATATCACAATAGCTCATAAAATACAAGGAGTTTTTTAATGAACCAGCTGGTTGAGGTGCAACAAATAAAATTGATAGACTCAAATAAAGTACATCAAACTGTACCTCATCAAACTACTTGGGTACTTTCCACCACTGGAAATAATTAAAACATAATTCTAAGATGTAATGTGTGAATATAGTGAATTTAAATGCGTCTATGTGTAGAAGTAGAGGTGCAAAAGAGATGCTAATATAATGTATATATATATATATATGTATATATATATATATTAATCCATAAGGAGCCACAGTGACACCGGTGTAACAAGAACTTTGGTTCCCCCAGACTTTCCTTATGAAGTTGTCTCTGATCTTAACTCATTAAGTCCCATAGTGACATATACTAATCATCCTAATATGGAATAAGTTTACCATCACCATTACATATATGTCAAAATACAGGAAATAAAAGGTATTATCTGCACTACTTGGTCTAATTTTTCCTTTAAGGATAAATGGGTCTAAATCTACTAATAATGTTAATGGGTCCTGTAGGTAAGAATATTCCTTAGAATTAGAATTATTGTAGGTTTGACTTGTGTTTATGGTATTAATCATCCATTAATATAACTAATAAACTGAGGCTGAAACGTCCCTACCGACACGCCGGGTTCCACCTATAACACCTGACAGTGCTACCTCTGTTATAGTCCTGTCACATGCTGATATTGTGTTTGCCAGGTGAGAGGCTGGCCTCACTAATCAGTAGAGGCAGAGTAATTTGCCTGCAGACATGTTCCAGAGCAGCGCCCCCCCACCCCACCCCCAAACCCCCCCGTGCTTTGCTCAACCTGCTGTCCCAGGTGGCTTCAATGCTTGAATGCCCCTTTTACCTGCTGCACAACACAGGGCCAGAAGAGCGAGAAGGAGAGAGAGGGAGAAAAGAAAGAAGAAAAAAAGACGTCATAACAGGAAACAGGAACAGGAAAGAGACTTGGCGAATTCTGCAGAGGCCAGGTGCAGAGTTTGCCCCCCCCTCCCCCTCCCAATCCTGGCCTGTGCGGGCAGGAGGTTCGGCTGCTGGTAGCGGAGCCCTTTTCATCGCCAAGCGTCTTTATCAAACCCCTGGGTCTAGTTTGCTCTCCTGTTTGCTGTCGTTGTAAATTAGGCTGCAGCTCCCTGGCGTATCCTCGCCTCACCAGCCTGTAATAAAATATTAGCTCCACTTCTTTTTTTGTTTAATTTTAATCACAAGGAGCCTGCTCGTAACAACGAGGGTGGTACAATTCCCTTTTTTGTGCTCTCTTACCTCCCTTGCTGTCCTCCTATATCTTTCCAGAGATACTTTTCCCTGTTAAATGCTCCTGGAGCAGACCTTTAATCACTACATTTAGGCTTTTGTAGCAGCTAATACGATTTATTCCACCCATTAGAGGAAGCACGCTCACTAATTATTACTCACCAGATAGATCTCCTTCATCCTTTTCCGGGCTTTACTCTTGGAAATTTACTACTCGACTTCACTGTCTGTACAGCGGAGGGAACAAATTAATTTACAGTCCCGCTGACCAGTTTAGAACACGATGACGTTAAGAGGAAAGAATTACTCTTTTAGCTTGCCCCCGAAAGCCACGCTGTAAAACAGTGTGAACGAGATGAAATCAGATACTAATATTCAGAAATTCTAAATTTCCATGCTGCTGCTGCTGATTTCATTTCATTTGCATCCCCAGTGGGCGTGCGTCGTTTTTTTTTTTCCTGTTTGTTTTTGCTTATTTTTGCAGCGAGTGGCGACCACTTGCGGCGACCCGGGTGGTCGCGGCCGGTGCCAAAGATGCCCTCCGCCATGTTTAAAAATCTCCGACATGTACTTGTTTGCTTTGTGGATGAATATGCAAGCTGGAAAGACTTATTAGTGCCGGTGTATCCTCGTTCACAGGGGGGCCGTTCATCCCGCTGGACTGCGGTTGCCCCCCCACCCCCCCGACCCAGGCCGATGTCCAGACGTCTCGTTGGCACCTTCGCCTGCAGCCCGCGTCCATTCCCTTCTTAATGTCTGGAAACTGTCATCAAGTTGCTCTGGGAGCCCAGAATTAGCCCAGAACGTCCAAAACACCTCAACTTCTGATGAACTGCCTAAAACTAAAACTAAAATATTGACTCTTTATTTGCACATTTGTTGTTGTCTCTCACAACAGTTCCAGGGGCCTGTTTCTTCCTCCTTTGCAGCATCCACCCGTGCTTTTTTTTTTTTTTTTTATTTCTGGAGCTGGCCTCACCTCATCTGGCAGCCATTACCTGCACACATGCTCCCGTCTGAAGGTTGATCTGCCGGGTTAAACAAATCCAGGCGGCGCGGGCGCAGCCCCCGCCAGGAACCGGCTCCATATATCAGCTGTGGAACGGGCCCGACATGACAGGGTTAGAGCCGGCTACCGTTAGCCCCGCGCTCGCTCGCTATCGCCGATCTCCCGACGCCGAACACGCTAGAAAACGACAAACTCACTTTGGTTCAGGTGTGTGCACTCGGGGATCAAATGTACAGAGATATGCAGCTTCTGCTGAGGGAGTGAAACATAAAAAAAGGCTTTGGAGTTTCCTCCCCCCCCCAGAAAAGATGTGACACAAATCATTTCTTATGTATGACGTTCCAAACTAAACAGTAACAGGCGTACAGTCTCGGTATTGGATGTGGAATTCTGTAATTATCTGCAGCAACGCGCCTCGTCCAGCGTTCTGGTGCGAGAGACGAGGCATGAACGCGTCGCCGCGTCTCTCAGCGGGTGACGGCACGGAAAGCAGGCGTCCGATCCGATTCCCCCCCCCCCCCACGCCACCACCACCACCACCAATCAAAAAGCTTGAGATTCCATTTTATGTTTATTACATTTCCTGTTTCTCACTTCATCACGTCGGAATTGAAACTGACAGGGTAATTATCATTTCATCCTAAATTGATCCCAATCCATGTGGGCTGGCTCCAAACACAAGAGACACGAGAGAGAGAGAGAGAGGAGGGGGAAAAAAAAAAAAGCGTTTTGGGAGCATTTGGCGATGGTTCAGTCGTATCGCTTTGAGGGTGGGGAGGGATGGAAGCAGAGAGGCAGGGAGGGGGGGGGGGGGGGGGGGGGGGACGTTGGGAGATTGCGTTGCGGGTGTTCCCTTGATGTCCCCCTGACAGGAACCAGATTGGGAGCCGCACGGCGTCGGCGCTTTCTGCTTCTTATTTTATTTTATTTTTTTTTATTCGTCTGGCTCCGCCGGGTTTTTCCTGGCCCGAGCGCGGGGCCCCGGTTCTGAGACGGCTGCGGCCCGCTCGGTGGAGCCAGCCCGTAGTTTTTAAAAAAAAAGCGAGAATAACAAACGCTTGAAAAAAAAGCGTGCAGAGGAGCAGCACAATCCGACTATTGTTCCCGGTAGCTAGGCAGAAAGCGGCGGCGGGCCGCGTCTTCGGGACGTTTTACTGGCTCTAATAAAGAGTGTGTGGTCCCTGGAGCGGGCGCACAGATACGCTCTACAGTAGTACCGGCACGGTTCCGTATCATGTATTTTGGAGTTGTGTTGCTTGGCCCGGCCCGGACGGGACCCGTCATTCATCACGCGTTTCGCCGAGGGGGGGGGGTTGCTTATGATGGCATAGTGTGTAATAAGAATAAGTAATCATAAAAAAGGGGCTTGTGGATAGTGGCGATTCCTCCAACAGACAACCCTGACTGGCAGCTTTTAACGTGTAAGCAGCGGTGTATGAGGCTTTCGTGAACAGAAACAATATTTTCACATGTCACTGTGAAATAAAATTGCCAGTTATTTACAGTAGCTGGACCCAAAGTGTTCTCTCTCTGAATCAGTGGTTTTATTGATTACGTGTAATGTGCGGTTGTAAGATTACGGGTTAAAACTTTGCATCCAGGAACACCTGGAAAAAAAAAAAGGTGATGATCTCTGAATCATCAGCTCATTTATAGAATATGAGTTCAATTACAATTTTTGGGTTTATTCTCCATTCGTCAGCCTTTTTTTTGTGTGTGTGTTAAATATTATTCAGCATTATGCAGTGTTAATTCCTGCACACACACACACACACACACACACACGTGTCTCTACTGTGTGGGGTGCAGAAACACACAGTTCGGTCTGTGCTTAATCAGTCCTGTTTTTAAGTGTTCTCCGCTCGGTTTTTCCCCGTGAAAGAAAAACGTCTGGTCGTGGGTGGCTTCGCTGGGTCACTGAGCCCACAGAGTGGAGCATTTCATACAGAAAGAGACCCACTTAATTCTGAACCATACGTCGCATTAGCTGATTTACATGCGGACAGCTATCATTTTGTGAGAAGGCCTGACATTGATAAATGAGGTGTTTTACCTAATAGGTAATAAAAACAAATTACAGGCCTTAAGAGAAAGGATGTTCTTCATTTGGCTCTGTTTTCTGTCTCTTCGGGGGCAAGGGGGCCAGATTGTTTCCATATGATTGTAGCCTTCATTTGTTAAGACCTGCAGACAGAGATTAATAACAGCGTTTTTCTGATGACCGATCCATACCTCACCTCGGGGTTATTTGAAGAAAAAATATTATAGGAGCTCAACATGGAGGTGGACTGGGGCTACTGGCTTTTTAATAGTGTACTGTATTTTATGCATCATTAAGTATTTAATTCTCTATCTTTAAATAGCTTTTTTCACTGTTTGCACAATTTAAACTTTATTAACTACAGGAAGCAGAATTCTCCTACCGCCGCCGTAAAAACGTGAACCCAACACATAACCGATATTTATACCGTCTGAGCTCCGCGTTGAGAGCAATAAACATTTCTCCGATTAGCCGGGCACAAATAATCTCACGGCTAAGAAGCCGCGGTGTTTTCACTGCGAGGCTGTTAATTATGGAGGGTATAAATGCCTCAATGCAGTGATTATGCGGCCGCTGCCCTTGTCCGTGAGCCATCAAATACCCTGAAATCAAATTAGCGAAACCATAAACAATCTACTTATGGCCAGTAGGGATTCACAGGGTGTTCGGAGGGTGAAATGACAAATGATAGTCCAGAGACGGGAACAAATCAGTGCTCTGACTACAGCCGAAGAGAAAATATTAACCCAAACAGTACTTAGTAGGTGAGGGTGTGTTATTCTTAACCGGTTTGAATCACTACTGGACTCTCCTGAGTCCCACAGAGCTCGTATATAAGCTCTCTCAAGTTTCTGCAGCTAGGCGTGAAAAAGGGCTTTTCCCTTCTGGCGTAACGCAAGCCTGACAGAGGACAAGTCCGCCTCTATTCCCCCCTCGTCTCCATCCACGCTCACACAGGACGGCGTTTTTTTTTTTTTTTTTTTTTTTTAAACCTTAAAGGATCCTTAAAAAGGACAGGTGTGGTTACCTGCCTGCACATCTGCAAGTTGTACTCTCACAAAATATAAATATGTTAATTTTTTTATTTCCTTCAGGCACTGATGAATAGATTATGTTAAATAGAAAGTCCATATGTGCGTATTCCAGTGGTTCTCAGATAGGAGGTCTGAGGTTTGAGCTCAGGGAACATGCTTTGTTTTAATTTTTTTTTTTTACTGTCCTAGAATAAAGTGCAATTGCACCTCCACTACATCAGGGGGCAGTGTGTGTGCAGGGAGCATACAGCACAGAGTATGAGTATGAGTGTAGACACCAAGTGACACCATGAAAACATATTTACCAGGGATGAGAAGACAGGCGGAGAGAGACGGAGATAAAGAGACAAACGAAAGTCTCCCAAAGCTAAGACGAGGAAATATGACGAAGCGTCTGTAGCGCTTGGTTCACTGTGAAAGACCGGTGTGTTACTGAGTCTGAAATGTTGGAGACAAGGATTTCAGATGCACTTTAAATCTTTCCTGTTAGTTAATAAAGCTATTCTTTGTTGTAAGTTGGTCCATATTTCTTTCTTTTTATTATCTTATACGTTAATAAGGATACAGTGTTCTATTTATATTCATGCATGGGGGCGACATGTTTTCTCCTTCCATGGGGGGCAACAGGAAATATTTGAGAAGCACTGCTGCATCCGGTGTTGAAATTTTACAGATTTATGTTTTGTCACAGTCCTGCAAACATCATATAAGGGGTGAGGGGGGGGGGAACAATGATGATACTTTCTCCGTGCGTGCATTGATTTTTTTTGCTTGTAAATGATGCAGGCGTACGTAATGACGGCGCAGTCGGACCAGGCTAATTCAGAGTGTCACGTCCAATCAGCGCTATCACCACAAAGCATCGCAGCCTGGAACACGGTCCAACTCTCTGCTCGAGCCGAGGTGATACTCTACAGGAAAAAAAGAGAAAGGGTGAGGAAAGAGAAGGGGGCACGAGGGATTGGGAAAGAGAGGAGGGGTGGGGGGGGGTGAGGTGGTGGGGGGGTGAAAGAGTCTTGGATCCTGTGGTGAGCGCCAGAGGGACACGTTCTGTTGGAACACGGGGTGTGCTGAGTGATGGGAGGACGGCTACAGCAGTGTTTAGAAACACCAGTCGGCCAGTCTATTGCCTAGGAGCCTGGGTGTCTGCGCTGAGCCCCCCCCCACCTCCCACCCACCAACACACCCCCCCCCACCGCTCTAAGTAGGATGGTACATGCAGCCTCACTGCATACCGCTCCTGCACGGCCGCTAAAATTAGCCCCCCCTGGAACCAGATGGAATTCTAAACAGAATAAACTTTTCTTGACTTGATTATATTGAGCCTTTCCAAGCTCCGACATTAAAAAGAAAGGGAGAAGGCAAAAAGGAACGAGGGGTGGGGGGGGGAACCTTAGAAGCTAATTGCCGTGGGTCTGGCGTGCACATTGGGCATTGTGTCGAGTCGAGACGCTGCAGCAACGCCGGAGCCTTCCCCCCCTCCAACCCTCCACCCCCCCAGGCCGTGTCTCAGGAAGGGGGGGGGGGCTGTCACATCTTCCATGCGTTTGCGGTGGGCTCGCAGCTCCACACGGACGGCATGCGAAGCCGCTAATTAAAAGCAAGCGATCCGTAACTGTCTGGCTCACCAGGCCGTGCTCATCCATGTGCCCCCCCCCCCCCCCCCCCACACACACACACACACACACACACTGGCCCCCCGACGGTGGCTGCATGGGAGTGATTTGGAGGACAAAAAAAGATGGATGGATGGATGATTCCTTCGTGAAGCAACACTGGCTATTACAGTGTATTTATGGGATTCAATTATACGTATTTATAGTTACTGACTTTACATAAACAGCCGTAGAAAAACATTTCAACAAATGATGGAAACCGGAGTCAATAAAATCATCGTAGTTATCATCATTACTTCATATTATCGAGATAAATTATATGCATGTGTCAGAATTCGATTTTTTAATGCTGTGCGTAAGCAGGCTAAGAGCTAGGCATGTGCTGCTCACGGTCGGTGGAGAGGACGCAGCTGCAAACAGCGACTCTGATTACCCAGATTTGTTTGTTTCCACAAAAAATGACAGCTGAAAACCCCAAGTCCTCCTCCCCGCTCCAAACCGGGCCCAGCGGTCGGCCACCTACACGACGGGGGAGGCGGGGGGGGGAAACCCCCTCAGTATCAAAGGCCATCTTCTGGTGACTCCCCGGCTGGTGTTTATCGAACGCTGATTTTAAATGTTCCGTTTTTATCACGGCGATTAGCGTTGTTTAGTAAATCAGTCAAACCCAGACTTACCCTGGTCCGCGCGAGCGTAAACACTCACAAAAGGACAGAAACGCCATGCTATATTTTTTTTTTTTCTTATTGTATTGTTTCGCCGAAGCAGAAGCACATGATGCAACGCTTGTGTTTTTGTGTATTGCAATCTCAGTCATATGTGACGCCATGACACACATGACCACCATGAATCTGCCCCCCCCCTCCCAATAACCTCAGTTTGCTTTGATTGCTTTAATCACCTTTGAATGCGACCATTTTTCTTTTTTTTTTTTTTTTTGGCGTATTGAGGCGAACGCCGCCGTCGCTGCAGTAGCTCATGGGAGCCGGAAAAAAAAAAAGCGACAGTAGGAAGGAAAGCCTTTGGAAGGCAGTGGGGGGTGGGGGGTGGGGGGGCGACCCAGACGGTGACTTGGCTGGGGTCAGGTGTAAACACATGCACAGCTGGCGGACAGATGTGCTCAGACGAGAGCCAGTGACCATGTCTTCGGTTCCTTCCTCTCTCTCTCTCTCTCGCTCACCTGATGTTCAGCTTATTCTGCAGCAGATGCAGACGACAGGAAACAAAGAGTTAGCTGCGCCGAAAATGTAAAATTGTGTGCAGACATGCTTAAAATCCTGCAATGCAGACAGTAAGAAAAAAATGATTAGGGGGGGGGGAGGTGGAGGCAGAAAGAAATCAAAAGCTCTGGTTACTCCAGAAGTGGCCTCTGCTGCTCTGTTAGCCAGTGTGTGGTCGATGAGAGAGAAAGTATAACATTTCCCGTTTTCTACTTTGCTGGAGTGGTCTGGGAGACTCATCGGATGGGAGCTTTTAAAAAGGATCTTTCAGTGCATGAATGCAGCGTGATTACATTCCTTTCACCCCCGGAGCTTTTTTCTTTTTCCCCTGCTTTTATTCGGCGTGTGCCAGGCCGAGAAGGGGACGGACAATTTGGTGCATTTTTGTGGATTTTCTGAGAGCCCTAATCAAACTTTCAAACAAATGATCTCATGATGTAATGGACTGGAGAGATGCAGGGCAACAACAAAACAAACTCTCCTCCGCTGCGAGAGAGCAAATAACCAAGAGTTTACACCCCGGCAAACGCTTTAAATATTTACCGAGCCTAGTAAAACAGTCAGGGATTATCCCGTATTGTTGTAACGCTAAGAAAAGACTCTCATGCTTTCCATATTTTCCACTGATTCCATAAGAGCTGAAAACAAGGAGAGGGATCAGATTAAAATCTCTTTGTACATAAACTACCCATTGACTCGCTGTCTTCCTGTCGGAAGAAGCAATTAGCTCCGCGAGACAAAGATCTCAGACATGTTAAACGGCTGAAAATAAATAAATGTGGGTATTTGCCGTTAGACTTTGGGCCCTGTTTCAATTAGAGCCGAGGCCGTGGTCTGTGTCTCTCGCTGAGCTGCCGGCTGCTTCCAGCTCCAGCTCCTATAGGGACTTTTTAATTGCTGTGATTTCGCTGAAAGGGAAACAGAGAGGGGGAAATGTACTGTATTCGTCTTGGCCTCCCACCATGCTTCACTCATGAGGGCCCGGGGTGATTTGTCTCTTTAACGCGGAACGCCGTACAGTCAAGTACAGTGCTGCTCAGACAATGCATTCATTCTTCCCCCCATCGTGAATGGAGATTTTTCTTCCACTTTTTTTTTTTTCCCTCCTCCTCCTCCTCCTCCCTCGGTGGATTGATTTATGTGACATAATTTATTATGACCGGCCACCCGAGCTCCTTCAATTTCAAGGGGTAAAATGATCTAGAGATTTGCTAAAATCACAACACCTTCAATATAAAAGCTTTTGACAAAGTCTGCACTTGATATTCATCATTAGATTAGTGGCTGGCGTCTGCAAGGAGCCTTATATAACTGATAAAAAGTAGTCTGTGGCTCTTATTTTAAGGATTGCATTCCATTTCAAACATTCCACACAATCTGCAGAAGTTGGTTATACTTTCGCTGGAGCGTAAGATTTCAAACTCCTCGCTGCTTTTTTTTTTTTTTCTTTCCACATCCAGCTGATGGCAGCCATGTCAACTATCAAAAGGCAGAGGCTGCTTACGCTGGGGATGACTGATGAGTGTGTGTGTGTGTGTGTGTGTGTGTGTGTGTGTGTGTGTGTGTGAGGCATGTGGGTCATAGAGAGACCAGATACACACACACCTCCTGATCTCCGTGCTGTCAGATCAACGCGTTCTGTCAGCACATCCTGTTCCCCCTGTTCCATCAATCATCCCTCGTTTCAGACGCCGAATTCGCGTCATCGCGCCGGGGAGCGAGGACGTTTAAAAAGGTCCCTTTTGTCCCTTTTGGTTTCCCTCTCAGATGCGATAACATGATGACGGTTACGCTATTTCGCAGTCTTTTTTTTCCCTCTTTCTCTCAACACCCGTAATAGGCGGCGTGCGTACGCTTACACCTTTCCGCCCTTTCGCGTGATTCTGACTCGCGGACAGATGGTTCGAGTTTGAGCCCCCCCGCCGCTAATATCAGACACGCTCTGAGTTTATCTCACATCTTAATGGACGACAGCGCAGGCTCGGGTGGAAGCGCGCCTCTCGCCCTCGTGTTTATCACCGTATTTATTTGACTGGATTTCGGAAAAAAAGGAATGAGAGCGAGAAAAGACACGGAGAGAGAGCACGAAAGCCAGAGGGGGTGAGGTTACGTGTTTAACTGTTGAGACTGCGGTGGCGGGAGCCGTCTAACGCTTGGGTGTCTGATAATACACAGTCAGACCATTCTCTCAGGCCTCTCCCCTCAGGTGCTGAACACTCTTCCTGCCCCCCCCCCTTTTGGCTAATGATTAACGGTGATTAATGGTTTTCATCGCCCTCAGGCCTCTCGCTGAGGAACATCCCAACACGTCGTCCTGACCCGAAAGGCCGCGGGAATCGCGCCAGGACTCCTGCGGGTTTCGTTTTTTTCTAATTCGACGTCAGGCCCCCTCGCGTTTCACTACGGCGGCCCGCTCACTTACTGAAAGATAAACTCCTCCTGTTGATCCGGAGCGCTTTTCGCTTACGCTCCGTCGATTCGGTCAAGCGGCAGTTTCACGAAAGGGGGGGGGGGGTGGGGGGCTGGACGGCGTTTAGCCTCGGCATGAGCGGTGGAAGGGAACAAAGGCTGGTTTATGGCGTGCGGCCATCAGACAGGCTACATCAACACTGTTCGTCAGGACCCAAGAATAGTGTGGAGGGCTGAGTCAGCCTAGCAGCAGCTACCCACAGCCAGGGGAAGAGAGGCAGAACATGTGTGTGTGCGTGTGTGTGTGTGTGTGTGTGTGTGTGCTTGCAAAAAAAAAAAAAAAAAAATGGCCAGAGAGAAAGAGAAAACAACCCCGGGTTCTTGTTAAAAAACAAGATTGTTCAGGCTCCCCGCTGCGGCATTCACTTCTCTGCCATTTTACCGTTTTGACTCCACGACTCCACTCGTGACCTCCGAGCACACAAACACAAAACAGGGGGGGTGGGGGTTGGTGGGGGGGGGGCTTGGCCTCCGTCACGGCGCTGTTTACTGGAAATGCCGCTCACCAGGGACAATAAAGACTTATGATGCATACAGGGCTCCTGCCGACCTTTGCCGTTGCGGCCTAATGTAAGTCCCATACACACACACACACATGCACATGTGCACTGTACACACACAAACTCAAAGGGGGAAAAAAGGAAAGGGGGGGGGGGCTGGTACACAACATATGTAGGAATAATTACTCATTTTGGGGATAAAGATGCAAAACTTTATTGTCCTTTAACGAAGGCAGGAATAGAAATTTGTCTTTTGTTTGGGTTCAAAGGCCCAATAAAAACCCACATTAAAGATGCAGGAGATTAGATTAGGTGAGCACAAACGGAAAAGCCGTACTCCCATTAAGATGCCAACATGCAAACGTTATTTACGGCACGGCGCGATGCCAGCTTTGTCCCCCCGTGTGACAAAAAGAAAAACTTCAGCTGCACACACCGAAAAAATGCTCATGTAATGCAATTTATTATCTAGCCATGTCCTACATAGATATTTAAACCTCCTGTGTGTGTGTTGGTGTGTGTTCTCCTTCTGCTTGTGTGCAGCCATGAGGCGTAAACCAGTGGACGTGGATTCTACTAGACATGGGCCTCAAAATATTGACAAAGCTCTTTTAAAACACTGAGATGTTGCACCGACGTTAGATCCATTTTAACAGCTGAAGTCATACAGCGTATGTCTGCCATATCAGATGCAGACGTCGTATGCAACATATATACTTTGGCTCTTTCTTCCCAATGGTCAGTATTGCCAGCTGTGCCAGAAACAGATATCATTTCCAAACAACCCGCCATGCCTCTCCCTCCCTCGCTCTTGTGCCAATAGAAAACAATGATTCTGTGGTGAGTATTTTCTATTCCAGCACACATTTGGTATAATGGAGACACAATGCATTCCTCAGAGCTCAACCATCGCAACTAGATGCCAACCCGTTCCCTTAAAACTGAATCTAAACTTGACTCTAAAACAGGGTGCAATGCCAGTGTAAAAACAGCCTCCGTTTCCTAAAACGTCCGCATTTCCCAGATTTTAAAAACTCGCATTTGGTTCTCACAATTATAAGGTTACATTACAGCTTTGTTTGACTTTGCCCTGCTAGTAAATAAATATGATAATAGAGAAACATTTTTCATTCGTGGTTTAGGGTTTTACGCCTCCCTGCGTCCCATTCTGTGCAGGTCGGCAATCACCACTGTTTACGGAGGCCCCCCCCGAGGAGATGCAGCGCTCCTTCCGTGACCTCCCGTCCACCTCTGAGCAAAAAAAAGTAAAATACATGGCCTCGGTGGCATCCAAAAAACACAAAAAGTCTTTCTGAAAAACTAATATCTGTCCTCTATTACTTCTTAAGGGTCTGAAGGGTCAGTTGTTCCATCCCCACATGTAGATAATCTAGTGGGGACGTTTGACGTCAGGGAACAGCTTTTTTATTTAGATTTTTTTTACTGTCCTAAAATAAAGTGCAATTGCACCTCCACTACATTAGGGGGCAGCAGAGTGTTCACAGGGAGCATACAGCACAGAGTATGAGTATGAAGTGTAGACACCAAGTGACACCATGAAAACATATTTAACAGGGATGAGAAGACAGGCGGAGAGAGACGGAGATAAAGAGACAAACGAAAGTCTCCCAAAGCTAAGACGAGGGAATATGACGAAGCGTCTGTAGCGCTTGGTTCACTGTGAAAGACCGGTGTGTTACTGAGTCTGAAATGTTGGAGACAAAGTAATTGAAGACATTACACCACAATCACTGATAAGACCATTTATGTAGTTTTATTTTTCAGTATCATATGGTTTGACATGGTCAGTCAGAAAATGTTTAATTAAGGATTTAATTTTATTTTTTAATTTCAGATGCACTTTAAATCTTTTTTTAGTTAATAAAGCTATTCTTTGTTGTAAGTTGGTCCATATTTCTTTCATTTTTGATTCTCTTATACATTAATAAGGATGCAGTGTTATGCAGAGGTACTTATAACAATTTTATAGACAAATGATTCTATTTATAGTCACATTTTGCACCACATCTCTTGCATCTTCATCATCATCTTCTGCTTTAGCGAAAGGTATGTTATCCGTCTCCTTTAGGGCTGCTGACAATCTGCCTGATGGTTTCTATTCTCTCCCCAGCTGCAGATTTCTGGATCTTCTGCAGAGATGTTATGTTTTTACCTACGCCCATGGAGGTTATGTTGTAGCCTGTTTGTTTGTTTGCGTCGTCTGGCCCTGATTTTCAGCTAATTTTCAGCAAATGTTCGGAATGGTACCGTGAACAGATGCTTACATTTTGGTAATTATCTGGTAGAAATCCTGGTTTGTGGATTAAAGTTTTGTTTGGTAACATTGCGGTAAAAGGACCTTCAAACATCATTTGGAGCCACCTGGTGGTGAAATCCTGCACCTGCATCACTTGTTTTCTTAGCAAATACACACGAAATTAATAGGGGACTTTGACCACATGTTAAAGACTTTCTATGCTTAGAGAAGTTATGAACTATGAGTTATAGTCTAGTTATGAAGTATTAGCATTATACAGTCACACAGTGACTTAGCATAGACTTTCAGCAAAATCATAGCAACCCTATTTTTTATTGATCCATACTAATATTTTACTAGCCTGGCTAACAAGACCTCATATTGGTGTACATCGATATTCAATCTGGGAACTTTATGAAGGACCAGAGACGTTAGCATCTGTACGTAGCTTATAGCCAATTATATCAAATATACTGATGACGTACCCAATACCTCATGAGGTCTAAAACAATTAGAGCTAAAAGCTGCTAATTTTTCTAAATAAACTTGTGGTCTAAGTTACATAGGATACTTTCTAAGGCTGCACTGAAAGGTAAATTGCCATCTGCAATAGTAATAAAAGACAGATATGCCCAGGCTAATGTTTTACAGTCGTTGCAGCACACTGATGCATGCCTTTCTAGATTTCACTCCGTTTTTTCCATGTTTCAATACAGTTTGAGGGAATATTATTATACATCCTACCAAATGCATTAAAGCAAGTTTTTTTTTTTTTTTTTTTTATCTGTGCAAGTTTGCACTTAGACTGTTTAAACAAGAGAGAGAAATGTGAGAAAATGTCAAAGCCTGTTTGAAGAAAAAGGTAAACTGATTACTTCTTGGATTTTGCCCATTGCAGGTTATTTTTTGAACATATCGTCAATGGTAAACGAGGGATGCTATAATGCATTCATAATGCTTTGATATGCAAAAATTTTAATGCAGTATGCATCGTCGCAGTGGTGGTTCACATGGCTTAACTCCTCTAAGCCGAGTTATTTTCATCTATGCGCCTTAGTTTAACTAAAAATCAACGACTAATGTTGGGTGGAAGTCACAATGTGCATGACGGAGGTGCTTTTCTGGTGTGCTATGCTATCCTTTTCGCTTAAATCAGACATGCCCAAAGTCCGGCCCGGGGGCCAAATGCGGCCAAATGTGGTCAATTTTCATCCGGCCCGCAGCCTCCGTCATAAAATCAATAACGCCTGGCCCGCGTGTAGAATTACGTAATACATTGGGCAGCAGCACAGTTACCTGCGTGTTCTAAGTGCTGCCATCTAGAGGCTCAAATAGGAACAGCAAACTAGTATGTGAGACCGGCGATAAAGTCAATTAACTGTATCCACTCCAGAGCGCTATGCCGCCGTCAGTTCCAACTTTTACCGACAGCTGAATAAGGACAGCTTTCCAGAGATTCGAGCATTTGGTAAGAAAATGCTAAGCTTGTTTGGGTCGACGTATTTGTGCTACACCGCTAGTGCGCACATCACCACTGTGCGTCCTGTCCCTGGGTCACCAAGCAAGAGAGAGATGTGCCAATCAACATTTATAGTTACTGTCATATTTTAAATGAGCCCTGCACTTGTTGATATGACAATTTCTCTGTTATTGTTTTTAAAAAATTCGGTAAATATTAAACTGCCATGGTGAGATATTTTTTTATGTTTCAAATGTAATTTGCACCCAAGAGTACAACTACTTCTCTTCAACTGTTACAAAAAAGTGAATTAAATTTCATTTTTAATACATTTTTGACACATCAGATCTGGCCCCCTTTGCAAAAAGTTTGGACACCCCTGGCTTAAATGCTCAAAATGAAGAGGAATGGCCTTTATTTACAGTGAAGTCTGCACACACCTATTTTTCCAGTTGGCTAAATGGTAAATGCCCATTTTTTAAATGAAAATGCGAGTGAAATGCTCACACTGTAGACGCCGCGTGAAGCTACCGTCTACAGCATCGTCATCGATGAAACACTTAGTGCGCTCTGTTTATTTTGTTTATCGCTTCACTCTATCGAAAGCATACGAAGTGTGTACAGAGCGTGCGCGAGCGCGTGCATTTCATTTGGAAGTGATCTCCTGTGTTTTTCCTGTTGCAGAGCACAGAAGCGTGCGGTGTGGAAGCTCAAAGCCCTCGCCCACATCAAGAGAAACCATCCGTCCTTACAGCCACAAGCCCCCCCCCCGCTCAGGCGTAATAACAGAGCCATCAAATAGCCATATTTATAATCTCCGAACGGGCCAATTTTAAAGTGGTCAACTCCAGAGGTATAGGGATTGTTGAGAGCAATTTGCGGTTTTCATTCTTAAAGAGGCACCATCCCAGTGGCAAATGAAATAAAGTCAGCTTCCTTTTTTTTTTTTTTTTTCCCCCCCCCATTTGTCAATATAAAAGAAGCTGGGTTTAATTACATATTTGGCTCTCGTCTGATATCGCTTCAAAATGATTTATTTAAATTGGGTCGGGCAAAAAGATTATTTCATTATAAGTGTGCCTCATGTTTGTGTGGCACGGAAATTACGGCATTTATCAATCTCCAACGTGCAGTGATCAGAAGCCGCTCTGTGGACGTGCATGGTTTTCATATGAAAGCAATTAGTGTGTATTTTCAGTAGCAAGCACAGCGCGCTATTTATTATCCTTTGTCTTAACTTTGTTGAGATAGAATTAATCTGTTTATCACAGGAACATCTCGACACACCTATGGCGCTTACAACATATTCCAGCAGCGAAACACGAAGCGAATGGCATGTGGTTAAGCAGCACGTTGTGAGCAGAACCAGCAGCGGATCAGCATACATGAACCCGTCTCATCTGGTCATTACTGTGCAGCCGTGGAGCCAAGCGTTCCCCGTCACTCCGCCGGTGTCTGACACTGATGAAAAACGCAGCGTTGCTCGCATCGCCGCAGCATTACCATTCTGTTTTCTCTATACGTTGAGATCGGATGACCCCGGAGTGTTGATCTAGTATGATAAATGTGCTGCCGTGCAATTGGCTCCTGATTCTTTTGTGTGCTCGTGTTTGCGTTCGCCTTCACAACCTATTATAACAGGGAAAGAATACGTCAACATGAAAAACTGGACTAAAAAACTAGAAATGTAGTGATATTCATCATTACATAATTAAATCTGATGTGCATCTATCGGGTTATATAATCTACCAAATTATTCTCATGGCATGATATGCATATAGATAAATTATCCTGGTGTACGGTTATAGCAATGTAAAGACACACAAGTAAAAGTACTACATGAACATTTATACTTAAATAAAAAGATGACATTATTAGATTTTTTTTTGGGCTCGTCATGATCATTTTCGTTTATAAATCATTGGTTGTTTGGTTCAGCAATTTAGATTAAATATATCATATAGCAGTCAGACACAGTGATATTTGAGAGAGTTCATAGGATTTACAGAAAGGCTGCAATAATTGCTTAAACAAAAGCAGGAATGTGCATAAACTCAGGCCCCCCAACAGAAAGAAAAACACATCAATATTGAGTAGATCCTGCAGAAGCCTCTAAATGCTTCCTATAGCGTCTGGATTCTGGTTGAAGTTGTTTTTCGATCATTCTTCTTTACAAAAACATCTCCAGTCCAGTCAGGTTTTGAGGGTTTCTGCGCATGGACATCGTCACTGATTCTTGAACAATGTTCGCAAGAATCTGCTGCAACTGACTGGAATCCATGGACCTCCGACTTTAACACGACTGCCAGTAGCAGCACTGGCCACAGCGTGATGGAACCAGCACCAGGTTTCACTGTGGGTTTATCTTGGAGTGCTGTGCTCCTCATCCACCATGCATAACCCCCCCCTGATATATCCAAATTACTCAATTTGAGTTTCATCAGTCCACAGCACCTTAGTCCAAAATGAAGCTGGCTTGTCCAAATATGCTTTTACAGACCTCCAGCAACTCTGTTTGTGGCATGTGTGCAGTAAAAGGCCTCTTCCTCATCGCTCTCCCATACAGCATCCCCCTTGTGCAACGTGCGCTGAATAGTTAAACAATGCACAGTGACACCGTCTGCAGCCAGATCGTGCTGTAGGTGTTTGGAGCTGGTCTGTGGGTGGACTTCGAGTCTGTTCACCAGCGATCTGCCACCGTTTATCTGAACTAGAACTGTGCCTGTGGTCTTTAATTGCTTTTTGATTAGAAGAATGTCCACACAGCCAATCAGAAGAGAGGCTCATTAATATATTAGTGAGACAGACATGAACCAACCTGCATTGTTTAGAGCCAGAAAACGCTAAAATATATTGAGATGAACTAAGAATACTGTCTAGTTAATTTAACTAGAACTGTGCCTGTGGTCTTTCCATTTACAACTGAGATTTTTTAATTGACAGCCAATCAGAAGAGAGGCTCATTAATATATTAATGAGATGGACATGAAGCAACCTGTTCCTTATTAGAACTTGGTTGGAAAGTCACACAAACTTCTATTAAAATACAGGAAAAGTTGAAATATGGGACCTTTAAGTAAACTGGAACTACGAATAGTATTTGCAGCCAGACCACCAATTATATAACAATCTAGTTAATTTAACTAGAACTGTGCCTGTGGTCTTTCCATTTATTTAATTTAATCGCCTTTTGATTAGAAGAAGGTCCAGACAGCCAATCAGAAGAGAGGCTCATTAATAATTAATTAATGAGACAGACATTAAGCAACCTGTTCCTTTTTAGTTGGAAAGTCACACAATCTTCTATTGAAATGCAGGAAAAGTTTAAAATATGGGACCTTTAACTGGAACTAGAAACAGTAGTTGTCAGGGGCCTGAGCGCCGTTTCTCTTTTTTCCTCCATCTTAATATTGAAGCAGCATCTTAAACGTGTTGTTTACCGACGCCGTCTGTGAATCCAGACTCTCGTGTGTGAGATATGCAACGCCAAAAACCCGTGGCCATTACCTCGAAGCCTCCTTTCATCTTCCTGCCCCCCCCCCCCCCCCCCTCCACCGCCGAAGGGTTGTGCTCACGCATGCCACCGTCGTAATCAGCTATTCTGATATTCAAATGAGCACGGAGGAGCATTATTCGCACATGTGCAGTCGAGTGACCAGAATACATCAAGGGACAGCTGGCATGAAAACGGCCTCTCATTTTTCATTCGCTCGCAAAAGGTGGAGATTAAAAAGGACTGAAGCGAGGCATGAGGAAGGAATATTTTGAAAAAAAAAAAAAAAGAAAGAAGGCAGGGGGTGGGTTGGGAGGGGGGGGGGGCAAATTACACTGCTGTCTGAGCAGGAAGGAAACCGGGTCTTTATACAGTCCTCAATAACTTCCTGTTAAATATCCGCAAATCACAAGCTCACAAAAGGATTAAAAAAAAAAAAAAGAGCATGCTGCAGACCCAGAGTCATCCAAACACTGGCTGTGTATTTATGTGACCCCCGCTTGTAGGAAGCTGACCACCACCAGGTCGCTCCCAGCGCGTGTGTGTGTGTGTGTGCCGTATAGAGGAGGATGTTATCAACATGGCGGGTGATGAGAGATGAATGGCGTCCCACAGGGCCCCGGCCTTAAGTCCCTGCACATGTGCGGCAGTGCGCTACACGCCAAAACCTAAAAATACAACTCCTGCAACTTTTCCGACTCCTGGCTCGGCCCATAAATCAGGAGCCCGGACGGCGAGGCCCGGACCTGGCAGGGAATCAAACGCGCCTCCGGTGACTCGGCCTGTCCGTCATCCTGCCAGCGCCGCCTCAAAGCCTCTTAATTAATGTACCGATCGAGCGCCGCATATCATAATGAACACACAGCCCCCTCTATGCGGGCCTTTCCTGGGCTTGTTATTCTTGGTCGGCGCTGAGGATACGTCCCTGTGTACGTTTCAGGATATTTATAGGTAATGGATCTATTAAAATGCATGAGAACGAATTAGAAAAAAAAAAAAAAACAAATAAGCGCGAAGGTGCTCAAACGAGCTCGGAATGTTTGGGAAAGGGGATTTTCAGTTTTGATGTGTTTTCGCAGCGTAACTGGCGAATTTATCACGTTCAGGTTTGTTGGTGTTACCCCGTCACGTTATTTCATCATTAGGAACACACAGGCCGTTTCGACTCGGGAGATTTTTCCTTTTTTTTCCCATGAGGATTCCCACCGGCTGCTGTGTGTGAATGATGCTCAGGAAGTCGACTTTCAAGAGTTAAGTAACCTTTTTTTAAAAAGACAAGACATAAGAGGTTCACTTTCCCCCAAACACATAGGTCTTTTTTTTCCACGCGGACCATATCTACCCTTTATGGAACGTTCTAACTCCTGGAGCTCGTTGCTCAGCCTCAGATGGCAGCTTTTCTGACAGCCGCAGGTAGAAGGTTAAAACCTCTCCATTTGTTACCCGCCGCCGCGCGTAATGCCACCTCCACTTATAAAGACGTCATAAATCTCGTAAAGCCGATCCTTTCTCTGCGATCCTCGGACCCCGGGACAGGGCTGATTTACGCCCGACAGCTTCTAGCTGACTTCTCATCCTTTATCCTCCTTTATTGCCGCCCTCTTCCTGTGTTGAGGCGACTATTCCCTTACCTCTCTTTTTTTTCTTTTTTTTTTTTTCAGCCGGAGCTCTCCCGTCTCCAGGTGTCTGGACTCTGACTTAGCACCGCGGCTAGCCAACACACACACACACACACACACACACACACACAGGGAAAAAAGGGGGGTCTACTTCCAGGGGAGGCTAATAGGATGTGACATCATTTATAGCTGACTGCGGGTAACGTGTGACATGTCCGCCCTCCACGCTGGGATGTATTTTTTCGGCGATTTTCTCCAAAACCAGACGTTTAAAAGTAAAAAAAAGTTGCATTAGGAAAAAGAAAACGTAATTTCCAAATTAAGAAATACAACAAACCCCTCCTCAGGCCAGGAGGGTTCCGCTGGGATTTACAGTTTTCCTGCCTGCTCACAAATCTCGCATTTTGATCAGATCGACCCTGGCCTCGGCCGGGGGAAGTTAAACGTGTAAATTCATCGAACTGGACTTCTCTGGAATTATGATCCGGGGGCTTTTTGATGAGGTAACTTTCACTCGATGTGCTTTCTAGATTATTTAAGAGGAGCATTGGAAAGGAGGAAGCACGCCGCATGCTGATGTGTATTCAGGAGGTTTTAACCTGTGTGTTCGAGCCACCTGTTGAAATCATATACCTCTCATATACTGATATACTACGTCTTGTACTCCCATAGATTCATCCTCTACTACACAGTATAACACTTAGTATGTTCTCTCGTCCCGGGCCATATGCTATTTCTCAAGCTTCATGGTTCTTGTTGTACTGGGAAGACCTTCAGCGGCTCCACTTTGAACCCCAATCCAATTCCTCCATGCAACTCAAAACCATAAGGAGCAATTTTTAAGGAGTCTTTGTTTCGGTCATTGAAGAAAGGAAACAGTCTTTCTTGGATATGTTTGTACTCAAAATAGTGGACTCTTTGTTTTTAAAAAGACTTTCATTTATTATGGCTTCGTGTCTCTATTTCTTCTGTGGCGCTGCATAAAGAACAGCGTCTCTGGCCTTTCCCCCCGTGTGTCCAAGTGTGTGTCTCCGTGCGTTTTGTGCATGCACACGAGGAGGAAGCCATGAGCAGAGTGTTTTAATGGTCTTCAGCGCTGTTGCCGAGGAGAGACAGGGGCGACCTCTAATAATCTTGTTTGACAGCTGGAAGCAGGGGCAGCTAGGCGACAGCGTCCCACGATGCAGTTGTAAAAACAAACGGCGTGTGAAGAGGCGTGAGAGGTGCTTTTCACCACGTTGTGGGCCTCTTATCTGCAGCAAAACATGTGCACACACACACACACACATGCATGCATGCACACACTACAAGTGTAAACTCCAAACAGGCCTTAAATATGTCAGACTTTAATCCAGTCTACTTCACACATGTGCATATTATGACAAGCACAACTTCACTTTTCGCTGAGTCTCTCTCGCTCTTTTGGTGTGGACATGGGGGGTGGGGGGGTGGGGGGTGTAATCCTGTTAAGACCTGCCAGGCCCAATACAATGACAGGTCAAACCACTGCTACCCCTCCACCGCCACACCAGGATCAGGGGTGTTAACACTCCCATTCTCCTATTTAGTGGTTACTAAACCACTTTTTGATTATACAAAGTGAGAAATGCTGTAACGAAGACTCCTGCTTGCTCTGTATTATAGCCCCCATGCTATAAATTAATATGGTGGTTATCTGTATAAGCATCTGATCACTTTTATGTAAAAAATACAGCAAAACCTACCAGCATCAACTCTGAACTAAGGAGGAAATTAACAGAGGAAATTTTCAAATCAGTCTATAAAACCAAATGTTCCCACCACAATGCAACTAGGGCCAAGAAGATAATAAAATAACACAATCATGCTAATAATCTACTTTTAGTCCCTTGTGTAATTTTCATTCATGCCAATTGTGTTGATAAATACATGAACATACATAGTGTACATCATCCCCAAACCGTATTTCATATACAGTGATTTCACGACTATAAGGCGCACATAAAAGTCATATTTTCGTGGATTGTAGATAAAATAACGGGGATGTGCGTTATGCAGAACATCGTTGTTTTAACAACCTGAAAATGGTAAAGAGACACGCTGATAAAGCACAGTTTAAACTGAAGGAAATCAGCTACACAGCTGAGTTTAAGACATAAGACAGGTGGTACGAGTTGCAGGAAAGACTGGATCAGTGGATCACAGAGCAGAGACTGGATCAGTGGATCACAGAGCAGAGACTGGATCAGTGGATCACAGAGCAAAGACTGGATCAGTGGATCACAGAGCAGAGACTGGATTAGTGGATCACAGAGCAGAGACTGGATTAGTAGATCACAGAGCAAAGACTGGATCAGTGGATCACAGAGCAAAGACTGGATCAGTGGATCACAGAGCAAAGACTGGATCAGCGGATCACAGAGAAGAGACTGGATCAGTGGATCACAGAGCAAAGAACGAGTGAGAGAAGCGTTCCTATGGTCACCATTTGACTAAAAGCAGTAAAGCAGCAGAAGAAATGAAAACTGAACATTTCCGTCTTGGTGCTTTCGTTTCGGTGCCATTTCTCCATCCAGACCAGGACTACGGTAGCGCAGCAACTTCCAGCGGATTATAACGCATCATTTAGAGGAAAGTGACTCTGATGGTGAAGAAAGTGAAGCTGGCATGTTTGATGGAGATTTAGCTGCTGTTGGAATCAGAAACAGAGGATAAGGACTTTGATGGTTTGATTGATGACATTATCCCGCTCTATTTTTAAATACACACACTTGTGTGCTTGTTTTATCCGTGTGTTTTACCATGTCCTGGATGATTAATAAATGTTAGTACTTTGTAATCAATACTTAAATAAAGCACAACCAAACTCCCGCTCTATTTCTGTATATAAAACCCGCGCCCTATAGTTAGGTGCGCCTATGTTTGTGGTAAATACTATATATATATATATATATATATATAGAGAGAGAGAGAGAGAAGGGAATAGGGAAAAGAGTTTGGGGTCCCTGGTGTACATTATGCCATTCAGTATTAATGTTAGAATTTATAAAACAGGCAGCAGAAGTGATGATTATTCATTTAATCAATAACTCTGAGTGGATTTATAGTGAGGGTTTCATGTCCCTCATGCCTGAGATTGTCAGCAATCAAGGCTTTGACTCTTCCCTTTCCCTTATTATAACAGCTCACCACTGTATTACTCGCCCACATCTGTTAATATTTTACCAATTTCTTGATTTAAAATACATTACAAATACAGTATTATGTAACGAGAACGTACCAAAATATTAACACAGAATCAGTTTCAAATACTTTTTGGATTTTGGGTCATTAATACTTTCAGTAACCTTAGACAACAATGGTAGATTCTGTAAAGCAGAGTTTTTATACTCTGAGTGATACTGGCAGTGTATATTAGCGTATTTTCAGTCATCCAAACACTCCGCTGATTTCAAAGCTCCTCGGACTGGAGGAGAAAGTTGGCAGGATTCTGCCGCGCGATGCATTAAAAATAGAGACTTCTTTTCAACTTTAATTTCGCACTTGTCTCTCCGGTGCTCGGAACGCGGAGCTCAGCGGTCACGCTGTAGAAACCGCAGCGTGCAGCGGCGGCCCTGTTTGGCCTAACTTAACAAACCTCATTATTAGACGAGGGAATCTCTTTATGACAGCTACTTTCTGACTAATGGCTCGCTCTTCACACACATCCTGCACCTTAGTATGCATTAGCTATGTATGTGTACATGTGTGTATGTGCGTATATATATATATGCAAATCTGTGTATATGTATGTAGGTATGTACGTGCATGTATGTATGGTATATGCTTGTTTTTCTTTTGCAACTTATCAGTATTTTTTTTCTCCATTCTATGTCCATAATGCATACTGTGTATGCGGATCATCAACAAATTCTACGAATTTCGTACACAGTGTTGTGTACTTTTATAGCTTTTATCTTCTTTAGTTTTTATTTTCTTGTCTTTACTATTTACGTCAATGTATGTCAATAAAGTCTCTTATCTTATCTTATCTTCAAGAGCATATGTTCGTGTCTGCGAGGGGGGTCGCGTCGCCCCCCGCAGGAGTGGAGAGTTCACACCAATGCACGCCGCGACACAAAAACACACGCTGTGTTTTTTTTTTTTTACTGCGGGCGCTCAGCTCATTCGGGCTCTGACCACCCCCCCACCGCCCCCCATGGTCCCCAGGGATCACACAGCGTCACTGGGCGCTCACGTCCTCCCGTACAGGCAGGGAGCCAGTTGCCGGGTCCATGGGGGGGGTGTGGGGGACGTGTGAAGGGCAGAGGGAGAAATCCGAGAGGAAAGAAAAAAAAAATCTGGATGCGATGGGGGGGGTTACATATCACATAGTTTATCATATACAAAAGTCCCATGTGTGCCTGTCACGACGGAGACGGCGAGCTGAAGAGTAAACGTCGGCGTGCTGATGGAGAAGAGGCTACACTGCAGCCATTGTGTGGAAACTTTGGAAAAAGTTGCCTTACTGTACCTAAAGAGTGATCTCTCAATCATTAAATGTAGTCAACAATATATAGTATGAGATCAAATTTGACTGTGGTGCATGAAATGTGCTCGAAGAACAGAAAAGAAAAATAAGTGCTATGATTCAGCTTTTGTCCACTATATTGTTCTAGGCTCCCATCAAGGGAAAGAAAAAGCTGTGTCATCAACAGGGGAAGCAGCAGAAGTGGGTGGGGGGGTAAAGTGGGAAAACTGGCTGGTTCCCAGGCCTGCCTTCAGGGCTAATGCCCTCTCTTCTTGGAAGGACATCAGCAAATCTCAGGTTTTAAGAACTGAGGGGAACGGAGAGGTCAAGGGCAAAAAAAAAAAAAAAAGAATAAAAAATTGTTTAAGGACCCGCCCGCTGAGTGAGGGAGACACCGAGTTGGATAGATAGCGAGGGGAAAAAGGCAGATGAGAGCGGATCAGAGGAAGACGTCAAGAAGCTTTGCTCAGCAACGAGTCTGACTTCCCCAGCATCCTCTCCTCCGGCGGGCCGTGCCAGCCCCACATAAACACCATGAAAGCCTGTGGAAAGTTTCACTCCTCTCTGGAGGCTCCCCCCCGCTCTTCTTCTCTACTCACTCATTTTATTTCTGTCTATCTGGAACCTGGACTCTCTTGTCTTGTTTTAGGAAAATTCCACCACTGATGGTGGTGGTGGTGGTGGTGGTGGCGTGCGCACCCCTGCGGCCCTAACGTCTTCCATGTGACCGTCAACGGAGGCAAATTCCAGTTTTGTGTTTGTTTTAGGCAAACAGATCAGTTGCCACTTCATCCATCTAGTTTACCCCTCTGCCCCAGACGCTCGCGTGGGCGTACAGGAAAAAAAAAAAAAAATCCCCCCACCTACACTCATCACCTCTTCCACGCTTTTATTTTCAACATAATGTGACAAAGTCTTTGAATATCAGGAGGGAACGGGACATGGAGACATTTGCATTGGCTTGTTAAAAGTTACCAATTAGGAAAAGAAAGGCCTCACACATAGTGGTGCAGGCTCTGCTGGGGTAACGTCTGAAATCAGGACAACATCGCCATCTGCAGGAAAAGCAGCGAGATCAAACCCCTTCTACATGACAGTGCTACCATAAAAAAGAAAACTACAAATTCATCTTTTTGACTTGTAGAATTATAATTTGAATATATAGGCAGATTTGCAACGCGGCCTCCCCCGCAGCAGGTGGCGCTCTGAAAGGGTTCTCCATTCACCCGGCTGTTGCGGTGGGAGCCGCTGGACGCCGGCCTTGTTTGTTTAGCCCAACAGTGTTGACGCCCACCCACAGGTGCCAAAGGTGGAGCGAGGCCCGTGCCAGCTGTTTGCAGGCCCCTGCCCGACCGCCCCGATCTCACAGGAAGGGAGGAAGTGGTTGAGTTACCCAGCAGCAAATTTGAGGTTTATAAAGGGAGAAAGCCGTAAAAAAAAAAAAAAAAAAAGCCCAGTGCAGTTTCCTTCAACTCAGGCGCCCCCCCCCCCACCCCCCACCGGGTGCTGCTCCTTCCTAATATGTCATTCTCTCATCGTCATTAGTCAAGTGTCGGGATCGCTCTCAACACCCGGTCAGAGATAGTGGATGCTTCAATTCATTTTTAGTGTTACGGCGAGTTGCCGTGGGGGGGTGGGGGGACGTTCCGATTTCACGGAAGCTTGATTACCTTGTAAAGTCGGATTCATTGCACCATTAATCTGTTGCTACCTGCGTCGCGCCGGGGGAACCACCCACCCACCCACGACACGTGCTGATGCAAAGCGTGATATCAGTCATCGCCGTGGCGGGCTTAGCAAATAGTACACGCACAGTTTTAACTGCATGGGACGGTGGGGGGTAAGGGGTAGGGGGGGGGAACCTTTGCACGTCTCATGATAGCATAAAGCTGCATTTCAGCCGAGATGTGAAATCAGTTAGGCATGTCTAGCATTTGGGTTTCATGAAGGCTTACCTTAGCGTGGTCCTGCCTCTGTGCCAAGAAGTAATAGAAAGAGGTGGAGGAGGTGGGAGGGAGGGGGGGGGGAGCTCCGCTCGGCTTGTTATTGCCAGTACAACGGAGCTCAGTTCACACTCAGCTGTGGCATATTTGGAAAACTTCAAGCAAAGCGGCGAGAAAAAAAAAAAAGCTTTTAAATCAGTTCCACTCTCCAGTAAATTACAACCCTGCATTTTTAATTTCCTCTCTCCATACAATGTTATTCATTTGCATCCAAGCCAAACACGGGGCCCCTGCAGCTTGCATGGCTCCTGCAGGACAAACTGGCCTCTCATGCGGCCGCTACCTGTCAGAAAAACCAGGGGCGTGACCCAACAAAATCTGCAATAGAGGTGTGTGAGCTGAAAAAAAAAGTAGCAAAATGAGACTAAACAAAACAAAAGTGCAGAGTTTTACATCATGTGTGGTTTGGGATATTCTAAATATAATCACTGCAGTCACTGGTGATTATCTTAATAAATTTGTCCAGATGAACACTGCGGATAAATGATGTCTGCAGTCTTTTAAAAAGATCCCATAATGCACACTTTTCCTGGGTTTTATTTGAAGTTTTTATATCCTTAACAAGATATATTTGTGGCTTTATGGACCAAAAATGATCCCAATATAATTTTTACATCTTTCTGAAACTTCTCTCTCTTTCTCTCTGCAGCTCTACAAAGGTTATTTTCTTTCTGTCTCATTAAAATTAACGAGGCTCCTCTCCGATTGGCTGATTGGAACGACTATGACATCACAACTTCACAGAGGAGCTTTAAGGTTTCTGAATAGAGGCCGTGTCTTGTTACATAACGCATACCTTCTACGATACGAGTCTTTTAAGAAGATGCAACAAAAGAACTGAAAAAATCCTTAATTTGTGCACTATCCATACCACTTTTACATGACAAAAACGCAATTACGCGCCAAGAAGAGAACGTGCATAGTCAAACATGTTTATTCCATGCCTCAGGAAACCGTCTAAGCCCCTCTAACCACTAGAAAGAGACAGGACTTGGCTGCCGACATAACATTAAGAGCCCGTCACTGTAACAGCAAAGGCTCGTTTGTTAGTTCTGCGTATCTAAATACCATCTGAAAACCGTGGCTCATTTTGATTAAGCGTTTGCTTCCGCTCCCGCCTGAGCCGCGTGAACGCGAATTCGGGAGTTGTTTCATTAGCAAGAAAGACGTAATTTAAAAAAAGACAAAGCAGCACATCTGCTTCCACCATCAGCTCTGAACACCACCTCTGTTTGACAGAGACGTCGAACAGGTTTCAAACAGGAAAGCGGATACAGGATTTTCATGTTGCTTCTGCTCGTTCAGCTCTTTCCGCAGCCACACAGGGCGATAGGATAAGGCACCTGGCTTCTGCTGGGGCAGGCCTGGCGTGTCCACGTAATGCGGAGAGACAGCGGCGGCGAGGGGGGGGGGGCTCGAAACCTCGGAACACGACAACGCAATCATGTCGTTACCCCGTCGGGCCGTTCTGCCACGTCGTCGCCGGCGTCGCCGAGACACCGGGGTTCGGTTTCAGCTCAGACTCGGCTGACCTCTGCTTCGCGGCCCACCAGAACGAGTGGTGGGGGTGGGAGGGTGGGGGGGTGGGGGGGCGCTGCAGCAGGCCGGCGTCCACGCTGGCGCTCGGCCTAGCTAAACATTTTACTTCCATAGACGAAAACAAAACCGTTTCGCCTTTCCTCCTCCTCCTTCCCCCGTTTCTAAAATATTTTTTTTCATCCAGCATCGAGCAGGACATAATTCTAGTAACTTTTCTGTCTTTTTTTTTTGTGCTGCCGCTTGCAGAATTCCGCCAAAATTCCTTTCGCACACCCCCTCCGTCTTTCTGCTCCAGTGTTGATTATTTTGCTTTTTGTCTTTTCTTTCCCCCTAAATGTGTTATTCATCCTGTCCCGTGTGTCTCCAGGCACACTTCAGAACTGGATATAAAATAAACAGTCGCGTTTTCGCCGCCCCCCCCCACCGCCGTCGCTAGGCCCTGACTGCTGCATATACCTGTAACAATAAACAGCTGGGTTCCTGCTGCTTGTTTATACTCATCTCTAGCCGTTTTGAGGACAGAAGCACAACAGGAACTGGACTGTGTATGGATTTGCTAGGCAGACGCCCACTGGGAAGCGCGGGGTTGGTGGACGCTACTAGACCATGATGGAGGCTGCTGGCAGGTAGCGAGCGCTGCGTCTGGCAGAGGCCAGGTTTACCTTGGAGGGACACCAACCATCTGCATGCTATAAGGAACTAAAATTGCCAGCTTGATGTCCGGCGAGCGAGACAAAACCGTTCCACATACATGAGCGTGTGTTTGTCTGACTGTGCATGTATGGCTGCACGAGGGATCCAGACAGAAACAGAAACACAGAAGACAGGAGAGGCAGCTACCGCTCCAGTGTTCATTATCCCAGAATCACCCTTTTTGCCGCAAACTCATTGCTGTGATTCACTCATCACTTTTAATGGGCGCGTTCAAAAGCCTAAGCCTAAGCGAAACATTACTTTTGAGTCATCAAATCTCCGCTAAGTATTTTCTAGGAATTACGGACCATGCCACATGATTTTGGCCACATGCTGATGTTCGGCGTTCCATTTATGAAGATGAGAGTTTGCGTCCTGTCATGGGCCATTTGACCAGAAAGGAGTTGATTAAAAACAGTGGTGGAATCCTTCATTCTCACTGTTCTTGTCTGGTGAAAGGTCTGTCTATGCCCTGGATGATATAAAACTAGGGATGCACCGATGTGAAAATTTCGGCCGATATCGATATCCGATATACATATCGGCAGTCACTGCCGATACCGATATTTGCCGATATCGATATATGAGGAGAAAAAAAGTTTTCTGTAGTGTCACAAATTTAGTACAGACCAGAAGAAACACTGTACATTTGAAACGCACAACAGTGCTCTTTATTTAAAGGAAGGCTCACTGTGAAACTCTGTCATGTGGTTAGAGGAAGTACGGCGGAGCGGACCCGATGGAGCTCTGCGAAGGCGGCGACGTCGGCGGCCGCGGCGGAGGAGGTGGCGGCAGGACGGCGTCCGACACCCCGGAGCAACGTTCCGCGCGTTTTTTTTGTCTTTTCGGGCGATGCGATGTGACGGAGGAGCCCGCTAGGAGAAACCGCTACAGTTAGTTGGGTCACTGTCTGCGTGTCTCTCGGCGACGCGCTAAGCTAGCTGGTCCTAGCGGGCCCCCCCGTCACATCGCATCGCCCGAAAAAACAACGGCCTCCTCCGCCTCCGCCGCGGCCGCCGACGAGAAGGCGGCAGGACGGCGTCCGACACCCCGGAGCAACGTTCCGCGCATTTTTTTGTCTTTTCGGGCGATGCGATGTGACGGAGGAGCCCGCTAGGACCAGCTAGCTTAGCGCGTCGCCGAGAGACACGCAGACAGTGACCCAACTAACTGTAGCGGTTTAACTCTGCACATTGTTGACATATCGGCCAGAATTTGTTGATATTGGACCGATACCGATAAGTTAAAAAACGTGACATATCGGCCGATATATATCGGTTGGCCGATATATCGTGCATCACTATATAAAACCATCATAGAATCATAGAGTTTGATGGACTCTTCCTAGACACTCTCTAGATCAGGGGTGTCCAATCCTGGTCCTGGAGGGCCAGTGTGGGTGCAGGTCTTTGTTCCAACCAGGCCTTAACACACCTGATTCTACTAACGAAGGTCATTAGGAAGCGGTTAATTAGGTGGCCCTCCAGGACCAGGATTGGACACTCCTGTTCTAGATCGACCCATTAAAACAACCATTACGTTAAAAATGGACAGACCCACGACAAGTAGACGCCGATGAGCGACGAGAGTGCAGTTCATGCCGTGAGCAGTCCATAAATAAGCTTCACCAGCGTCTCAGGAACAACGCTTTGGACGGACGCCTCTAAATCAGCTGACAAGAAATCGTCATCCGGGGAAAACAACGGAGACAATGGAGGTATGAATGTCGTTTTGGCCAATCCCCGCTCAGCTTCCTGCGAACTCTTGATTGGTTTTGCAGAAGGATGTGGGACTCCAGTGTGGCAGCTGCATAAAATAAAGTGACAATTTTTAATGGGGTTTCAAACCTCAACGAGTCGATGCATCCTGCCAAGCGCCCCCCCTAACCCCTCCCCCCGCCTCGCGATGGCGTGCGTCCAAATCCCTGTTTTATCGAACAGGACACGGAGGAGTGAGCTTGTTCTCTCAGCTCGGTACCATTAGGAGGCTTTGATGCCGTCGACCGTTTTCTCGAGTTGCGTTTCCCATCAGAAGGGGCTTGTTATATGTGCCATATGTGTACATGGACCACCGCGCCGTGCTTTCAAATCACTCATTTCAAGGTGAATGCTCCCCTGGCAATCAATGGCATCGGAAATGTCTTTAAAGTGGAGTAAAACCTAATAGGGTCAGGTCAAAGCTGTGAGGTCCATGCAAAGCCGGTTTTATGATGATAATAAAAAACCTAATGAAAAACATTCTTCACTATAGAAGAAATGAAAACCCGACTGGGGCGTAATGTGCGCCATTCGCCTGTCTGTTTTACAGTGCGTTCAGTACACACTCCATGACCGAGGACTGGCTGGAATAGGTGTTCATTCACACACACACAGAAAGAGAGAGAAGAACTCAGAGATTAACAGGAAATGCAATTACTGTCTGTCTGGGCACAGCATTCCTCGACGGTATGGCCAATTTCACAGCAATTTTAGTGAGTCAACAGGTCGTAAGTAATCATAATGAGCACCTTAATGTTTTCACATGGAGCAGAGCACCCGTTTGTGGTTTTATCCCATGGTCATTTGATCCTTCTAATCATCCACAAGCTATTTAAAATGTACACAGGAGCTGTGGGCTTGTACAAGTCCCAGGAGAAAGCCCGCCGCCTCCGTGTGTGTGTGTGTGTGCAATACTGTCATTTAAACACTGTGTCAACAGGGATCGGGTTCCTCTCATGGTTTTCTCTTTGGCTCCAAGGCTGCGGACACACTGTGAAAGTGGACACTGCACTGACATGCTGCCGTCAGGGCGTCGGGAAGGGAGTAGCTAAATGCAAGTCATTACGGCACAGCGCTTTTTAAAGTCGTGTTATGCCAGGTAAGGGTCAGACTTTTATGCGTGCGACTCTGCAAGTTACATAAACGACGGGCTTCAAACTCAAACACTGCACCCCTAAGGGCTTGTCTATGCTATTACCTGATCAAACAGGCCTTTAGAGCGGGTGAAACGTAATATGGGATCAATGGCTGCTGAAATAGACCCAGTTACTTTACCTAAAAATTACCCAAACGGGAAACAACACACCATACTAGCGACACTGACAACTTAACACTGACAGTCCACCACAGACGACTTTGCAGTGGACTGCAAAACACCTCCAACACCCTCGCTGCAAGAAGGAGCGCTTCCACAGATCATTCATCCCGACAGCAAAAAGACTTTATAACTCACTGTAGTCACTTTACTCTACACACACATCCTGCACCTTAAGTATGCAATAGCTATGTATGTGTACATGTGTGTATGTGCATATATATCTGTAACGCTGCAGTAACAGACAAATTTCCCCATTGTGGGATCAATAAAGTTTTATCTTATCTTATCTTATATATATGCAAATATGTAAATATGTGTGTATGTGTATGTATGTAGGTATGTACGTGCATGTATGTATGTATATATGCTTTACTTATACATACTTTTTTCTTGCTATTTATTAGTATTTTTTCCTCCATTCTTATGTCCATAATGCATACTGTGTATGCGGATGTACCAAATTCGTAGAATTTGTTGATTAAGCGAGCAAATTTCCCCGTTGTGGGATCAATAAAGTCATATCTTATCTTACCCTAAAAACTGAAATAGAGTTTTAGACGTTAATAAGGAGAAATCTTGATAACCAGCCAGCAGCAAGTCAAAGGTTTTACGTGTCGTTTGCGTCGTGTTATCGTTTAAAAAGGAAGTATTTGAAACAGTTGGTCTATATAATAAAGTCATTATGAGCAGCTTTTATACTGGAGTTTTTATCTATGTTGGAGTGTTGACGTAGATTTTTAGTAAAAAAGTCACATTCTTGTTTGTTGGGATGGCTCTATTATGAGTTTCCTTTTATTTACCCTCTGCATGTCCCCCCTGGGGTAAATCATGGGAAGATTTAATATTTATTATTACCTCTGTTTTCTTAGCATGATAACTTAAAAAGTTCTAGACGGATTTTCGTCAAATTTTTATCAAATCTTGAAAACGGAACCATGAACAGAAGATGCAATTTTTGGGAAACATCTGAACAAAATCCTGGTTTCCTGATCATTTTGAATTGTCTGTCCTTTGTACAGGTGCTATCATCTGGGGCCACCTGGTGGTGATATCTTGTACATGCACAGTATAACAAAGGTGGGTGGGAGTCATAAATGTTTGGTGGAAGTCTGCTGCAACATTGGATGTTCAAGGATTCTTTGCATTTGTGTGCCTTACCCAATATTACAGACCTGTCAGTGTCGTTTATGATTCAACATTGACTTTTAACGCTCTTAGCCCTTTGCTAAGATGTGTAGGATTCATAGCAAACGAACGTCTAACTCATCCAGTGATTGTCGACTGTGCGATCCATTTCTCTCAATGCAATGGCGTTCTGCAAAAGGTATTCCATGCACAAAAAAATACAGAAAGAAAAACAATGGCTATGAATTAAACCACATCATCTGAGGCAAATCCCCGCACACACATCCCAACCCACGCTTACGCACATTCTAGAAGTTTCGGGGTGAAATCGGCTCCTGGGAGATGTGATTTGCGGATTGTGCACAGCTGCTGCAGCAATTACCCGATATCAATTACAGCACATTAAAGGTGTGGTCTGACAGCAATCAACCCGAGATGTATGCAGATAACTTTGCATATTTTGACCTATATGATGTCTCTATTGCAAGGGTTGCAAATGTTATTTCTGCATTAGGTTACATATGCATGACTATTTCTGCATCTTTCATATTGATTTCTATCCTAACAATGATTTCATGTGTCTTTGGTTGCCACTATGCAGGTAAAGCCCATTGATAATAAGCTTTGTGTCAATCTTCATGTGGATTTTTTGCAATGCTTTTAGAGACGCCACCATATCACCACCAAACCAATTTTTTGCCAGTTTTTACAGCATTGCATGACCAGGATTCTGCCTCCACCGGTGATCCACTCGCTCCACGTGAGGCCGATCGCTGCTGGAGATGCTGTGGCCACACGGACCCTGACAACACACAAGCCGTGGCTGTGTGAACCGGGTCCAGGTTGTCTGTGCATACCTCCGTCGGTGCCAAAATGATTAAACAAACAGCCCCTTTGTGCGCGGGAGCCTTGATTAAGCTCGGTTTGTATGTACCCCTTCCGAAAAAAGAAATATAGGAAAGTGCCTTTGGTGGTGCCAAAATTCACTCGCCCTGTTAAAACATTGCTGCTCCCAAAAGCTGTTTTAACTCTTTCACGTGGAAACGAAATTTATCATGCTTCTCTTGACTACTCAAAGTTTTTTTTTTTTATGTGAAACTTTATCAGCATTAGTGGTCACAGAACGCTGACACCAATAAACCTCAATAAGAGATTATTCAGCCACCATAGAAGTGGAAATAGGCTTGTTGTGGTTTTCTCAATAGATCATGAAATCTTCAACTTTAATACGACACAAGGCAGAACGAACAGCTTAAAACGTTATTTCATATGAGGAACATTATTATAATTAGAATTTATCTATACTTATTACTGATTATAGAAATGTCTTAGATATTCTAAAATAAAGTGAGAATGCTTCCAGACCTACTGCAACTTTTTATTTATCAATTCACTTCATTTACAGGTCAGTAAACAGAAAAGAAAAAAAAAACATTAATTATTCATTATTTGCTGCAACTATTCTCCTGGATTCTCTCGCTCACAGACTTCCAAAGAACTAGGAGGGAACTTTGTTCCAAGAGTCTTGAAACTTGCCAAACTTCGTCTGTGAATTTAGGTTAGAGGATTTATTTTGCTTCCTATCACTGGAAATACTTCTTTTTTTGACTCTGGCTGTATGTTTTGGGGTTTTTGTCAAGAAGCAGAATACTTTTTTTGGAGTGATCAGATGCCTCGCCGATGTTTTGTATAATAGATACGAATCTAAACATCTAAATTGCCCAAAACTTTCACCCATTACTGAATATTTTTTGGGTTAAGATTAAATCTGTGACTGCCTTCAATCTATGTGTTGCAAGTCAGCATTATCACAAATAAAATAGTAGAATAACTGTGTAGTGTGAGTGACAAGAACTGATGAGATGAGCGGCCCTGCCCTCTAGTGGCCACTTTCTGACTTGCAATGTTTTAATGGGTAATTTTCTTTTAACATTTAGACAGATTGATGCATTTTTAACAATTTATAGACTTTAAATAATTAGTTAATGAATAAGATAATCTACAGATCTTAGAAAGAGAACGTATAATAACAAGTTTCTCACAATAAGCATCTAATTATCATTAATATTCCCTTAATTTAGCATTAACTCAAACCTGACTGAACCTTACAGGACATAAAGACTTAATTTGTGTAACTTTAAATGCTAAATTTTTTAATAGATGTACCACTACTTCCATATTTTAGAGCTTCAGAAAAACAGGAGCAGGTATTTTTTGACACTAATTTTGATCTCATATTCAGGCTATAGAACGTGTAGCATCGATATAAGCAGCATCCTCGCTCTCTATTCCTGAAACACTCTGAATTTTCCTTTTCACTAGGTTTAGTACAATCTCTGAGATGACACAGCAATGAATAAATAATGAAACTCCTTTAGGATCATGTCTTGATTTAATATTCTTATGATTTTCTGTCTCCACCAGAGAGCTGTTCAATACGTAATGTTCAGGCATTCTGGAGGACTTCCATAATTGAAGTGAGGTTCCCTTTAAAACAATGTTCTTTAAAACAACTGAGCATTATGTAGTCGTTACAATGTGTAATTCATGAGAAATGCTTGTAAGGGGATGTTTTTACTGTTCTACCTGTCCTCATTTCTGATGCTACAGGAAAGGAAAAGTCGTATTAACGATAGCTCCATTTCATTAATTGCCATGGAACTGTCCCATTTAAATACCAGAAACACAGCCATTATTAATATTATCTTATTTCCACAAGTTAAAATATGTACAGTGGCTGATCTGTTCATGAAAAAGCAGGTTGATGCATGTGAATACAGCAATGAGTTCAGACTGTAATGCCCTGTTGGAACTCTAGAGGGCGTCTTGTACCCAGAAGTCATAACGAAACAGCATTTGACTCCAGAGGTTTGCAGATGTTCTAAAATAAAACAGTTTGAACTGGATTGAAACTGCATCACACATCAAAGTCGCCTAACCAAACATCTTAAATTTACTTTTTCCCTGCTAGTTTTTCGGGAACAACTTTAAAAGATTTTCCGATTATTTGTACGTTTTGGACCCAAGTGAGTTTAGACAAGTGTGGCAAAAAACTACAGAAGAAGACAGTTGTACGGTTTCTACTTATTTAATTAGAAGCCCATATTATAATCAAAACAGCATTAAGCCTGGAGGGAGTTCAACACTTAACCTCTTACTGGACAGATCTCCAGGGAAATTAACACAATGGAAATCAGACACACAGAAACAATAAATGCATGAAGTCAGTCAGGAATCATTATCATCAATCTTTCTCACGTGTTGGTTTTTACCTCTCCATTATATCCGACTTTTCAGACAGACAAATCCACATAATTGCAATCGGTATTCAATCACAAACGATGACGCCGACACGTCACAGGTCAGGGAGTTTGAGTAAATGAATGCATGTCAGAAGAATAGCCGCCATCGACTTAATCCCCCGATGGGTTGTCTCTGTCACCATCTGTCAAATGACTTCCTGAGCCTGGTGGTGTTATCGATGAAATTATTGACTGGTGCAACAGCGCTTTTTGTTTGTTTTTTTTACAGCTGAATGTCAGTGGGAGTCTTCAGGCATCAGCCCTCGTTATCCCTCACTTGTTCGTATGAAAACCTCAGCATCAACACCATGAAAATCACACGCTGTGAGGATATAAGACAACAGCAATTCTTCCTGACCTGACCTCTTCCACATATAGATGCAAAGGAGGTCAGATCGGTCCTTTCTGACACACAAAAAATAAAAATAACATGAACATACGGCTTCGTTCCAACCTCCACGGTCTGGCTAATTAAAACCAGCAGGAATGACTCTGCAGCTCATGATTTACATGATCAAACTCTGCGATCTCCTGCATTGTAATCGGGAGGTTAGCCCTTATTAAAAAACTGGAAACACACACTCTAAGAGTTTGTATTGGGACAGGAGAGGTCATGATAGCATCAGGCTATCTGCTGAAGCAAGACGTTTTTGAAAAGTTTAGATTATAAACTACTATAAACTCTATTTAATCGTACATGCTGCACAATTAATTCCATAGACTCTACAAGACTATTTTGCTTAGACTAGTGTCATAAACAGGTTTTCAATGAAGCTTCCTTCACAGTACTGTAAACACATCACCGTTACTCTATTTACAGTCACAGAAACAAACTAGAGCTGCAAAGACTCTATTAATTATTGAAATGATTAATTGACAGTTGGTGCATAAAATCGTGTAAAACCAGACCAACACTAAGATTATCAGTTTACAGTTATATAAGAATAATCAGACCATTAACACAGCATATATAAGTAATTGTGTGTTTATTTATGCCCTATAAGCCTGGATTTTAATATTAAGGTGATAGATTAAACATCATATTTAAGCAACATGATGTTTGATCAGCAGTTTTTCTACCACCACCAACACAGCAGGTGACCTACAGGCCCAGGTCCAGTGTGCAAAAAGGCGTGAAAATTCAGTCTTCTTTTCAATAGTTTTTTTAAGAAAATGTCATTTTGTTTGAAATATGTTCCTCCTTTTCACGTCATTCTGCTGATGCATGCATGTCACTTCCCAGCAGTTCTGCAGCATATGATAATGGAGGATAACAGGACAACTGTGCACGGTCACGTAAGTTACACCCTCAGACATGGATAGGGTTTTTTCTTTTTTTTTTGCCTCGCAGTGACACTATGTGATGTTTTTCGCTGCCTTTTTTCACACATGAAGAGGTGCAAAGAACACCCGGATAAATGTGGAGAGGGTGCGAGTTAAACACACGCTGCAGGCTCCGTGAAAACAGGGTTATGGGTTCAGTTGTCCCTCGAGTCACTATGAAAAAAAAGACATTAAAATGTGACAAAAATGTTCCATTACTGGTTAACCGTGTCCATTTTAGACAAAAATAATACATATCAAACTGAGACATATAGTCTACATAGTATACTTTTTTTATTATTATTATAGGTTGTTATAATATATTCAAAGTTTTATAACTTTTATGTTGGTTCTGCTAAATACAGAAGGTGTGTGCCATTGGGGAGAAGAAGGAATTAGACTATGAGCACACGAGCATAAACAACTTCACACATATTAAACTGCCTTCGCGCCCGGTTTGCACCATAAATTCCCCATGACTAAAATATTAATCCCATTCCACCTTACCTTCAATTCAATCTTCAATCACACGCACGGCGGACAATAAAGCTTACGTCCCTTTTCTCCTTTTTCCATTATTAATCTAAACATGTGTCGACTTTAGCCTAATTTACCAAGTAATTTTGCAATGGATCCATTAATGTGATTAAAGAGATAGAATCCATCTCTTTTGTGATGTCGCTGCCTTTAAGGAGTAGTGACGAACCGCCTTTTCCACACATTCTGTGTGTGTGTGTGTGTGTGTGTGTGTGTGTGTGTGTGTGTGTGTGGTAATTGTGAAGATATCAGTGTGTTTTTTTTGTGAGGGGGGGGGGGGGGGGGGGGGGTGGACCGTTCCTGTACACAGTCCTTCAGTGCATTTTCATGCATTTACGTGTCAGATGCTGCAGTGCACACAAAGACTATGAGGGCTGACAGGAAAGACACGAGACAACATGATGCTCATGATTTGAGATTACTCTTGAAAAGCTGTTGATTTTTTGTTTTTTTTGCTTTGTTTTTCCATTCCTGAAATACTTTTTTGTGTTGTTTTTTGTGGAGGATAAATGGAGGATAAATACTCGTCCAAACTGTCCCCAACGGTTGATTTCTGGGCTGGGATCAGCCTGTTAATAATTGGTAAGTACACTGCTTATTTACTTGTGTAGCATCATAGTGAAACGTCTCCTGAAATTCAGATTTTGAGCAGTTTACAGTGTCGGACTGCAGAATTTTAGTCCAACTGCGCTGAGTTCTTAATTTTTTAGGCCAAACAATATTACATTTTATTTCTTTCTATAATTCCAATAAGAAATTTATCAGAAACTGGATTGAGCATGTCATCATAGGATTTAAACATAATACTGTATTAATGCAATTTAATATTCATTACATAGATTTGATTTTTATGTAAATTTACTTAGGCTTTGGTTATTCACTTAATGCATCTGTAGAGTAGATCAGAGCATTGTAGTTGACTCTAAATGAGTGTGTGTGTGTGTGTGTGTGTGTACCTCCATGAGGAGTTTCTTCACTTCTTCTCGTTGCAGCTTTGCAAACCTCAGAGTCAGAACCATGCTGTTGCCACTTCCTGTGATGCGATAACAAATTTAACAGTGAAATAAACTAGAATTTATGTTCCAGTCACATCTTAAGTTGAATATTTCACATGTCGACACCTTAGTCGTTTTAAGAGTTTTTGCTCTAAATCATCTGTTGATCCCTCGTCAGGTAAAATCATTAATTCTTAGTTGAAAGAAACTCTTCATGTCCTTAAGGGCAATGGACTTTTTATTTAGGCCATTTTATTTGTTGCCTGAGTTAAAGTTTTCTGCCAAAATCAGGATAAAATGCCAATTTAACAACATTAATGATGGCGGCTGCATAAAGAACCAAGAAGAAAAGCTCTAAACATGTTTGTGAATAAATTTCTACTAAGGTTTATTATCATAAAGACTATAAAAAATACAAATCCAATAAATGTGCAGCCAAATGTAAAGAAATAAAGAAGGTGCCCGGATCTTCATGTATTAAACTGGATGAGGATGTGGAAAATTTACCACATCTCAGGTTTAAAAAAAAAAAGGCATCAAAACTGGATGTTGAGATGAGGTTCAATAAAAAAAACCTGGGAAAGTTTGACATTAGTTGGATTTAACTCCAGGTAAAGACATTTTTCACACTTTTTTACTGCTATTGTTTAATTTTTTCACAAAAAAGAGTAATTCATCCATCGCTGCGTTAACTATTATTCCAATCATTCACCAGAAAAGCTAATTATTACATAACATAACACTTAAAACAAAACAAAGCGTGTTCTTAGTTTATGAACAAACCTCCGTGTGAATGTAAAAAGGTCGACGCCCACCTGCTCAGGTGAGTTTCCTCCGTTTCCTGCTGCATCAAACTTTCCTCTGAAGCAGAATAAACGTTTGTCGGTGAAAATCCAGAAAAACCTCTTCAGCTGCTGCAGCGGATGCTGCGTTCATGTCGCGCCTAAAAGTCCGGAGTTTACAGCTTCAGAGTTCCTCGTGTGAACGCGATAATTGTTTATTCTCACCTTAGCACATCATTAGCACATGTTTTTTCACAGTAAATCATTAGAATCATTAGAACATTAGACATTGCTTTTATTAGTATCATTATAATAATAAAAATGTGCTAATAATGGTTAATCTGGCTGTTTGTTGTTAAGTGGTTTTCTGATTTCCGAGGCAACGGGAACGCAGCATAACTACCTTATTGAACGTAGGTCTGGGCAATAAAACAATATTAATATCATAAATATTCACATTATCAATACAATAAGAAAATAGTTTTGTATAATATTGATAGATTCACTTAGGATTTGTGTAAAACAAAAAAATGCTCATTTGCTCATGAACATTTTTCCATTGATAATTGATCAATTATCTATCAAACAGCCATTAAACAGAAAAAAGACAAATCAAGTTCAATATAAAGTGTTCACATGCAGCCTTTTTTCCTACTGGTTGTTATTTAAAAAAAAAAGATGATTAAAAATGATCAATAATCAATAATCAGCCACTCACAAACTTTAAAATTAGATAAGTCACAATAGCTAAGGTGTTATATCGTCCCGCTGTTAAAATAATGTACAACAACAATTTTATTATATTCATCTTTAATAATGCTGGTCATTGCTATTGCATTTTTGAATAACTCATCCTTTCTCTTTTCTCATACAACCATGAAGAGCCTCTTATTATTCCCTGTCACATGCATTCACGGCACATCACCATGCACACACACACACACACACACGCACACACACACCACACACACACATGAGGATCATCCTGAGCCCCAGAGAACCACCTGTTTTCTGTAAATATCCAAATCCTAAAAGAGGAAACATGGATCAAAATGCAATACTCAAATGCAAATGAAGAAGGATTTGCAATTTGATTGAAAAAATGATGGAACCTTTTTAACCTTTCTGATGCACAGTTGTTCCTGTAACAAAGAAAAGTACAATCAAGGTTCTGGACGGCATCAGGCCTGTGATTCTCTCCTCTCTCGGACAACAAATCCACACGGATCACAGACTAATTATATGGCTGATGGATTTTTTCCTCACCAAAGGCCCAGAGAGCATCAGCAAAACTCTGCACATTTATTACCTGAAGAAGCTCAACTCTTTTGGAAATCAACCCTTCATCCTGCAGAACAGTCAGAATAGCAGATGATAATTCTACGTCATTTATCCGCTTCATTATGGACTGTAATTGTGCCTGAAACTATGGTTATCGAATCTTAATGGATCTATAAGTTATAGAAGTAGACATGTACCATGTATATTCCACTATATACTGGTATTGCATTGTTTTATAATATCAGTAATATGTAAAAAATAAGACATGTGGAAGCGCAGAAATCAAGGAGTTGTAGTATTAAAAAAATCCATATATATCATGTTGCATGTCTCATAAGAGAAACATGAAATTCCTGCATTCCACATGCAGAGCACTCACCTTATTCATTCACTGAAAAATCATATTATCTCTTTCCATTTCTCATTCAGATGTAAGCTAGAGGAATCAAATGTCACTAATCCTGCATTTGTATTCGTCTTGGCTCAAAAGGAATTGAAAAAAATTTGCATTCATATGACTCTATATATATATATATATATATATATATATGAATGCATCTCACTTCGTCAAGGTTGCTCTAGGAGAAAAACTCAGCTACCATGACTAAGGAACAAAACCCTCATATGCTTTTTGAGTGATTAGAAGAACTATTTGAAAAATGAACACGTGCCCGCGACATATTGCATATTGTGTCAATCAAATTTCCCACAAGCTTACGCGGGGGGGCCAGATGTTACGTAACAGCAGGCTGAACCGAGCACAGCAAAACCAATCTGTTTAATGGAGAAAACACCGGCAGTCAATTTGTAATTAATGGTCAAATTTCATATTCTTCTTCTTCTATGGGCACCTTCAAGCCACAAATACAACAATAAATCATGTCGGTACTTCTGGTTTATATCTATTTATTTGATTTAATTTATTAACAATGTAAAATGACAATTAATCTGGCCTAAATGTAGCATATATAGATTTTGCCTATTCTGCCTATCTAATGTAGCCCCATTCTTTACATTAACATAAGCTGACATCAGTTCATTGAAAAACATGACCTTTTATAATTTTCATTTGAATAATATACATATATATGTTTTACTGATCCGGCCCCCCTGCTTCAGAAAGACATTACTGTATATAAGCGGTGATTCAGTGATTGTCTTATGGTTCGGGGACAGAAAGTGCTCTTTCCGTAGGTCTGCTGGTCTGTGATTTGATGTCCTGTAGCACCTGTCGAAAAGCCAAAGGTCAAGGTTGCATAGCGATGTGAAAAGTCGTTTAGCGGCGGGGGGGCCAGACATTTATTTTATAGAAAGGTTGGCCTGTCTGCTGCTGAACGTCTGACGCTGCTTTTCCTCAGCATTTCAGCTCTTGTTTATTATTACACATTATTATTATACAGTTTTCATCTGTCTGCTCCAACGCTACATCTTTCATACTTTGCTGCTACTCACTCATTATTAATGTTTCATTGCAGTATTGGTTTAAAGGCAAATTTTAAGGGAAAAAAACTCAGACTTCAGCCCAGTGAAGCCAAAATTTTGTGTTCATGTTGGTTCCTTGTCATTTAAATGTCAATTCATACCATTATTTACAAAATTTTGTGTGTTTTTCACACCAAAAGAACATTATGTTTGTAAAATTCTCCTATTTACCTGTTTATTTTAAGTCCTTACTTAACCAATTTAAAACAGTTTGTGCTCCTCAGGCAGACACTTTTACTGTGTGTATATTTTATATTTATAATATATATTGGTTAATTTCCTTTTTTTCTAATTATTTGTGTACATTACACTGTAAAAATCAGTGGGACCATTAATAATATGGTCAAATGCATTGACCCATTAATAAAAGTAATTACTGATTGAACTGATTGAAATGTGATGATGATAAAGTAAATACATACATGGAAAAGCCACGAGAATCTCAGAACACTTTAACATTAATGACCTGTGAATTTTTTTCAATTTGCAATATATATCATGATAATTTTTTTTTTTTTAAAGAACCATCATGAAATGTTGTGACTCTCCACAGCAAAGCTGCTGGATATGTCACTCTATGAATATTTCCACTTGTTCTGTGCTGTATGAGTGTCTTATATATTTCTCCTAGGCCTATTTCTCACCACACAATTGCAGAGCCTGAGACATCATTTCCCAAGTGGTGCATGGCTTTCTATATCCGCTCAGACGCTGTTTGCACTCAAGCTCCAATCCGGCTGGGGTGAAAAGAGGTTTTGAGAGGGTATAGAAACCTCTTTTCACTTAAGCTCCATCTGGGTCGAGTGTCCACTGAAGCCCCCCCCCCCCGCTGACCCTGGCTGAATATGATCACCTCTAATATATTTCAAGAAGAGAGGCTGCACAAACAGTGGATTCAGCCACTGTGACCTGACCTCAATTTAATCATATTGGGAAGCCTCAGCTGTAAGCAACAATTTTAATAAGACTTATTCACTAATTTACTTGACTTAATATATCGAAAAAGGTTTAATAGATGAATCAACCATATCCTTCGTTCTCTTTGATTAGTCTGGTCTGTGTTGTCTTATTTAAGAAATTATATCTTTAACATTAAACAATGAGTATAAAATGACTTTACTTGTACTGATGTACTTGTACTGTACCCCCCCGCGTGATTATTAATAGTATAATTTGTCTTTAAAATTGTTATAAGTAGCTCTGCATAACACTTTATCCTTATTAACGTATAAGAGAATAAATAAAGAAAGAAATATGGACCAACTTACATCAAAGAATAGCTTTATTAACTAACAGAAAAGATTTAAAGTGCATCTGAAATTAAAAAAATTAAATTAAATCCTTAATTAAACATTTTTGACTGACCATGTCAAACCATATGATACTGAAAAATAAAACTACATAAATGGTCTTATCAGTGATTGTGGTGTAATGTCTTTAGTTTCTTTGTCTCCAACATTTCAGACTCAGTAACACACCGGTCTTTCACAGTGAACCAAGCGCTACAGACGCTTCGTCATATTTCCTCGTCTTAGCTTTGGGAGACTTTCGTTTGTCTCGTTATCTCCGTCTCTCTCCGCCTGTCTTCTCATCCCTGTTAAATATGTTTTCATGGTGTCACTTGGTGTCTACACTTCATACTCGTACTCTGTGCTGTATGCTCCCTGTGAACACTCTGCTGCCCCCTAATGGAGTGGAGGTAAAATTGCACTTTATTCTAGGACTGTGAAGAAATAATAAAAATATAAAAAAGCATGTTACCCAAGGTCTAACGCGCCCCCCTTGACGAGCCTCACGCCCCCCCCAGGGGGCCCCACTATTTGAAAACCACTGGTTTAAAGGGATTTAAGTAATGGCTAAAAAACACAATAATACACATATCCATCAGTGCCTTTAAAACGGCATATAAACAGTATAAGGTTGAGGAGGGCTTGGCTTCTACCACATAAATATTGTATTTCTATTCCCCCCCCCCTGACTGGTTCCCACGCTCCCCTGCAGCCATCCTGTCCGTGTGGGGCAACGCGGCGGTCCTGGTGAACGCGGCCCGCCGCCGCTCGGTGCTCAAACCGCCGGAGCTGCTGACGGTGAACCTGGCCCTGACCGACCTGGGCATGGCCCTCAGCATGTACCCGCTGTCCATCTCGTCGGCCTTCAACCACGCCTGGATCGGGGGCGACGCGTCCTGCCTGTACTACGGCCTGATGGGAATGATCTTCAGCATCACCAGCATCATGACGCTGGCCGTGATGGGCATGGTCCGCTACCTGGTGACGGGGAGTCCGCCCAGAACAGGTGCTGTGACCGAGCTAGAGACGTGGAATCAAAGCTTTCAATGATCAGAATCACGGACAAGACTAAATTAATCTGACTAATTAAACAACAAGGACCTTAACCTGATTTATCGTAAACCCATGATGTTTTACTCCTAACTAATTATAAATAATGTCATCCTGTTCTGTCTTCTACATCCTTTTGCTCAGTAAATTCATTGTAAATAATTTAAATAAATAGTTGGTTTGAGATGCAGACATCAATTTCTTCCCTAATATCAAAATTTTGATCTATCTCAGTGGATTAAATAGTTAAAATTGATCATTCTTTTGCAGATTACACCATACTATGGATTTTCAAATCACGTTAAACCAACATAAACACGAAATACCTGATGAATGCTTTTTAAATCTGTATGCCATCCATTATTTGTCACTGATCCGTACATAAATCCCATTTCCTTACAGTGTATACACACGTCATAACACACGCGCTGCATGCTGATGCCAGTAGACACATGGGGGAGCTATGAAAACAATGATTGATCATTGCAGTGCACCCGGAGGCAGCGGTGGGCGAGATTTGAGAACAAATATTCCTTTAAGCTTTGCTTCACTCCAACTCATAATGTTGTGTTTGCGGCTGCAGCTCCCGAACGCCTCCTTGTGCACTAAGGTTTTGTGTATTTTATTGATTCAACTAAGATTCCAATGTAAAGAATCCTCAGTGAAAAAAAGCGATGTAGATGCAGGAGTCTCTCAAGCTGACTGGAAGATGATTTGCTGTAACGCACAATTTCAGACTATTATCACCAGGTTGAAACTCTTAGGATTTAAAAGGATTATGTTTGCATACATTGCTCCCTGTTACATGGTTTGATAACAATAATCCTGGTTTCTAGATTAACTGCAGACAAATAGGAGCATTAATACACTGCCTGTAATACCCTGTTTATGTGATATTATCTCTATCATTTATTCATTCTAGGACTTTTTCAGCTGAGTTAGCATACAGGGTTATAATATTATTTTAATTTACTATTTTCATTTTGTAATTTATCTATGAGTATGGGCATGTAAGCCCTCATTAATATACAGTACAGACACACTTTCTCAGTCAAATAAATGAGAAGGTATATGTATATATATGTATATCTATATATCTATATATCTATATAGATATAGATATAGATATATGTATATATATAGATAAAATATATGTATCATGATAATTTAAATGAAAACCTAAAACATGCACAGTAGAGTCATGTATGATTTACACACTGTTTATATCATACATGTTAAAATTTACTCGTTTTAACCCTTTCAGCATTATATTAACACAGGAGATTTCACTGTGCATCCATTAAATGTTTCATTTAAGAATAAATGATGATTTCAAAAATAGAAACTAATAAATAACCTTTTAAAACAATATTTATTAATTTGGAAAGCGCATAACAATTTTGCATATGTTTAGTTTTCCAAAACTTTCAATCAATTATTTATAATAATTATAACATTTAAAGCATCTATATCACATGCAGACGCCTCGTTACATGGTGTAGAATAGACAAAATATACAGAAATTCACCAGAACATAAAATCTGCCCGTGCACAGGCGTCCACTTCCAGAGGCGAACCATCAGCCTCCTGATCAGCGGGATCTGGCTATACTCTGGCGTGTGGGCCGCGTTCCCCCTGCTGGGCTGGGGCAGCTACGGGCCGGAGCCCTTCGGCCTGGCCTGCTCGGTGGACTGGACGGGCTACGGGCGGTCGCTGAACCACTCCACCTTCATCATGACGCTGTCCGTGCTGTGCACCTTCCTGCCCTGCCTCACCATCCTCTTCACCTACTTCGGCATCGCCTGGAACCTGCACCGGGCCTACCAGTCCATCCAGAGCAACGACATCCACAGCAACATCGAGAAGAAAATCACCCTCGTGAGTAGGGAAAACAACCAACGCCCACATCAGGAGCCCTTTCCTGACATCTCGCAGCTGTACTATTAAAAAATAAAGGAAAAAGCCTCAAAGATAAACATTTATAAGTAGAATCACCATTAAGATGAATGTATTCTTAGATACAAACTGCCCTATGACCTGACTTCAGATAAGCAGGAGTTATGAGGTTTCTGGTGAGTTTTTGTTTCCCAGCAGCTTCTTTAAATCGGTGTTTATTTTTCTATGAGCAGTCAGGTGGACACGACTTTTCCCTTCTGTCGTCTTCCTTCTTGACCTTTAAAAAGTGGACTAGCCTATTTATAGTCGTCCCAAACTCAAAATGTCAAGGCAAACTGCACTAGAAATTTTAAGTTGGGGAATAAAACTTAATATTTAAGGTTTGCTCATCTCTGAATTTGGCTTTTTCCCAACTCAACAGTAAATTCTACTATCTTATAATTTTAGATTGTAGTAACTTTTAATCCTTATAATTTTACATTGATTTAATGTATAAAGCATATAATTGCCTCGCTTTGTTGTGCTAACTTACATTATTGCCTTAAATATCAAAGCTTCAATAACATAAATTACTGTTTTAGGACTTTTTTTTGCACTTTTTTTGCACGGGAAAAGCACGTTAACGGACGGCTGTGCATGTGTTCAGTAAGTGTTATTGTGCACATTGACGAAGCCGCTCTAGTAAATCACAGTAATCACCTCACACACACGTGAGGCAGCTTTTACATAAATGAGGATGTAAGGGTGTGTGTGTGTGTGTGTGTGTGGGGGGGGGGTGATCAATAAAGTACATGTTCTTCCCCCATTGGGACTAGGCTGCTTATATAATTGATATTTCTCTTATTGCTGATTGTCGATTCTCTACATCACTATTTTAATGTTCCACTTTTTTCTTATTGGCAAAACTTTAGAAATTTCCAAGCTTTATTATTAAAGTCATTCGCCTTTAATCATGGAATCTGTAAGCCCCCTGGTGCAGCGCTCATTAATGCTCTTCCTTACTGTGCGTGGGTCCATGTGAGTGGATATTGATGAGCTCGTCACGTGTGAGAATATTAAATATCGGAAGTTTCGCTTGTGAACACTTAGAGACTTGGGTCAGGCTGCAGGGAGCGTGACAGCGCAGGCAATCGGGAAAAGAACAAAGACAAAGATCAGGGAAAACAAAGTGTTTTTTTCACTTATCTGCCATGTTGCACCAGGTCAGCGAGTGGTCACCACGCCGGGGTTTTACACGGCCGTGTCTCTGTGAACACAACAGATTTGTTTGTCTAGCAGCGCGTTCCCTGTGGACGCGCGTGTGTGTGTGTGTTCTTCCACATGAATGCATTTTTCTAGACAAATACCAGAACACTTAAAGCTGCAATGTGTTTTTTTTCCTATTAAATTCACAATTGCATTTTTACAGTAAGTAACATGAGGAGAAAAGCTGCAGAATGAGAAGCTGGTGAAAGTTACACACCTGATCCTACGAGCTTGCTGTAGACCTTCATTGGTGGAATCAGGTGTGTCGTTGGAATGAAAACCTGCACCCACACACACACCTCCATAACCAGGATTATGGAGGTGTGTGTGTGATATGGACTTTTTGGATGTTTTTCTCTGGCTGCTGCAGTGGGACTTTCTGGCTAAACTTCCACATATCCCCCTTTAACTTTCCTCGATGAGAAGATTATGACGTGCATTGGTCAAACGAACACACGTATACCTTCATGCACAACGAGGAGCTGTGGCGTGCATTGTGTGAAACCCACTCATTTCACCTCATCTCCGTCCTTGATTTGAAGGAGTTCCGGAACGCTCTGTTGGCTTAGCTACGTAACCATGGTAACGCAATGATTTCTAATACCGCGCTGAGAGGCTGGTTTTGTTTCCACAGATTAACATATAAGACATTTTTGAAGGGACACGATTAACACGGATCACATCACATCATCGGAGTGGAGCACTCTTCATTTTGCTCTTCTGCGAATATTTAGCGCCTCGTGTTTCTACAGAAAAAAACACTTGTTCATCGGTGTCATTCGTTCCACAGATTACGTCTCTGTCCTTCCTCTTATTTCAGATGGCCGTGATGATCAGCCTGGGCTTCCTCGTCGCATGGACCCCCTACGTGGCCGTGAGCTTCTGGAGCATGTTCCACCCGCGGCAGCAGGGCGACCTGACCCCCATCATCACCCTGTTGCCCTGCCTCTTCGCCAAGAGCTCCACGGTCTACAACCCCTTCATATACTTCGTCTTCCAGCGCACCCCCCACAACAAGCTGCTGCACATCCAGAGAATGATGTTCTGCTGGACCCATGGCGCCAACGCGTCGGCCGAGACCACCACGCAGGAGGCCAGGACCACCAAAGGCTCCGTCTCCACCATCCTGGGAGACGGGACGGATGAGACCTGCGTGGGTCTGATGGGGGGGCCCGGAACGCAGTCTGGGAGCGAGATTATGACTTTGAGATAAGACCAGGCAGTCTGTGTTCTTATATTCTTTTATTATATTTAAGTTGTCATTAAAAGGATTAAATGACTTTTTTGGGAAATAGGCATATTTTGCTTTTAAGAGTTAAAATCATTGATTTCATGACGTGTGCACAGTGAGTATAAAGCTTAGGTTAGAATAAAGACTGGAAGGAGGGGAAATAAAACATTTAGCATAAGTGTTTCCACAGATAATAATAAAAAACCTCTAAATGTCACAATTATAACACTTAATCTGAGCTGTTTAAAACGGTAAAAAATGGCAACTTGTGTTTAATATATTGGATTTATGTGCCAGTATTGGTCAGGCTAGAATCTTTGTGTGTGTGTGTGTGTGTGTGTGTGTGTGTGTGTGTGTGTGTGTGCATGTGTGTGTGTGTGTGTGTGTGTGAGAGACCTTCCCCTCCGCCCCCCCTTCAGCATCGCTGTGGCCTCTGTGTCATTATAATCTGCATTTCTCTCTGACCTGACAACACAAGCAACCACTCGTTGCTCATGTTCTTGAACTCTTGAACTTGGTTGTGAATCTGTGTGCAGCGTTCATAGAAAAAAGCTTAAAGCTTCCCTTCATGTTGGTGTATATTCATAATAAAGAACCTTTGTTCAGTGTGCCAGCCTGTGTACCCTCTGTATGTATATATATATATATATATTTAGCTATATTTGTTTCTCTCTTTCTGTATTAGACATGCAGGATTTTTTATCTCAATGCATATCTCACCTATTTAATTTAGAAGGGTTCCATTTTCTATTGATTTTAATTGATTTTGATTACTACGAAAAATGAGTTAGTTATATTTTTCAGTAAAAAAACTGATTTACTTCACTATAGAAGTACGTAACTGCCTGTTACTACTTGACATAAGCCTGTGTTAATGAGGAATAAAGCAGCAGCTAAACCAGCTAAAGCTTTTTTTAATTAGCTCTTGACGGCGTTGTTATTACTAATTGAAGAACGTGCAGTACAATACATTAGAACAGGAAAAGAAGTGAGCATGACATTAATTAGGTGACAGGAGGTGACAGGATTATTAAGACTTAACTAAACACAACGTATTTTAATAGTACATCAGTGGGTCGTGAGTGTTATATATTTCATTAGTCTAAACCTATAGTGGCTTAGAAATGTTCAAGGTCCAGTTCTAACTATAGGCTTTTTTTAAAAAGAAAAGTTTTTAACCTGTCTTTAAATGCAGGGCTGAAACAGGAAGATGATTCCACAGGAGAGGAGCCTGATAGTTGCAGGCTCTGCCTCCCATTTTAATTTATAGAAGCTCTGGGAACCTCTAGTGTTCTCAATGTGTGATTCTCAATGTGTGATTTAAACCTATTAGACCCTAAAGACAGGATGGAGCCTGACCATTAGGAGCTTTGTAGGTGATGATTTTGAATCATTTTCTTGATTTCCCAGGAAGCCAGCGCAGAGAGGTTAATAATGGACAGACATGATCCCTTATTCTAATGCCTGTTAATATACGGCTGTTAATATATGAGTCGTCACGGTTTTTGCTTGATGAATCCTGGCATATTAATCACAGAGTGACTATCTGGGCGTTGAGGTATAATTGGTTTGTGGATGATTGGCAGGAAAATACCTTTTTATATAGAAAGATATCAGAAATAGAAGACTAATCTCCAGCCAACTAAGGCGTCCTAAGGCAATTTGTCTCTGTTGTGATGCTGCAACGCGTTCACGTTCCCTCAGGACTGAATAATCTGATCTACCTGCATTCAACATAGGCTTTAGGTATAAACTCAATGTGTTTCTGTTATAAACTTTGCAGCATTTGTTTACAGGTAAAGCTTCTCTTTAGGCCTGAACAGCGTTTCTCTGTGGATTGGGCTTACTGAAATGTAAAACTGCATCGATATAACACCCACTCTTTCTTATAATAAAAAAAGCATTACAATATCACATGCTACAATGTGGGACCTTTAACATATATATATATATATATATATATGAGATATATTGGAGATATGAACCTTCAGTACGTTAATGTTATTGAGTGCCTTGAAAGCAAAGGAATATGTTGAATGTCACTGGAGTAATCTGAAGCGTGCAAAACCTTGAATTGAAAACTCAACGCTTTTGTTAGTAAAAAAAACCCCTGAAGAACATGTCGATGTGTTTTCTCTCATCATCATCATCAGCTTCATTGATTGGGTTTGACGGGCCATTTAAAACCTGACGGTAAAATGTTCAAGTGTTTCTGAAGGAGCTTTTCTACGGCTGGCAGAGAAAAACCCATTGTGCTGTAATTTAAGAGCAGAGAGGTAAACGGACGTCATTTCTTTGACGGCGTGGGTCACCGAGTCCTCACAATGGATTTCTGAGCAAATCAATCTAAAGGGATGAAAAAAAAAAAAACTCAATCAGCCTCAATCTCAAGGTTGCATCCCTCCTTTTTTTTTACAAGCAATAGTGATGCATTACATAATTTATCTGTGGTGTTGGATGTTGTTTTTTCTCCTTGTCAGTGAAAAAGCTTTATATTTCCAATAGAAGATAACCTCCATTATGAAATAATACATTTCACAATAACACCTCATGCTGATATGTTGATTAATATTATTATAGTAATAATAATAATAAAAATAGTATTTATCCTTCTTCATTCTGAATTCTGCACTGAGCAAAAATATTTTGTTTAATTTAAATACTTTTATTATATCAAGTGGATGCACAAATAGAATTTGTCTAAAGTTTATCTAAATATATCTTTCTCAGTACTTGCAGAATATTTTTTTTTCAGTAGAATTTACTTCATTCATTTCTACTAAATTACATAATGGGTGCATGAAGTGCAATCTAATTAACTCTTTTACATATTTTCCTGTATCTTAACAAATAAACTAACTTTCAGACAATGAACTAAACCAAAAATACATACATACATACTTTCATTCTAATTGCTTTTAAGTAAATTAGCGTGTTTTAAGGAAGGGCCGTACCTTTTAGAATTAATTAAAAACGTAAGTATGGTTAAGTAACGCAATAAAATCTAATAACTAAACCACATAACATTCACAATAGGTCAGAACTATTTTTCCAGCGTGTTTTTGCTGCATATTCAGTCCCTTCATTAGAATATATCTGCTCTTCACCTGTACCTGACACTAACTTTTGTGGAATTAATAGCTTTACATTATCGTTTTACTAGTGAGCTGTGTTATTTTAAAGCTTTTAAAGAGACACGCTCTCCCCCCCTTCACACCTTCTGGATAAAGGACCCCCACTCTGATGGATACTGGTGTCTGCCTGTATATAAATAGGAGCTTTACCAATAGGAATCAATCACTTTTATACTGAGTGGCCCCGCTGATCTTTGCTCGTTCTTATCTGATCTACCTGCGTTCAACACGTGCTTCAGGGATGAATTCGACGTGTTTCCGTTCTAAACTTTGCCGTCTTTGTTGACAGTGAAAGCTTCTCCAGACATTCCGTCACAACAGAGAATCAACAGACAATTAACCTGAGAGAACCTGGATGCACTGCTCCTTAAATAGGGGATATAAAACAGAGCAAACAGAGCACATAGCACACCCATTCACCTTATCACACATTTATGGTCCTCATTTAAAAGTGAATTGACTTGGCAGTTTTTTTTTGCTTAGTGGCATATTTGCATTTCCTCAGTGTTTATCTTTGAATTATTTATAAAACAGAAACTACACTATTACACAATAAGTCAACAGGCTAAATTAATCGAGCAGCTCATTTCCATTATTCCTATTGTAACGTCTCATAAAGATTTCCATGACTTTGTTAAAAGTAATTTCCTTTATATATTAGTTTTCTCAAGAACTGTGGTCAGAACAGGTTCAATGTAATGATACGATATTAGACCATTATTAAACCATTGAAAAGTCAATGTTCTGGGTTACACAAACTCATGCAGTGTCACACCAGGTTTTCTGGTTTATATCACTTAGGGTAAAGGGTGTCGAACATGTGGCCCGAGGACCAGAACCGGCCCACCAAAGGCTCCATTCTGGCCCCTGAGTAAAAAAAAGAAAAAACACCATTTTGTATTCACAGGAGTTTTTAGCGTTCAAGGGAAATAATGTATAAATACACATATAATAATATATTTATTTGGAAATTACACTACTATTCTCTGAGAGATAGGATCTGAGGTTGTTTTTAGATTGTAGTTTCACTTCTTTACAGGAGAAATTTGGAAGAGTTGTTATTTATTAAGGATCAGATTTACTATTCCACGTGAAATCAAATTAATCTCTATGTGATCTATTAACCTAAATAAGTTTGACACCTTTTAACTTAAAACCTGCACCAGTTTAAGCAACATTCAAAGAACCCGTTTAATGATGATTCGAGTTTATCTAGTCAGAAAAAAAAAGAAAAGATAGAAAATTGCAGAATTGTGTTTTTCCTTCATCCAGAAAATCTCAATCAATACTATGAATTGGATTGATGCATTGATATAACACATAGACTTTCTTACAATCAAAAAGCATTTTACAATGTGAGACCTTTAACATTCAAACATATAGTGGACATATGGCCCTGCAGCACATTTACATTTTCTTCACTAGAAATGAATTGAAGTCTGTGTAAAACCTTGAATGCTTTCACATGCGCCCACACGCTGCCACGCATCTTCATCTGAGAGACAGATCCACAGCGTGGCCTTTTAGAAACCTGACGATAACATTTTACAGGTGTCGGGGTTTTCGTAGAAGAGCTTTTTTACGGCTGACAGAGAAAACCCATTGTGTCGTAACTTTAGGGCAGAGGTGAACGGACGAAACGTCATTTCTGGACGGCGCGGGTCACCGAGTCCTCACAATGGATTTCTGAGCAAATCAGACTGAACTGATGAAAAACTGAGTTACATCCTTCAGTAATACAATAGAATACTGTCACAGGAACATCACTTTGTGTTGTTGTGTCAAGTGTCAATGAAATTCATTATTTCTGCTTTATTCCCAATAGACATTAACATTATGAACCAAAATGAAGGCTCCTAATCGCCCTCTCTATTTATTCTGAATTCTGCTTCTGATTCCCTTCATCACGTCAGTGTTTATCCCCCCTTCACCTTTGACCCGACCACCCACTCACTCACACTTTGTGGAATCAATAGCGTCACACTCTCACATTACTGGAGAAAAGGCTGATTTTGGTGGTTTGGAGGAGCCCTCTCACACCCTGTGGATAACGGATGCCCTGCCATGTGAACATAGAGGAAATAAAACGCTCGCTTTGGGGTTATAAACTGATATTTGATCATATTTGACAACCTTTGCACACCGTGTCAGGTGGAAGCGCCTTCATTCTCTTAACCGTTTATCAGGGATTTCGAGACCAGATGAATGCTTCTTAAAACTGTATTTAAAAAAAAAAGTTTTTTTGACTTTCCCATCTTGCCAATAATTATTTTTCACTTCATGTTGATGTCACACTACTCCTAATAGATTCATTAAATTAATTAAATTAGAATTAAGGTGACAGCCATAAACAGGGCTGATAAGTGGCCTGATACAGGGGGGGAGGGGAGTCATTTCAGATGCATATGTGTGTGTTTAAGTGTGTGTGTGTGTGTGTGTGTGTGTGTGTGTGTGTGTGTGTGTGTGTGTGTGTGTGTGTGTGTGCTCATTCTTAATTCCATACATAGTTTCTCGGTTAAAAATTGACTTTTTGCCTCTCCAGCAGCAGAGGAATCTCCAAATGCCCCTCTAACGCCACTTCAAACTGAACACACACACACACACACATACACACATACGCACACGCGTTCCCTGCGCGCGCGCGTGCCATCCGCGGACGGAGCATCATAAAGACGCGTCGCGTCACGCGCCTCTGAAACAGCGGTGGACGCCAGTTCGAGTCCGGCTCGTCTCTCTCCTGCTGGATCTGATGGATATGTACAGCTCGTCTTTATCTCCGGCCGTGGACATCGGCACAGGCTGTTACCTGTTTGTTTTATGTAAGTTCACCTCCTCGATCCTTCATGAAATCACCTCATCAGCGCTCATCGCCGATTAAACACGCGCGACACATTGTTTTTATTTGTAATCACATTTTTATTCGAGTGTAAACCTCATTTACTGTAATAACTCTGTAAAACATGCACTGCCATTACAGCATTTTTATTCATTTTTACCAGATCGAGACATTTGTTCATATTTTTCATAAGAAAAGTGTCAAATTCTTATAATTAAAATAATGGGCCACTTTAAACCCATTAAATCATGATAGACATTCATTCTGCAGGTATGGCTTCAACATTAACTATTGTCCAGGTTATTTTCTATTAACGATTATTACAGGGACACAACATGCAATATATTCATGGTGGAATTTTGCAGTCTATTGTGAAAAAAAGATGCATTGATATGTGTGTGTGTGTGTGTGTGTGTGTGTGTGTGTGTGTGTGTTAGCCACTGTGATTAAAACAGAGTAAAGGGTTAAAATTCTGATAATTAAAGAATTTCTGGTAGTTATGTTCAGTGCTGAAGTTGGTTAAAAGAGGGGAATATGATATCAAGGCAAGAATATATATATATATATATATATATATATATATATATATATATATATATATATATATATATATATATATATATATATATATATATATATATATATATAAAGGTAAGGTAAGGTGACTTTATTGATACCCAGAAGGGTAGATTTGGTTGCAGGTAAAAAAGTGCAGGCTCACATCAACACACAAAACAATGGCAAAAAATGACATAGCAGAAGACAACAGGATAAAACAACAAAACAACAAACAAACAAACAAACAGCAGACAACAGCGGCGAATAACACCAACAGGATAAAACAACAAACAAACAGTACTGACAGCTGGACAGACAGACAGACAGATGCTCCTGACTTGATGTTTTCTAAAATGAATAAATAAGTAACTAAAATAGATAAAAAAGGGGGGGGGGGGGGTAAGAAGATAATAAGCTAAAAGAGAGACAATCAAAGAAGGTAATCATCATGTGGTGTTCAGGGCCTTAGTGGCTGATGGGATGAAGCTGCACCGATATCTTTTGGTTTTGCATATGGGCATTTTGAACCTACGACCAGAGGGAAGAAGCTGGAATTCACTGTGCAGTGGATGGGACACATCGCGTGAGATGGACCCAGCAAGTCTGTGTAGGTGCCCGTTATATAAAGTGTCTACATTGTGCTGTTGCTCTCCAATGACCTTACTGACCCACCTCACAATCTGATTATATATATATATATATATATATATATATATATATTCTTATAGCTTGTTAGTCTCTTTAACATTTCTTGTTCAAATAATTTAGGCTCCATAAAGACTGACCATTTGTAGAACTTAATGCTCAATTACCACCTCAAATCTAAAGAAGAAAAAAAATTATTATTGCAAAACATGGTCACAATCTCATGCTGTTTTAAATTATTCTGACCTGCGTTCATAAATGAGAATCGGGTCTTTATCTCAGTTCCGCAGGCCCCGCAGCATTAAGTCCGTTTTCCTTGTGGCTGCTAATGGCCCAGTGTTAGCTGCTGATTGTGGTTTATTATCGGGCTTAATCCTCCTCGACCTGGGCGTGTGGTGCGATCGATCGCGGCGTCCTGATTAGCCCTCTGAAAGCACAGCATCACAGTAAGTGACGTGGCGATGGACCGGTTCACTCCCTACCTGTCCAATAGATCTAGATTCACCCTGAGATTCTGTAATTATGCTCTCCTCTCCAGTGGGGGGGCCCCAGGGCTCCATTACGGGTCCCCTGCCCTTTACTATTGATATGCTCCCCCTGGGAAACATTTGTTTTGTAGCCCTGATATATGATTTTATCATGCTTAACCCATATGAACATTAGAATTAGATGGATGAATTAGATGGGTTATACCATAGACTAAGTGCTTTTTTTTTCAGAATAATAGTAGGATGATTAGTAAATGTCACTTTGGGACTTGATGAGTTAAGTTCAGACATTAGACCTCATAAGGAAGAGTCTGGGGGAACCAACGTTCTTGTTACACCGGTGTCACTGTGGGTCATTATGGGTTAAAAGAACTCAGACCCTTAATGTCCAATTAACACCCTTAGCATTATCGCTGTCGTCTCCATGAAATACCAACAAGGACAAGGTGAAACCAGTACTGCCATGAGCACTTTGGTTAAATTCTTGCGTCTTCCTCCACTATCTTAGTCTAGTGTGGACTTGTTAGACCGAGGCCTACGAACGGAGGAAGCCACTTGGGTAAGAGGCGAAGCGACTTCCTAGACATATACAGGTCTCGTCGTCTATGATTTGATTTAAAACTGAGATCCTGTCTGTCAAGTCATGTCTGCCCTTCACCGGCCACCGGTGGGTTTCATAATTGATTTTAAGGTGCTGTTACGCAACACTTCATGGTCTGGCTCCTCCCCAGTGAAGTGAACAGCCTCAGGTCCCCAGGTGGGTCCTGGTCTTTCTAGAAATCTCCACCCAGCTGTTTGGCCTCCAGAGGTGACCATGCCTCCTCCGTCCACACCCTGGAACATTCTGCCTTTTCTTAATTGCTGGCACTGTTTGTCTTTTAATGAAATATCTCCTGTGTTTTATGCAGACCTTTTTTTTATTTTCTGCATTATTGAAAGTGCTCCAGTAACTGTGATACTCCATATGTCACATTCATAGCGGTAATTATATCAGACAGTGAAGTGTGGCTTATCATTGTGCAGCTCTCAGCTATTATTACTGAGACTCCTGCTGCGCCTGAACTGCTCACATCCTCCACGCTGGAGCGCTTTCTTTTCTCACTCTTGTCTGCAAGATCTAATCAGCCAGGATGACAGACGGTACAACCATTCCCCTCGTTGTTTCACACACGATAGCCTAGCTTCCCTGGCAGTAATGAAAGATGGCCGGATAAGTTTGGTCAAACACGCCATGTGTGTGTGTGTATAATTGGGTATAAAATTGGTTGGACCCCTGACCAATATGTCAGACTCCCCTGCCAATTAATAGAGGTTTGTGTGAGTAAATGTTGTGATTGTGTAGGAACCCCAGGGAGAAAGTCGACAGTCACCTCACACACCGTAGATTAGTGTGATAATTTGCTGGTGAAAGCTAAAGAATAAGAAATAAAAATGGAAGGGAAAAAAAACATGCATGCTAATGTGACAAAATGGACCACAGTGAAAGCATAAAAGTGCGGCTTCGCTTTATTAGAGAAAATGGAACGCATTAAATTTGACCACACATTTAAGGCGGCGTGGCATGAGTCTGAACGCGTGTCCAGTGTTCTTCATATTGCAGTCTCATCAACCACCTCCATTAAGACTCTTAGCTGTAGCACTCCATGCATATGTGGTTCAAACCTTTTTGGGCTCATGTAAGATAAGATAAGCTAAGAAGAAAACTTTCTGTGTAGAAGTCACACTGGACGATAGGTCGTAGTTTTCGGGGGTAAAAACACCATTTCATCAAAAATCTGAAATGTGTAGGCAACAAAGAATATTCACAACATGCATGTCACCATTGTAGGAACAGAGATAAGACAGCGGCACATGCACCACTTCTATGTGGAAATAATAAGCATCTGAAAAACAAAGTGCAGATGTTAGTATTTCTTATTTATTCAAAAGGTGTTCATATCATTATCACCGGTGATAATTGTAATCCATAATTAAATGTGCATGTACAGCTCTGTTGAAACCATCAGAATAAATAAGCCAGAAATAATCGGCAAACACAGGTGTTACCAATGATATTCCAATAAGATCCCATTCAGAGTCAGGCTGCTGCACGAAATGGACGTGAACTTTAATTGGTGTCATTGGTAACACCTGTGTTTACCTGCTGTTTCAGTTCTACATGGTGAAAAAGGGGAACAAAAAATGTAGTTTTGCATCCATTTACAATATACTGCATATAATTAATGAGCATAGAGAGTCTTATCTGTGTTTTACATTATTGGTTCATACAGAAAACATGTTTACAATGCATTATAATAATCTCTGCATGTAAGTTAGGGATGCATCAAAGGGTTTTATTTGTATGCTGCATAATAACCATTAAAAGCATCAATGAATATCACAGTTTTTTTTCCAGGTGCAACACAATTCACAAAATCACACACCTCACACATCCTGCAAAACGAAGCACTGCAACCAAAACTGTATATAATATCATCAAAATCAAACGCGTCATTCCCATTACAACCTCTCTCGTCTTCAGTATTCCAGTTAGCCCACGTCGTGTCATTCTGAATGTCAGCGATTTAGAATGTCAAATGCGACCTTGTGTCAGATTCTCGTGTCATTTGCAGGAAACTGTGTTCGGTGCATTTAAATGGCGACATTATGAATTGAGAAAAAGTGTCTAAAGCAGGAAATATGTTTAGAGTTTTTATTGTGTTGGGCAATTGTAAAAAGCTACACACCCTCATTTTCAGTGAAAACAACATAACCCACTCCACATTCTGTGTATCAGTCATACAACAGCACATCATGAATACAGTCATTTTAATGTTGTGTAGAAGTTGCACCTGCTTCACTTTTGTCCTGTTGAAAATGAACTATTACTAATAACTTGGAGTGAGCGTTCAATTGTCAAAATTGGTCAAACGTAACCTGTATAGTAGGTAAAAGGGAAAATGACATAGAATGGAATACAATACACTACAGTACAATAGAAACCTCAATCGTATGGTTTTTTGGCTCTGATAGAGGCAGCAGGTGTCTGTGATGTCCTCATGTGAAGGAAGAAGCCGTGTTAACAACCCTCCATGTGGTTTTTAATCAGCTAGCATGATCCATGTGGACGGCCCTCATCTCAGGGATGAGGGATTAGGGCTCTGGCCTGGAAGCAGTTTCCTGATCACAATGGCAAAGGTTGTGTTAAACAACGAGCTACAGACGATGAAGAGCATATGTCAACAGGTCTGGACTCATTTAGACTGTCTACTACAGGTTTTTTTTAATTGCAAAAGCCTTGGTGTCTACATCACGTGTAGAGAATGGAGGTATCACTGTGCAGCCAGGCCCTTAAAGTGCCCCCTCGCCATCTTCTGATTGGTGGATGGCCACTCTGAGCTCAGCGCTAGGATCAACCGCACATATTCTGAATTTCATATAACCCTCATGGTAACACACAACCATATAGTCGTCTTGGAAACACTTTCGTCACAGGCACTCGACGGTCACTTGAGGTGCTCCTATTGATTTTTTCTCTTTTTTAACCTGCAAAAAGTGATAAGCAATAGGCTCGGACGCACTTCTGTGAAAGTGATTTTCTCAGCAAGATGGAAGTTAAGCCGATCAGTGGGTTTTGTCATTCAGTCCCACAGTTTCCCTGGTTTGAGGCCAGAGGTTTAGGAGTTACTTTTGGTTGGATGGAAAGTCAAACACGGGGTCTCATATGGAGCAGCGCTGAAGGCAGGAAGGAGATGAAGTAAAGTATGAAGAAAAACAGACGGTCCTGACACTGTCAGAGGATTATAAACTATACATTACTGATGCTTATGTGAGCTCAAATGAAAAAATCTATTAAAAATTTTACAATATACCAGAAGCATTCAACCAACAACAATATATCAACTTCCTGTTTATCTGTGATAAAAGTGGCAGTAACCCCAGTCCTAACCCTGATTTTAGAAGTAGGCGTGCCTTTAATTTTGCAGTGGGCGTGTATCTTTAGAGATGGGCGTGTCTATAATCTTGCAGTGGGCGTGTCTTCAGTGAAAATCTCTTTAATCATATAAACTATAAGGCCGATTGGGGCGAATTTGTGATTTTGGCATATACATAAAAAAATTGACTCGACTTGAAGAAGTTGTGTCTTTGAAAGTGGGCGTGGCCTTAAACCGTGCAGTGGGCGTGTCTTTAAATGGGGCGTGCCTTTCGTCTTTAGAGGTGGGTGTGGCCACAATCTTGCAGTGGGAGTGTCTCTAAAGGGGCGTGTCCTTTTTGGAAGGGGGCGTGAGCCTAATCGTGCAGTGAGCGTGTCTTTAAAGTGGGCGTGTCTTTAGTACTGCAGGATGCAGACAGGTCCTATTGCACAGTTCTTTTTTTTATTAGTTTAGTGAACAGGAGGAAATAAAAGGCATGGCGGAATGAGGATATCCCAGGGAACAGCCAATGACATCACAGGGGGAATCCCCCTCCCCAATAGGAAACAACACACACACACACACACACACACACTCACACAGCAGAATGAAGAGAAAACACACACTGCCTTCCCACTCCTACAAGCCAGACATCTCGTTACCGTGTTAACTTCTGTTCTCTGTTGTTCTCTGCGTCTCAGCTGTGCTCTCCATCATCGGTAACCTGATGGTCCTCATCGTGGCATACAAGAGGTCATCGCGGATGAAGCCGCTGGAGCTGCTGAGTGTTAATCTGGCGGCGACGGACCTGGGGGCGGTGGTGACCATGTACCCGCTGACCGTGGCGTCGGCCTGGAGCCACGGCTGGCTCGGCGGGGACGCCACCTGTGTGTATTACGGCCTGGCGGGGTTCTTCTTCGGCATGGCCAGCATCATGAACCTGACCCTCCTGGCCATTGTGCGCTTTGTTGTGTCCCTCAATCTGAAGTCTCCCAGTGAGTATTTCAAAGGGAACGCAGATAAAAGACTACGTGAAGGCCTGTTCCACCTCACTGTGCTTTCAGATTCATTTCTGGTTGTAAATCACTCGCCTTCCTTGCCTTTGCACCTGCCTCACTTTCACATCAAAAAAGATGCCATCATACAATCTGCACTCGTCCTGCTCCCTCTGTCAAACTTCAAAACTTAAATCATACACACATATTTTATTGTAAACATTTTTTTATCATCAACTTAGTAGTGTGTTTTTTAGTGTGTAATGTGATGCACAACTATTTTTTTCCTGGGAAAAACAATTGCATTTAGAAAGCACAGTTATTATGTTGTTCAGATAAATTTATATGCAAGTGGTAGACTCCACAGTTTTATTAAAAATAACAGCAGTGTGCTTATATTCAATGAGATATTGTACTGTATAAACAGAAAAATCTTCAGGCTTTAACATTCCTGTGAATCAGTAAACTAACTTCTGACTGACTTCTGGCACCTATGAACAGGTATATCATCATTTCATGATGCTTGTCTCAAATTACCAGTGAGTACTGTGACAATAAGAAGACGCTTGTGTGAAGCTATTTCAACACATCCACTAGCCTAAAGAGAAATGGAGAAACATTGTGTGGACTGATTAAAGTGAAATTGTTCTTTTAGGTTCAAACTGTTCATCAGGCAACCACTACACTCATGCTGCGATTCCCTCTAAAGACAGCGAAGCCTGGTGTCAGGCCTTTTTATCACATACAATGGATCATGCATCATTTCCTATATCAAGATAAAAAAAATTGACACAGACAAACTGATCCATTGTATAATAACTAAAGGCTGAGGGCAGAAATGTGCTTAAGAGTGAAGCAGCTCTGCAGCCACTGAGGGGTCAGAGGGGTCAGAGGGGTCAGCCAGGGCAGATATTTGATGATCTATCCTGATCTTTCTTTTGTCTGTGCAGAGGAGAAGATCAGCTGGAGGAACGTGAAGATCCTGTGTTTGTGGACCTGGCTGTACGCTCTGTTCTGGGCCCTGCTACCCATCCTGGGCTGGGGGCGGTACGGCCCCGAGCCCTTCGGCCTGTCCTGCTCCCTCGCCTGGGCCCAGATGAAGCACGAGGGCTTCTACTTCGTGATCGCCGTGTTCTCCTTCAACCTGGTCCTCCCGTCCGTCATCATCACCTGCTGCTACTTCGGCATCTTCATCAGGCTCTACTGCACCTACAAGAAAGTGATGAACCTCAACCAAATCCCCAATATTGTCAAGCTCCAGCGAAGGCTTTTAATAGTGAGTGACTGTTTCTGATGAGAAATCTGTATTATATTAATAGACCTTTCTAAAAACCGAATAAAACCTCTTGCAGATCGCTGTCCTGGTCAGTCTGAGCTTCATGGTCTGCTGGACCCCGTACGGCGCCGTCAGCATGTGGTCGATCCTGCGCGACAGCAGCAGCATCCCGCCCGAGGTCAGCCTGCTGCCGTGCATGTTCGCCAAGAGCTCCACCGTCTACAACCCCATCATCTACTACGTGTTCAGCCAGAGCTTCAAGCGGGAGGTGAGGCGGTACATGCCGTGCTCGCCCGTCTCCTTCACCACCGACCACAGGGTGAAGCCGTGCGGGAACAGGAGCTGTAGGTGAAAGACCCGACCCCCCCCAAAACACGTGAGGAAAAGATGTATAAATCACTAATTAGTAATTATTTTATTTATTTTTATTAAAAAAAAAGAAATCTGAGACCAAAAACCACAATTGGAATCATTATAGTAACAGACATTGCTATATTCATTGTAATTATAGGCATTTAAAGCAGGGGTCAAAGCAGGGGTCACTGTGGCTGCAGGTTTTGTTCCAACCAGGAAGTAACACCCCTGACTCTACTTCCTGTGGAGCTTCATCGGTAGAATCAGGTGTGTTACTGCCCGGTTGGAACGAAAACCTGGACCCACAGTAGCCCTCCAGCACCAGGGTTCTGACCCCTGCTCTGAAAGTTTCCCACAAAACTGGGAGTTTTCCTCCCAGAAGCAGGAAGCGGCGTTTGTGACGTCAGAGACGAGAGAATCGGGACTCGAGGTTGACTTGTCCTGTTGGTTACGGAGCTCTGGGCCTCATTAGCACGCTGGGTTTACGTGGAACCAGACGCCCTAAAAGGAAAAAATCCGTGAGGACTGAACTAACTCAACCTACTGATGAGGAGCAGGTGACGCGGTCGAGAAGCACCAGAGCAACAAACTCTGAGTTGAGATTATTGTTTGCCTGATGACAGAAGAGAAGAACGAGATTTCACGGGATTTGCAGGCAATTAAAATGTAATAAATGACGCCTTATCGTTTAAATCCTTCATTACTGAAACTGTGAAAATAAAAAAGCTGTTTAGGATAATCCGGGACATTATCGCATATATATCATCTTAAAAATTAATTCTGTTGTGTCACTAGAAACATTCCGCTTAGAACTCAAACTTTATTTTCATGATTGTGTGACTGTATTATTGTTTGAGCATGGCAAACACCTTGTTTGGATATTTGTCATGTAAAAAATCCTTTTTTTTAATTTTAATTCATTACTACTGATGAAGATGTTGTAATATGATGGAATTTTGTGATTTTTGTGCCCTGTGTGCATTATTTATTGTTCCTGTTTGAGAATAAACACTGATTGAATGTAGTTCTCATAAGTAGTGATCAATGAATCCATCATAATTAGCCACTTTATTTTATCAGTAGCCTAACAGAATATTGTCTTTAAAATGTACTAATATTCTTTTTCTTCTCTTATTTTTTGGCAAGCCTGGCTTCCAAAAACATACAAATAGAAGATAAAATTAGGTAAAAAAAAAAGGTAAAATCTTTACATAACGTCCCGAGTGAGTCCTCTTTAAGCAGATATTTAATTGCATTGTTTATTCTCATTGCAAATTAGCACAAGTACAGGAGGTCTGTGGGAATTATTTTTTTTTATTACTATAAAGGAAAAACAGAAAACAAGTAAATTGTTTTTTACTGATAAGACTTTAATTAATAAAACTATATTTATGTTTTCCACATAATGACATGAAACAAGAACAGCCTGTAGTGTGTACTGGTACTAATGGAAAATAATTCCTTAAGGTCGTAAGATCCATGCAGGTAATTTGGTTCCATGTTCTGAAGATTGCTGTTTATATTATATTATATAGTTATTTGTTAATTTTCCCATTGAAGCACTTTTAAAATGAGATTTAGATGATCCTCGGCTCATTTCTTATGCAGGGCATCAGTCTCGCATCAAGTAGTAATTTCCACTGTTAACACTAGTCAACAGCCTGCAAACTTATATTATAAATCACAATATTGAAAGATATAAACGGGTGAGTGTTCACCAAATGTCAGCATGAGACCAGGCTAATCTACAATAAGATTTTATTCAATACCACATTTAACATATTGATCCAACATACTGATATTGATCCAAACTTTGTTCTTGTCAACTTCACCTTTGTCACCGACACTTAACCATTGTCTGCAAGAATCTGATAAAAGTGACTGAATGGACCTTCAACTTTAACAACCACCACCGGATTTTACTGTGGGTTTATCTTGGAATGCTGAGCTCTTCATCCACCATGCATACCACCCCATTGTTCTAGTCCAAATTGCTCAATTTTAGCTGCATCAGTCCACAGCACTTTATTCCAAAAAGCAGCCAACGTGTCTAAAAAGTGACTCTATTTGTTGCATTTGTGCAGAAAACACTTCTTCCTCATTATTTCCCCATGCAGCATCCCCGCTTGTGCACGTTGTAGGTGTTTGGAGCTGGTCGGTGGTCTTCACATGTGTCCCTCCCTCGCCAGGTCACTTTCTGTATCCTTCCCCTAAACCTTGATTTGGATAAATCTTTGTTTTCAGGTCATTTGACAGTCGCTCTTTAGACAAGAAGAAGAAGAACAGCTGCCAATTAGCCTCCCTAAATAGCCTCTCTCATTATTGGCTGCACCTGTGTATGTAGGTCAAAGGTCAATAAGCTGACCAAACCAATTTAGTGTTCATTTAATTAGTTCTAAAGGTATTTGAATCAATAAAACCAGAGCTAATTTTGTTTAAGTAATTATTGCACGCTCTTTCTTCATCTGCTATATGATTGGATTTAACTGATAATGCTGATCCACGCAAGCAATCATTTATAAAGGGAAATCTTGAAAATGATCAGGGGTAGCCAAACTTTTTCCATAGGACTTTATTTCAGAGCACAGAGCCCTAAATCTGATTCAGAATCTCAAGTGCAAGAAAACTTTGAATTGCAATCACAGCTCCAGCTTTTATTCTATTATATTTTTTCCCCTTTGAAAAAGAAGCTGATTGAATGTAACGCTGATGCTATTGAGGCAGGAAACACTACACAAGGCCACTTCCAAGATATTAATAACATGTGAGGAAAAGGTACTTGCTTTTTTTTTTTTTTAAATTGTGAAATCCAATCCATCATCTCTTGTGCACTGTCACTAATCAAGAGTGGAAAAGACACAAAGACACTCAGGCATTTTGCAGAAAAAACATGATAAAAGAAAAAAACATTTGATTTGATGCAGTGCAGAGTTTCCTTTTGTTAAATGTCTAAACCTGGTCTAATCATATCATATATATTCAATTATTTCCTATGAGCAACAAACAACAGATTCTGTTCAGATCTATTTCAATACTTGGATAAATACAAAATAATTACCACAAATCATTATACACAGAATGCAAACTAAATACAATCGTGACCTCTCCATCATGTTGACTGCTGTACATGCTGTGATCTCACAGTGAGTTTTTACAACCGAGTCAAACACTTTCTGAACGCAGCAGGAGAAGAAGCTTCCTCGTCTGACGAAGCATGAATGGACAGTTCTTCTTCTTCTTCCTCCTCCTCTTTCTAACTTCACATGGCCTGCCGGATGTTTTCCAGGCTCTTCTCGATGTTGTCGATCACCTCCACGGCAGCTTGTGGGATCCTGGTTCCGGGGCCGAAGATGGCGCAGACGCCGCTGTCGTACAGGAACTCGTAGTCCTGCAGACAGACATTTTTAAGAGTTGTTTTTTTTTTTTTTTTAACAAGTGAAGCTAATGAGGAATTCAGCTCATTACACGGAGACAGAAGAACGTGTGAAGTCCCCGTGGCATTTGTTAATTATGCTTATTTTAGGCATTCTGCAAAACTCAAATACTGACAGGAGGATGCTCTGCATGCAATCAAGGAAAAGCTATAGCTACAATTATAATTATACTAATTAGAGGACATATCATCATGACACATATTTTTGTATTTATTGGGTTTTCACGTAATGCTATTTAATGTTTCATGCTTGCAATAGAGTCCTCTTTACAATGACGACACACAATAAGAAAAAGCAAAAACCTACTGTAAAATACACACATAAGACAGACATGACAGGAATAATAACATGTTTGATATGATAAACCTCTGTAAATCTATTGTCAAACCTGTTTAAATGCTAAACCCCTGATAGGTGGCAGCATTGAGTTTCATTTCATATTCCTATAGCACATTAGGAAACCCCAGTTACAACACTTAACACGCATAATGTTAATAATACAGCATCAATATACATCATCAATGCAATAAGAAAATAGTTTAATATAATATCAATAGTCGGGCTGCAACTGTTGATTGATTATTTAATTGGCTCTTTTATAATCTCCATTTTTAAACATCTTACTGAATATATTCTGTAATGATCCTTAATGGATTCATATGATTTTATGGGCAAGTAATTGGTATTTAAACTCTGCATCAGAGATAATTTAGCTTATTTTAGTTCCCCCCCCCAGATTTGGGTCAGTTTGGTCTTGATTTATGTTTTAATTAAAGTATTTTTTATCTGTAGTAAAACATATTAAATATTCCCACTATATTTGCTGTGTAACAGCAACATGAATTGATTGTGACTCTTCTGCAGTCGCCTCACATGTCGTAGATTTATCTTCTGATACCAAGTTTAAGTCCAATAACCTTTGCAGTGGTTGAGATTTTCCCTATTTATTATCACTTATAGCAGGAAAACCCGACAAACAGGCCTACGTGGTTAAGTTATCTGATTTCTTTGCTGACTGACTGTTGACCTTTTATCGAGTAATTTTTTCTCTCGCTGAAGTGCAAACATTCAGCGATAATTTATTCCGCCGGAGGATCTGGAATGTTGTAATCACGACGCGCTGGCAACACACACACACCCAAAGCTCATTATGGGATACATTCCACTGGCTGTGCTTCATTAATTGGAAGAAAAACTCTCTTTATCGACCTCAGGAAACGTAAAGCCTGGAGTCAAAACTTCGATTTTGGCCAAAAACTGATGAACATCTATGAGGAGATTGCACATATTAAAACACTGACTTTTAATTCAGGCAGACGTTATGTTTTTTTTTGTTATTTTATATTCGATCTTTTAATTTTCAATGTTTTTCATGGTGAAAAAAGACGAGACGAAATCTACTCTAGAATTAAAATGTACATTTTGTGTTCATGTCGGTTTCTCGTCATTTAAAAGTAAATTTGCACCATTTGTTTTTACCATATTCTGATTTTGACACAACATATTAAATGGTATAACCAAGTATTTTACGTGTTTTCCCTCCTCTAGATGACGTCTAGTGGTTGTATAAAAACTGGTCTGAATGCACACAGACTGGATTGAGAAACTCTGCAGTTTCACAGCGTGTTTGTGCTGCCTTTGCCCTGCGGGGTCATGCAGTAGCAGCGTACTTTAAATTGAAAATATATCCCATTAGGCATGTCAAAACTTCAAATAAAACCCAGGAACTGAACGGAAGAGACGGCAACGTTTGCAGTGCGATAAACAGCTGTTGAGATTCAGTCCTCAATGAAACCATGAAATGACTCCTTCACAGCCACGCAACCTGAAAACAGCCTGATGTGGACTCTTAAGATGGACTGTGCAGGTTTTCAGGTGTGATTCCTAAATTTCCACGTGTTATAATGTCGGGTACCTGCGGTGGGATGACGCCTCCACAGATCACCAGGATGTCCGGCCTGTTGAGCTTCCTCAGCTCCTTGATGAGCTCGGGCACCAGCGTCTTGTGGCCGGCGGCCAGCGTGCTGACGCCCACGCAGTGGACGTCGGCGTCCACGGCCTGCTGGGCCACCTCCAGCGGCGTCTGTCCACGGGGAGAAGCAGGGAGAACACGGTAGAATGAACCGGTTGATTGAGGCAGATCACAGACACCCCAAAGGGTTCTATTCCTGACTTACATCCAACGACACATCCCGGGAAATTTGATCGCTCACGTCCTGGCTATCTTTAAAAGTTGAAAAAATATAGTGTGTTCCTTCACTGTTGAGCAGTGTTAATTACAACAGACAAGAATAGACGAAATATATTCATAAATATTTGTTTTTACGCTGAAAAGAGATGATAATTACAACGAAAAAAGTCTTAGGTGGATGAACGTCACTGGCGAGATGAGAAAAGTAAAAAAAAAAAGTTAGAAATGCATTTATAAGGGTATCTCAAATTTAAAGTTTATGTTCATGTTGGTTTCTTCATTAACATAAAAAGTCAACTAAAAGTTAATTTGTACTATTTTTTTTTTTTTTTTTTTACAATTATCACGATTTTGTGTGATTTCTTTTTTTTTTACATGAAATGTTCCACCTAGAATATATAAAAACTAGTTGATGGCATGTGTTTTTAATTTGTTAAAATCTTTTTAACAGAGACGTTTTTGTCTTTGTGCCTTGTACTATGATACCTGTCTGGATTAATTCTAATTAACATTACCTGCTGTCAAAGACTAAAGAAAGAATAACGGCTAAAACTAGACTTAAAGTAGTTCTATTTTACTTCCTATTTTTTCTAATTCTATATGTGCTGTAATACTGTTTAATAACTTACACCCTTCAACGCACTTTTCCAATTCAATACTGTGCAATTGAACGCAGCATAAGTGGCTGCAGTGGTTTAAATGTGTCGCACATGAATATTTTTATTCAAACAAAAAAACAACATCCTGACTTGCAGCCAGAGTGCGACTCTGACCTGAAACAGTGGCCCGATGTCCACGTCAAAGCCCAGGTCGGCGAAGCCCGTAGCGATGACCTTGGCGCCCCTGTCATGGCCGTCCTGCCCCATCTTGGCCACCAGCAGCCGAGGGTTCCGACCCTCGTGGTTCTTAAATTCTACCACTCTGAGAACAAGCAAAAAGAGGGGTGAGGAAATCTTCATCCTGTCCAGTACCATCATTGTTCGTCTCGTTTTGGTTTCTACCTTTTATGTGACATGGCGATCTCCTCGTGCTCGCCGTACTCGCTGCGGTACGCCCCGCTCACCATCCTGCTGCTGGCTTTGTGTTCGCCAAACACCGCCTTCATGGCGTCCGTTATTTCACCAACAGAACATCTAAAATATACAGGAGACTTCAGCTTAGTCAGCATTGGTTTAGCGTTTTATTTTTAACAATTGTGCCTGAACTGGTCATAAAGTGCAAGTGAATAAATCACCAATGTACCTTTGGTATTGTGTTATAGTAGCTCTAAAAAGACATTACACAACCACTGATTCTTTAAATAAACATAGCACGGTGATCCTGTTACTGCAAACTTTTATAAAGAGGAATGTTATTTAATACCAGTTATAATCCAGGACTCTGTTTTCGCTGCAAACACAGGAATGATGCAAAACATCAGAAACAAATGCAACAACAAAAGCTGCAAATATTAAAGAGCAGACACACCTCCAAAAAGGCTGCAAGAGGGAAATGCTGCAAATTCACTCATCTATTTACTACGTTTATATGACAAGAAAAAGGCAAAAAAGTGGCATCGCGTCTTCACTTTTTCATTCTACATTTAGACGTTTACTGTTTTCAGTAGGAAATACGCATGCATACGTTCTAACAGTCGACCCAACAACGACTGGTTCTGACGAAACGGTGCATCCAGATCCTTGAATATGTTGTAGTTTTTGGCTGCAAACATTCCTGTGTAATCCGAGCCTAAGTGTTTAACATGAGGAGATGATGCTGCTGAGTGAAAACTATGGTCAAGTTAAATTAAAATACACCAACATCAGCTATGGGACTACACTCCTCTGTGTTTTTTTTAATATTTGCAGCATTTTTTCGTGTATTCAAGTCTTTGCTTTTGCTTCATTTCAGGTGCAGCATTGTTCTCCCTGCATCTGTGCTTGTGATTTTATATTTTACAGTGATTTACCCACATGTGGTGTAACTCTAAAATTCGAAAACAGATCGAAAAAAAAAAATGCTATAAACTAGTTTTATATTCTAGGTGTGTTAAACATTTTAAATTTATCATTAATTATTCTATACACAAAATGTACATATTGAGATACTTCAATGCTTTTAAAAGTGTATTTGAGTTTTTGATTTTCTCATCTTGCCAACTATTATTTGTCACTGACCCTTATGCGTTTGTGTGATTTGGGTTTTGCATCATTTCTGCATTTGCAGCCTATTCCCCTACCCCCCCAACATCCGGTCATGAACACCAGTGTGACCTGGCTCGTGCTGCCTCCACAGCCAGCGCCAGCAGGTTGCCCTCCCTGGTCCGGGCACACTCCTCGATGGCAGACAGGCACTTCTTGGCCACGTCCGGGTCACGAGTCGCCCTCACCTGCAGGAGAAAAGACAGGAGTTGTTATCTGAGGAGACAAGGAGACAACCAGCCGCTACTAACATTAATGAAACCTCCACACTACTCCGTGTTCCTGTAATCCTGCAGCGAGCCAATCAGCATCCACGATGTGAGCAGCAACAACGGAGCGCAGCAATTATCACGGAGTGACGTTATCAGCTGCACATGTGTGTTCCTCAGGACTAAATCACATGTCTTCTTGTCCATGTTGCACTCACAGGTAGACGCTAGGTGCTTTATCTTAAATTGCTAATCTGTTGTTTGCTGCTTTAGCAAAAGGGATAATGCCGAAACTGGCATTTGGTGCAATGCTAAAAAAAACAGGTGCCAGATAGTTTAACTCTCTCTAATCATCAACTCACTATCAAGTAGCTGAAGCTTTGTCAAAGGCTTGTTGATAATTAGAATCTGGTGTGTTGGAGTGGGAGATTCCTAAAACATGAAGGATAGGAGGTGGATTAAAGTTATCATTATTTTCTGGTTACACCATTTGACATTTTGAGATACCTGATGAATGCCTTTTTTTAAATATTTTTTTTTTTACTTTATCATCTCCCCAATCATGATTTGTCACTGACCCAAAAATGCATAAACATATTGAAAACATCAGGATAATTGCAGGCTATTCATTTTTGCCAGTTCCTTTAAAGGGATACTTCACCCCAAAATCAGAAATACTGCATATTTCTAAGCATTTTTGAAGATGAACTGCTCAAAGTGCAAAAAAAGCAAAAATAACTCTGTTATTCAAGATAATCCATGGACCAGGTTAAAGGTTTAGTTGTGTTTTTAGCATTTTATTGGTAAAAAGATTTGCTTGATTTTTGCAAATATATAATCTAATAGATTAATTTAAATGTTTTTTTTTAAACGCTGAGATCAACATTCTGTATATTATATGCAATATATTGGTATACTGAGTCATAATTACATGTTAATGCCATGTTTAGTCACATTATTTACTATTTATGTCCATCCAAACATCCAAATCATAGCCTGTTATTGATGGATAATACAGAACGTTAGTGAAAAAGACCTAACAAATTAATAATCATCCAGGTCCTTTTACAAAATTCGACAACAGATAGTTTAATTCTCTTTAAGGTTTTTTACAAAATGAAATCAAAATGAATTTTGCCAGTTCCTTTGCCAGCATCAGAAATATTGTATTATTGGAGTATTTTTGGAGATAAACTGCTGATGAAGTGCAAAAGTGTAAATATATTCAAGATAATCCACAGACCAGGTTAAAGGTTTAGGTTTTTTTTTGGCATTTTACTGGTAAAAAGATTGAAAGATTGCTTGATTTTTGCAAATATATAAACTAATACACATAAAAGTTAGATAATAAGAAGTCGTTTTTGCACTGTACTTTTACTTCACTGAGTAACGTCATCTGTGTTTCGCTTCCTTTTTTATGGCTTGAACTGGAGCAGAATTCTTAGAGTAAATCCTCATAATGGATACGGCTGATATACAGTAAGCAGGAATAAAAGGCCACTGACCTTCTTCAGTTTTTCTATCTGTTTCTGCCGTACAGCAGTGTTGTCTATGGCCAACACCTCCACGGTCTCCTCCTTCTCCAGACGATACTTGTTCACTCCCACGATGACCTCTGATTCTGAAAGATGGAAAACACACACACACACACACACACACGCATCAGCAGATGAATAAAACACAGTGGGCAAATGGCACATGAGAAACCGCCTCATGAACCGTTTAAATGTGTTATTTAAAGACCAGAACAAGGAGCTTTCATACGTTACGTTATAATAGATAAAATATAGTATATACAATACATTATGTTAATAAACCTGTTTACTGGATCTGCCCAGTGATTATTGACTAATCTGTACTGAGAAAAATCTAATAATTAAAATAAAAAATCTCTTCAATGAGGGATCTGTGAAAGCATTTCAACCTTTTCCTATAATGTCTACTCTAACCTGTTCTTATAGTGTGATTGCATTAAGTCATTATTTAAAAATAAGCATCAATTAATTATCAATTAGTATTTTGTTTTACTTTAAATTGCATAAAAAAGCCTTGTATTTAACACAAATCAGTCTATACAAGTCCCAACATGTACACTCTCATACAGGAGTAAAATAATTTAATTTAAGTCTAAATCAGATAGATAATCAGTCTGAATTACACACAGTGAGGAAAAAGACAGCACACATAGAGGTCAATAAACATATATAATGAAAAAAGAATCATAGTATATCAGTTTTAAAACTGTTGGGGGAAAATAGAAAGTCAGAGTGCGTTAAATGAACAGAAAAAATCCTAATTCACTCAGATTCATTCGTTGGAGGGAAGTTCTCATGTGTAACTTCTGCAGCGTTTTAGGGAGGAGGTGGAGCTGCATGAATGCAGAACAGCGGTGGAGCCTCATACAGTTTGACCCCCAGTGTAAGGAAAAATAGAAATGATCTGCTGACACAGTCCAGCAGAACCGAGGCGAGGAAGCTGTCGGGGCGCTTCAGGAAGCCAATGAATATAAATGGGAGTCGGTGGGATTACAGAGAAAAGAGGAGACTCACTTTGCTCCAATCTGAAGCAGTAAATTGTCCAGAGGGTTAAGAGCGCCGCAAAAGACAATTTTAAATATATTTTTTGCAGGTGACTAAACATTTAGTCGTTGACCCGTCTGAGCTGCTGCAGAAATACAAATTTTGAATTTACAATGCAGCCACCTGAGATGTGGGGTTGGTGTCAGAAAGATCAGAACAGAATATTATTTTAAAATACAACGTTTGCAGGATGAAAGTAGAGATTGTGAGACATAGCAGGCAGTTTTTAAAGGGAAACTCTTAGGTTGTGTTGTTGGTGTTATTGGGGGAAAAAAAAGTTTAGCATTAAAGTGATGGAAAGCTGCTTTGTACAGAGTGGATGTAAATGTAATTTACAGATTGCAGTATTTTGAGAGGAATGGCTGCAATAGAATGAGTTAGAGATCTGAGGTCTAATGATAAACCTCATATTGTGTGGTAGTTAAAAATGTCTTTAATGCATTAAAGACAGAGCCATAGATGGGATTTGTTTAAACGCTGAGATCAACATTCTGTATATTATATGCAATATATTGGTATACTGAGTCATAATTAAATGTTAATGCCATTTTTAGTCACATTATTTACTATTTATATCCATCCATCTATCATAGCCTGTTATTGATGGATAATTCAGAACGTTAGTGAATGGTACATTTGCAGCAGGTTACAGGTTAGCAGCTCTATTAAATATCTGTTGATGCATCTGTAGGATAAGATAAGATAAGATAAAACTTTATTGATCCCACAACGGGGAAATTTGTGTGTTACTGCAGCGTTACAGGATAATTTTACTCATTCTCATTCTCTTAGAATATCATTTTTACCTTTCCACCTCTTTCTTTCTTGCTGGAATAAATGTTAATGCATTTAAATGGCTAAGGGAAACACTGGCTAAGGCCCCGTAAAAGAGTGACTGGATGACGTTATTCCGTACTTGAGTCGATGCGGGCCTGTCTGCGTGCAGCACACTCCTCTATACGAAGCTTCGGGATGCCCTCGGCCACGGCTCTGGCCATGCCCCCCATCTCCTCGATCTCCTTGATGAACTGCACAGAGGGAAACAAACACACCACACATGCTGTACACGTCCTGTATGTCCCGTCTGGACTGCTGCTTTAAAAGAGGGAACTCATCCTGCGACCTTTAAGGCCGTGTTGTACACGTCGTCCGTGAGGGCCTCCATCATGTGCGAGCCCCCCCAGGGGTCGGCGACCTTGGGGATGCCCGACTCCTCCTGGATGATGATCTGCGTGTTCCTGGCGATGCGGGCGCTCTTCACCGTAGGCAGGCCCAGCGCCTCGTCGAACGAGTTGCTGTGCAGCGACTGCGTGCCGCCGAACACGGCCGCCATGGCCTCGATCACGGTGCGGATCACATTGTTGTACGGGTCCTACCACAGCAAGGGGGGATGGGGGGGGGGGGGTCTAGATTACTGCACGAGTTTGATTTGAATCGGATTCGCTCCTCATTCGGAAGCTCTAAGACTGGATGTACCTGTTCGGTCAGGGACCAGCCCGACGTCTGGCAGTGGGTGCGGAGGAGCAGCGACTTGGAGTTCTTGGGCTGGAACTTTTCCTTGATGAGCGTGGCCCACAGCCTCCTGCCCGCCCTCAGCTTGGCGATCTCCATGTAGAAGTTCATGCCGATGCCCCAGAAGAACGACAGCCTGACAGTGAACACACACACACACACACACACACACACACACACACACAATGAAAAGACAAAAAGACGACAGGGAACCCAAAAGGTGAACTTCCTGAGGGAAGGGCTGCCACATATTTACTTAGCTGAACCGTTAAAATGGTTCATTACAAACTACATCTAACCAGTGTATTCAAAAGATTTTGGAAATTTATATAAATGAGCAGGTAACTTATTGTCTGATGTTACAAAAAACATTTTTGTTGAGAGGTGGACCTCTATGATAAAACTATTAATACAGTGTTAACTCCACACCTTAGCCTCTATCCTTTTTTCTCTCTCTCTTCTTTTTTCTCATTTTTTTTCTTTATTTATTTGATTATATTATGTCATTATTATACATCTAAATATTTGGGTCAGACAACAATACCTCATAGACATGCCACTGTTAATAGTCTCTAAGACTATAATAAAGTGTGTGTATGATGATAATTATTCTTCATATATTATTATTTTAATATCAATGCCAGCAGCATCATAGAAGCAGACTGACACCAATATAACATTGTTAGCATTAAAGTTTAAACAAATCCTTACTGAAGAAAAAATCCACAAAGACAAAGAGGTCTGTCCAACTATATGAGTGTAAATAATAATAATCACTACGTGCTGAAACATACTACTTCTTCACAGTTTATTATCTATATTAAATCACGTCAAGTACTTAGAGAAGCCTTAATGAACGTGTTCACACATGCTGCTAATAATAATCTGGCTAATGCGTTTTCCCACAAAAAAATTTAATGACTAAATCTACTTAAAATACAGAATCTATAAAGGTTGTGTTATTATTATGATTATATTGACAAGTCACAGATATTTAGGGTGTGTTATAGATTAATGTATCTTTCAATACATTGATTCTGGCGTTGCATTAGTGTGTAATCCCCCAATTAACTTTCAGGTTAATGTTTATTTTCAGGACAATACTCTACAACGTGAGCTGATTGTGAGTCCTGCAAACATCTGAACAATCAGCCACTCAGCTGCACACACACACACACACACACACACACACACGCAGAGAGATAATAACAGCTCTGGGTGGAAATCCTGCAGCTTCACACCCTGAGCGACAGTGGTGACATCTCTACATTGATTTACTGCGTCTTTCTGTCTGTCTGTGCCCTGATGTCATTGTGAGGGAGGATCCAGCTCGACTGGGCCTCAGGATGTTTCTGAGGGCTGAGAGAACATGTAGTTCTACTATCATCGACAGGAATCGAAGCTGGAGGGCAGAGTTAGTGAAGAGGCTTAGTTACGTTGCTGCCTGCTGTGTACGTCTACATTAAACATCATCACTTTTTATCTTATATACAGTAAGTGTAAAGTCCGGTTTGTGCAGCAGCTTTTCCATCTGGTCGTCACTCTTGAGCCCCGTCTGCTGGTTCGATAAATGAAGTGGAAGGTATTTGTTGGCCAGTTTAAATTCTCTAGGCATTTACTCAGCCATGGTGGCGTCAGTGGAGTATAAATAGCAGACAAGCAGCACGCACGGCTCCACACGACAAACACTGCATTCGTCAACAGACTGAGCCGGTTTGTGCCTCTGAGCATGAGAACGTGGTCTCAGAATTTGTGGGATTCTCAGAAAACCTCAGATTCCATGTCATGTTATTTTAATCTTTCAATCGACTGAATTTATTTGACGGTTATAGTGACTTTTTAGATGATATTTCACATAAGGTCAATACACTTAAATATTATTATCTGTACTTTATAAAACAGTTGGTCTTCTCTTTTTTAAATTGCACAACAGGTGCAAAATATTATGAGGCAGTTTGATTTATATGAATCTATGCAAAATATCTCAAAATGGCTCCACATTAATAAATCTAAACAATAAAAATCTTTCATAGGTATTTAGCTATTTAAAAACTAGTATAATATGCTAAAATAATATGAAGCAAGAAGTCTGCATAATTATTAATTTTGGTACATTAATGCAATTTTCAGCATTTTTACTTTTTGAAAACAGGACGTTCACCTGTTATTTCATTTTTTTTTTAGATAGATAGATAGGTTTTGTACCTTGGGGCGAACTCATCGATGGTTAATCCAGCTTTCAGGCCAGTGCGGCAGTACTCCAGCCCGTTAGCGATGGTGTAGGCCACTTCCAGGATGGCGTCGGCTCCAGCCTCCTGGAGGTGGTACCCGCTGATGGATATGGAGTTAAACTTGGGCATGTGCTGTGAACGCCAGAATATGCCACGTGTTAGATGAGCACCACCCAAGCAAATGGCGAAGAGTTCCAGTGGTAAATACCTTGGAGGTGTAGGCAAAGATGTCTGCTATGGCGTGCATGGAAGGTTCCGGGGGGAAAATATACGTGTTGCGCACCATGAACTCCTTCAAAATATCGTTCTGGATGGTGCCGGTCAGTTTGGCGACGGGGACGCCCTGCTCCTCCCCCGTCACTATGAACATGGCCAGCACGGGGATGACCGCTCCGTTCATGGTCATCGACACGGACATCTTCTCCAGCGGGATGCCGTCGAACAGCATCTTCATGTCCTCCACCGAGTCGATGGCCACCCCGGCCATGCCCACGTCTCCGTGGACGCGGGGGTTGTCCGAGTCGTAGCCGCGGTGCGTGGGGAGGTCGAAGGCCACGGAGAGACCCTGCTGCCCGGCTGGGATGGAAGAGGAGAGGAAGGGTCACTCAGCATTTTATCGTCCTTACATGCCTGATCACGTCATTAGATACTCAAATGTCATGCAGAAAGTGTGTGTGTGTGTGTATATATTTATGACTTTATGACTGTGCAATAATCTACTCGTCTATTCTTCATTCATAACCATGTGCACTTTTCCAATAACAATGTGCACTATCAATGATGTGTACAGTCCAGATGTGTCATGTACACACACACAAATGCATTTATCTTTATGTTATTATTTATTTTATATTTTCTATGTTTCCACTTTATACATATTGCTCTTCTGTTTTTTGCTTTTAACAGTGCTGTGTGTGATGGAGCTTTGATTCCTCCCATAAGAATCAATTAGGGCAAGAATAAAGTAATCTAATCATTAATGACCTGTAGTCTACAACTACTACTTCCACTACTACTACTACTACTACATCCTATGACTGTCCGTCTCACCTACCAGATCCAAGGGACGTACAACCGTCACAATAAATATTATAATAGGACAATATATCATCCAACAACAGTAGATGTCATGACAGGTTTATAAAGCAACATGTGGTCTACACTGATGTGTTGAAATATAAAAAAAAACACCACAAACATGACCCAGTTTTTCTCCTCCTGGGCCCTCCTAGTGACGGTGTGACTGATATGTACCAGAAGAATCTGTAGAAGAATGTTATTCTGTAGCAGGAAAAATATCCTTCAGCACTGGATTTGAGATAAATTCCCCTCAGTGGTGGGATGGACACAGGACAATAATGGAACACATACCTCTGGACTTCCTTACCCGGCTTCTAATGCGTTTGAAAGAATATTGGAACAATTTCTTCAAATATATACTGACAGGTGATGGTGTGACAATACTTTTGGCATCATGTGTATCATGAAAAAGATCTGAATGCACAAGAGAACTGAAGTGTGGCAGCTATTCGGAGCACGTCTTACCCACTGGCTGTGTACCAGTTTGAGTTCATTTCAAGGACGTGTTTTCACTTTGGTTTGAAGGTATCTGTGGCAACAAGTACCTTTAATGTTGTCCTTGTAGAACTTGTTGCTCTCCTCCACGGTGCTGAAGCCAGCGTACTGTCTGATGGTCCAGGGCCTGTAGGTGTACATGGTGGGGTAGGGCCCCCTGGTGAAGGGGAACACCCCCGGCAGCTCGTCAGGACACCCGGCCGAGTCCGCCTTGGTGTACACGGGTTTGATGCTGATGCCCTCTGGCGTGTGCCACATCAGGTCCTCTGGGTTCTTGCCCTTTAGCTGTTTCTTGGCCAGGTCGGCCCACTCGGCGTGCAGCTCGGCCCGGTCCCGGCACGGCGCGGCAGTGCGGAGCAGACGGCGCGGTGCCGAGCACGCCGAGGCTCCGAGGAGGCGGCGGGCGGCCATCGATGCACAGGATCTCTGTGCGGTCAGCATGGTTACTGCTGTCAACCAATCACACACACATGGATGGACCTGAGGGAGGAAAAGAAAGAGGAGCAGGTATCAGAAGACTGGCTGGTGCTAAGAATCACATTTCCTCCTTTTAATTTGAGACTTTCACATTACAAATGATCGGTTGCAGGAGCTTATTTCATTTATACTGCCACACATTTGGTTTCATGAAGGATTACAATAAAGTAACAGTACACTTTCTAAAAAAATCCTCTTGAAACATTTTTATTTCTTGGCTTTTAGCCCCACATGAGACTCTGCTTTGGTTTTGGTGTTTATGTTTTATGTATACATTTGTTTTTCAATCAAAAAGGCCTTGACAACTGTGGACATACATAGAAAGTTGTGTGTCATTATCTGGAGATACATTAAACTAATGTCAGGTCAATTTTTCCTCACTTTCCCAGGTTTTTTCCTGTTTTTGTTGAACATAACACATTTCCAGCGTCCAGTTTTGGTGACCATTCTGAAAGCTGACATGTGATAAATTGTCAATAAATTGATGACACATGTTTAATGGACTGAAGATTCTGGAACTTATTTATATATGGCCGCATATTCTATTGGACTGTAGTCTACATACCAGTCCAACCAGCACACCGCACCTTGTGCCTCATGCACTTTCTTCTATCATATTTCATTCTATCTACCTCATATTTATTAGGACAGTCTGTGCAATCTGTGAAACCACACCACTAGCCACAGAGCTCTGCTAAAAAAAAAAAAAAAAAAAAAGCCATGCCCTGTCTAGAGTGTCTGTCTAGGTCACTTCAACTCTGACCTACTTTGTTTACAACTGTGTTTTTAATTCATGTATAATATGATTGAGTGTGTGGGTGAGGATGTATGTATAATGTATGTATAATGTATGTGTGGGTGAGGATGAGGGCGTGAGTGTGTGTGTGTGCGTGTATGTAAGATAAAGTGTGTATGTAGGTATGTTTGTGTATAGACACGTGTGTGTTTGAATCTGTACAGTGTATTTAGGCACTTTTTTTTCTTTTTTATCACCAATTGCTCTCGGTGAAACGCTGTCTCCTCTCACTATATACTGTGTATATGGCTGTAACGACAATAAAAACCTTGAACCTTGATATTCATTACATTCATTGATATACACATCATCTCTATAACATTATTACTAAAGAATAACTAGTAAAATTTAGTTTTATTACTAATTGCTATAAAACATTTAACCCTTTACCCTTAATAGTAATACACCGTATCACTCACTGGTAGAAATTGATCATGTTTCAAGCATAGAAACTTATAGAAACAGCTGTCATCATAAAAGCTGTTAATTTAACCAGGTTTAAGCATTTTATCCTGACTTTGGCAAAAAAAATGGTTTAAGTATAATGATTTTTTGTCCTGTAGAACATAATTTGGTGATTGTACCAGAAGTAGCAGCATCGTTACAGATGATTTAGCACAAAAACTCAACTTATTTGATAGGTCATCGATAAGTGATTTAGCTGAATTTTCTTGACTGTTTATGATAGACATTTATTTTTAAAACGTAAATAAACCTTAATAGATATTTTAATTTAAGGCGTACACACGCTGAATGATGAAATAACGGTGTTTACACGAGTTTTATGTTGAATGTCGTGAAGCTGGAGTTACAGCAGCTGCTTTAACTTCATGCTACATGCTAACTGCGGCTAACCGAGCGTCGCCGCTCGCGTCGACGCGTTTTCCCGTCGTTTAAGGAACAAGACGGAAGCTCCGCTGTGTCTCACATCACAACATTTTTATACTTTTACACGTGATTTTCTGACCTTGTCTTGTCTGTGTTTTTCTGTTTTTTCGAGCTCGCGGAAGGCGTGCGACCGTCCGTCCAATGAAGCTTCACAACACGAGCCGTCAGCCAATCACGTGCCGCCAACTTTGACCCTCGACACCGGAAGTGAACGGCCCAGTCAAAGATTGTGGATTTTCGTAGAGATCATCAACTCCAGCGGTTTATTATTTAATGTTATATCATATTAGTGAACACAAGGCAGTTAATGGAACTTGTTTGGAAAACTTTTTTTTTTTTTCTAACAGAATATTTTTAAAGTGTTTTCTGAGGGTTACAAGCGTGTATCTCTGGTATTATATGTATTATTTATTTATTTGAATTAATTTCTGAAGGGTATCTTAAAGGGTGTAAGTGGTGTAATCCTAAAAACTTAATACCAGATAGTTTAACTCACTTAAAAAAAAATAAAACATCAATTATCAACTAGTTTTATATTCTAGGTTGATTAAATATTTAAAAATTATCATTATTATTTGCAAAAAAAATGATATAAATAGACAGGAATGGAAGAAACCAACATAAACACAAAACACACATTTTGAAATACCTGATTAAAATATGGAAGTTAATTAAAGGATTCATTAAATGATTTTAAAACACTTAATTATCATAAATTATAGATTTATTACACACAGAAAATTAAAGTGTGTAATGAAAACCTGTGAAAGGCTGTGGATTACAAGTCAAAGCTGCTTATGTGTTGGATCATGCAGTGTATAATGTTTTGTACTTTTGTGTTGTGTAAAGTTGCTAGTTAAAAAATACTACTACTAGTTAGATGTTTTCTACCATTTGTTTATGGATCAATTCATAAACTACTTATTATACAATTGTCATTACTATGACTGATTTAGTATCAACCACTAAATTTGTGTGATTTTTATATAAAATGAATAAATAAATGCATATCTCATTAAGAAATAGTACAAGTACATACAAAAACATATAAAAGACACAAATAAATTGCAATTTAAATCTTTAAATTGTTATATGTTCCTCATTAAAAGATTCATTAGAACAATTGCAAATGGATTTAATTTCAATAGTTTACTACACCAGAGATTTTATCTCCTCCTTCATTGTGAAGTCAATTCTCAGCATTTATGTTCTGGAGGTTTTTAGGGTTTCACATCACATTTGCCCTAGTTGAATATAAAAAAGTGGCTCCAAACTGTTGGTGATGTGACAAAACACTCTTCTATGGCCACCCCCATAAAAGTGAATTTTCAGTGAATTTAGAAGGACAGTGAGGATAAAAAAGTAAAAACCAGCTTTCTAGTGTCAAACTCTACACATTCACCATTCTGCACAGTGAAGATCAAACATAAAAAAAATCAAATCTCATTTTTCCATGTGTCACTCAATCCCAAATTAAACACAAGACACGTTTTTTTTTTCTCTCAACACAGTACATGCCATTTTTATTCAAGAGTTGGTAGATAAACACTCATCGTAGTAATGGCTCTTACAGAGTTCTGTACAGTATTGGACTGGGTCGACTGGATCAGGTACACACTTGCAGTAAATGTTTATGAGGGATATAAAATATACTCAACATAGCAACGTCATTCAGAGCATTCAGCAGGACAAACCTTTTTTTTCTCAAAGTGGCAATGCAGACAGTGGTATATAATGCCCAGTTAAGATACAGAGCAGAAGTACTTGTACTTTCAACGCGTACCCGTCCTCCGCTGCTGAAACTGTAAGGCAGTATACGTTTTTGATTGCAATATAGTACGGCTTTTCATCGGGTGACCCGATTTCTTTCCTTCTTGGTTTTTAAACAAAATGTACAACTTTAATTGTAAAATTTAAAACAGAAAAAGCGTCTAAACGGACAGAAAACCAATAATCGGGTGTATTGTGGAAAGAGTCTCGCACGATGTGAAAATTGTCAGCGGTATCTATTATCATTAACAAGGCAACAAAGCAGCGGTAGATATGTTTAAATATTGAACTGAAGGAGACTGCGGAAATCAAAGAGAAGTGGAGGAGGTGGATGGTGGGAGGCTGCGTTCTTCCTGTGTGGAAAACGCAGCCTCTTTAACCTTGTTTTTTTGTTTTTTTTCTTAGCCTTCGTATTTCAACCCACGCGTCACTCCAGCTTGAGCAGCTCCACGTCGAATATGAGCGTGGCGTTGGGGGGGATGACCCCGGGGTGGCCCGTGGCGCCGTAGGCCATGTCCGGCGTGCAGGTGATTTTAGCCCTCTGGCCCAGGCTCATCTGGAAGCACAGGAAGGCAGAAACAAAGTGAGCTGACGATGGGTTTCACATGCAAACTGCAGCTTTCTCAGTAGAAGACCAATCATTAATTTAAACCACCTATATGTAAACGCTAAATTAGGTATGACTAAACTAATTATATTATAGCATGATTTCATATCAGTTTCTGTTCAGTTTTATTCATCTAATAAAGCTGCAATGATTAGTCGATTAATTGATTAGTTGCCTATCATCGCATTAATCGTTTAAACTAATCTGATAATCGAATCAAATCTGATTATATTCTGTTTTTTTGTCTTCTATTATAGTAAACTGATGATTTTTCAGGTTTCATGCAGATGAATTTAATGCTTTGGGAAACACTGATTGACATTTTTCATTGTTTTATGAACAACAAATTAAAATAATCAATTAATAATTTCAATAATTAGTATAATTGTTAGTTGCAGCCCTAACACAAATCAACACATGATGAAGAACAACATCATCATTGAATACTACTTTAGTCTTTTAGTGATGATACTAGTATAGTATACTACAGTATACTACACTTATGCAGGAGTAATTTAATGCAACAAATGCTGTTTTCCTCTTGTTTTACATACCTGTGCTACTCCTTCTTCCCAGCCTTTAATGACCTCCATTCGTCCAATTTTAAACTTGAAGGGCTTGTTCCTGTCTCGAGAAGAGTCAAACTTTTTTCCATTCTGCAGCATACCTGCCAGAGACAAAAAGGAAAAATCGTCACTTTGCTATAGAAGCTGTTACCGTTTCTAACCTTATATTATAAAATGGCTCCTGTGGTGACAACAGGGGCCATTTCTGAATGATTTGTGCTCAGCCAGGTTTTCGGTAGGTGGTCTCGTATCAGCAGGAACACCAGCGAGCTGCATTGTTATTAAGCTCCGTGTGATGCCACGTCAAAACAGGCCTTTCCTCCAGCCGCCGCGGAACATGAAAGCAGAGGAAAACGCTGGCTCCGGATCATCAGAATTATTCTGCCGGGGCTCCTTATCGGGACGTTTCAATTATCCAAATGAACAAAGGGAATGCGAATCAGGAAACATTGGCCTGGTTTAGCGGATTATTTTTAAAAGTTAACTAGGCCAGTGCTTGCCAGTATCTAGACCACAGGGAGGAGAAAAAAAAAAGGATAACAAAGATGGTGCAGGACGATGAACAGCGAGCGTTCAGGCATAATAATAACATCGGGGCCATGAAACACCACCACTGGCCCCGCTTCATCACTTATTTTAACACGCCCTCCTTGACTTCCCCTTGCCACTTTCGCTTGAGGGAATCCAGGCCGCCATCTGAAGAAACGTTGGGTAAAACTCATATGATTTAGTGATATTTTCCACAGTTTTCTAGTTGACGCTTCACATATGGCACCAACAAAACAACGAAGACTCATCGTCTCTATATCAGGATCATGGATTTACCCCTAATTGTGTTACATGACTAATCTTAATCTGGGTTAAGAGGCCAGTTTCTAAGATGCTTTCTTGTCAACATCCAACATTATACTTATCTCTATATGGAAGAATTACCGTAGTGAAATTTATAACAATTTAATAAGCAGTAATTATTGAATATGTGTATATATAGTATAAGTGTAGTTTACAGTGTTGCTGTTCTGTTGTAGTTTACACATTCCACATACACATTCTCCACAATAGTCCTTCTGATTTATCTTTTCTCCGTCATAAATGAAGTGTGAATACCCGGCAGTTAAAACTTTATGTTAACCAAAGTTCACTAATGGTGTCGGGCTCACGTAGACATAATTATTGCCGGTTACTGTACCGCGGCTCCCGTTTCACTCCCCTCCCCTAAACTTAGTCGGCCCGTCTTTTTCCAAGAATCACAGTAGCAGATATCTGACGGTCTGGGCCCGGTCCAACAATGGAGTCATCAAGTGCACGCAGCAGCAGCGAGGCCGGCGCCACCTGCTGCAAGCCAGCGGGCGGCTGCAGCTCGCCATGCACGTACCGATGGGTAATGTAAGCACGTGGGGGATAACTCCTAGTGGGCCGCGTTCAAACTGGGAACTCTATGAGGGGGGAAAGAAAAACCCACCACCTGCTACTACGACTGTGGAAAACATACAGAGATTTGTTATCAACCGGCAGCATGAAGGATGTAATTATTGCACAGTGCAAAACGTGAGGCAAGTCAATATAATTCATAAGGCTGCGTCTTGCAGGAAAACACCCAAAAAGCCAGACTTTTATCACTGCTCTGTTATCTTTGGATAAGCATGGGTGGGGTCTGTGGAAAAAAAAGGAAAAAGCCAGATTCCTCCCTTCCTGAGGCCGCCCTCCGAGACTCTCTCTCTCTCTCTTTCTTTCCGTGTGAGAAGCTTTCTGCTTTTGCTGGATCTTTAAAACGTTGTGGCGGGCAGGGGGGGGATATTTTTAATCCGTTTACTGTATCCTGTCTCGACCCCCGGCTGAGGAGGCTGCCAGCACCACAACCCCCCACCACTCCACGTGTGGACAAAATGAGCTACGGGTGTGAATCACAAATTCTTACCACAATGGAATATTCAGACATTGATACAGTATTGGATTTGATATGAAGCCAATACAATAAAAGTAAATGATCATATGCCCATTTCAAATAATTATTCATATTGACAAGATTACCCGGTTGAAACCATGATAATCATCACTTTTTTATAGTTCTGGTAAAAGACACATTTACACTAGCCAAGTTTTTTCTAAGCCGCTCGAGCAGGATCATCATGTTTCCTGAAGACAACGTTCAGGTATTGTGTGCGTTGTGTGATTTGTCTTTTGAACCCGTCTTCGCTCCGAAATCCGAAATCCAGTATTTCCACACTGCTGATTTATTCCCGAGGGGGTAATAAATGCCCTCATTGTATTATTTTGTTTGTCTGCTTGCCATTCTCTGCCTGGCACTGTGAGCAATTGCTGGACAGAAACGTGAGATGGGTGTTTTTCAAAATAAAAGCATATCTTAACTTGAAGTTAAGGATATTCCGTGTTTTTTGCGTCACTGAATCAGTCCATTGATGCATCACCAATGAACTTCATGTACACTTAAGAACATAAAAAACACATTCCTTATCCCCCATGCATAGTATTGGAAGCTGGTTTAGTTGTTCTTGCTGCGTCTTCTGCAAGAGACGTTCAAAGACCCTCAGGAAATCCTAGTGCTATCACCTACAAGAACAACAAACTAATATAGCCATTAGCGTCAATGCTAGCTGCAATACATGATAAAATATGGACAGCAAAATGGTTATAGTGGATCTACCCACATGGATTTATTTTACAAATCCCCTGAAAGAGAAACGAGCTGCAGAGTGGATCTACACGGGACGCGATCCAGCAAACGCAGCATTAAAATGGTGCAACATTTAAGGAGCTATGATTTAATAATTAAAAGTTACTCAAAGTTAAATGAACTGTGCAGAATTGTCTCATCCACAACCATGACAGTTTTAATCAGAATTCTCAGCACACACACACACACACACACACACACACACACACACACACATCCCGATATGATCGTCCATTCACTGTAAGCCTCATCAACGGCTGATTAAGGGAACATTACCCGACCCTAAAATCTATCTGACAGTTCACAGCTGCTCCATGAAACAACAAGCTCCTGCTTCACTAACACGTTTGAGTGCAACAAACTGGAAGTAGGTGAGATCCCCGGCTCCGGTGGGATTTACTCTGCGATTATTCACGTGCTCGCGACCCATGTCCCCTGTTTTTTCACCATGAAGTATAGTAATAAAAACAGCCTTTTTACTCTGGGCAACATAATCATGTGAGAAATGTTGGAAAGGCAGGGCACCTCAAATCAAACCAGTGCAGGGATTGAACATTTCCCACGGCATTCACGACATTCGCCCCCCCCCTCCTCCGCCCCCCCAAGGAAGGCCAGTTGGGGATCTCCTGACACACAACCTGGTGTGTCACTCCTACAGTATCTATTTCTGTGTCACACACCATGTGGTTTCAACTTCAGCACGTTTCATGGCGGAGTGCGGAGCTCAAACATGGTAAGGAATCACGTCCACATTTAGGCGTGACATATCCAGCGAGCTCCTGTTGCACTGTTCCTGTTGAGCTGTTTATCCTCACAGACCAGTTTCATAACTTTGTCAATCACCGAACGCCGCCGTGCGCTGCTGATTCCTTCATGTCGACTGATGTAAGAGACTCGTCCGCTTCCTGCAGCGCAAAGCCTGACGCGTGGAGTGATGAGTTTCCCACAAACCAAAACAGCTTTTTGTAGGATGCAACTAATTATTTTAATAATGACCATAACGTCAAAACATGCTTTTCCAAAGTTAATTTATTGGTTCCATCCATATCAGATCCCCCCCCCCCATCACCCAATTCAAATTAATAGAAGAAAAGGCTCATTAGTATTAATGAGATTGACATGAAGTGAACTGTGTGAGGAGAGTGTAAAAATATATAGAGAGGATTTTTGGTTCTTAAAACATCAGATATGTCTTTTTTTTAACATATCACAGCTTTAAATAAAAATCCATGATAAGTGAATATAAACAAGACATATTAGGACCATGAGAATTTTTTCCCGTATGGATCAGAAATGCAGAAAATCCTTTTACTGGAGAATCTGGAACTACTTTTTTCACCCTTTGCTGTAAATATCATCACTTTATTTCATTGCTGTTTTGCCTTTACTATGCTTTTTTGATCAAGTGCATAAAGAGATGACTGAAGAAGAAAAGCTGCTGAATGCTGCTTAGAATCCCCTCTCTGGTCAGTCTCTGCCCTGTGTGTGTGTTCACATGTGTGAAAGAAAAACACAGCAAGGCCGGCGAAAAACAACCAGAGCAAAACGATAACACGTCTGGGGCCAGGCGGCTCGTCTGTCCGACACTTTCTCCGAGATGTGCCGCCGGTTTTTGAGAGATCGCTCTGTTGGAAAGGACGCCCCGGCCAGACATGTCAGGCGTGACGGCAGCAAGAATGTGTGTGTGTGTGTGTGTGTGTGAAAGAAGTGCGCGGCTTCGCTAATTATTTTGTCCTGCCGGTTACGTGACGCCAGAGATCTGTCTCCTCACCTAATTTGGGAAACCGCAATTCTCACCGGAGTCAAAGTGGGGCCAGTCATGCGTGCCTACACACAAACACACACACACACACACACACACACACACGAGCGAGTGTCTGTCTGCACTGGCATGTGTGTGTGTCTGCATGGTTAAAATCCCAGAGGTGAAAGTGAACATCAAAAAAGGCGAGCAGTGGCTGCGTGTGTGTGTGTGTGTGTGTGTTTCTGTGTTGGAATAAGACTGGAAACACTCACTGACTTCAACGGCCGTTTTCTCCCTTATCTTCCCCCCTGCTATCTGGAGCAGCTCATGTAGGAACTAAAAGCTGCAGCCCGGCGTTCTTGCTTTAGACGACCAGCTGGACGTCCCAAATCTACGGCTAACTTCTATTACCGGGGACCCATCTCTTTACGGGATCTTCCCCGGGTAATCTTGTCGTTGAGCGTTTTAAATTAAACACGTGGATTAGTGTCTGGCCGCGCCGCAGCGTGCACTGACCTGGAGAGTGAATACGCAAACGCAATCTGACGGCTTTGTTAGTTCAGCTTTTTATACAATTTCCTGGGCAACTAAGTGAAAGGGGGACATACACCTCTGTGTGTGTGTGTCACATGTAAACACACACACACACAGGCTGCAGCCCAGCAGTGGTGGGGTGCTCCTGGGCCCCCCCCCCCCCCCGGTTAATTTTTAATGTGAAACAAGCGTGGCTTGCGGGAAGAAAAAAAAATAGGGGACACTCTCCAGATCTGGACGGCACGTCTGCTCGATCTGCTGTGGCGAGACGCCGAAATGAGACGCAACAGGTCGGGCGATGCAGGTGTAAAAGGTGTGTTACTGTACATGTCTACAGAGGCATGAGTAACCACGGGGAGAAAATCCTCAGATTTCGCCTTTGATAACCACATTCTTGCCCTAATCTCCTGGCTCAGGTTCACTGTTGAGGTCTTATTTTTCCACACTCACACAGAGTGCAGCTCTTGCTCACGATTGCCTCTCCGTTTCCCCTGCTGATATACAATAACATATTTATAGCGCTTATTCTTTTTCTGTGGGCAAGGTCCTTTCAGGCGCTTAACTCAGGATTCTTTGCTTGCCACCACCACCACCGAAATACCAGCAGCTTATCCTGCGGGTCAAAAAGGAAATATGATAAGAGATGGGGAAGGACTTTAATGAAACATATTGGCCAATGTGCTCATTTTGGGGATGTAATGATGGAAAACAACACTTAATAGTGTGATTATCGCAATGGCATGAAGGAAATAAAAGCAGAAACAAAGCATCTATCTGACATGAGTACACTACAATGGGGTGGGGTGCTGATGGATATAAAAGGTCCCTTATTGTCCCGTTTTCCTGGGTTTTATTTAAAGATGCAATATCCCTAAAAAAACAGAACAGGTTGCTTTCTCGTCTACCTTATTGAATAATAATGTCCCTCTCCTCTGATTGGCTGACTCGAAGGGTGGCGACCGTTGAGACATCACAACATCATAAGGCAGAGGAGGTTTGAAGGCACAGTTACGGAACACAGGCAGTTTACAGTTCCCTGCAGATTACGTATTGTGCATAACATATACACACACTTACATATATATGCCACCACTTCCTACAACATGGGATCTCAAATAAACTACTAAACACTTACTGTACAGCTTCACATGCTCAGGTATTATTTTTCAATTATTGCATAATTTGGTACCGCGGCGGCTGATCTCTGCAGGGATCAGGCCCGAGAGAGGAAATGTGATTACATTTTTTTTCTCCATGCTCCCGAAAAGGCCTCGTACAACACGACATTTGTTATGCGGAGTTGCCCTGTGTGTCTCGTCAGACTATAATCGCGCACACACACACACACGCGCAATTCAGACAGAGCTGCAGTTCTTTGCACGAAACCAAATATTACGAGGAATCGGTTCAGTCACAGATTAAGACAATCATGTGACAACAGAGGAAAACAAGCCCGACTGACTGGACTAACACAATAAATACTCACACACTTGAATCACACCTGTTTTCTGATGCTGCGGCGTTAAGCGTTTGCACCCGTGTAATGAACCTTGTGATTCTCAGACGAGCTGATGACATGTGAACAAGGTTTTGTTTGCTTTCCGTCTGACCTACTTGTCTGGACTGTCAACCCCGGGGCACAGAATAACCCAAATTTATTTCCTAAACGTCGCTCAGCGGCGCGCGGCCCCGCCTTCACCGTGAAGCAAGCGAGACAAGCAGAAAAAAGGAAGCATATGTGTGCACACTGGGGTAGTTTAGAATGCATATAATCACATCTATGTGTGAGCATTGAGAAAAGAATTAAAAATATTCTATATTACACAATTGTTTTGTTAATCCTACTGTAACAGCTGCAAAAACAAACAGGCTTCATTTAGTCTTTGCATGCCAACCGTGGCTCAGATTTGCTTTAAAGGGATAAAAACCTGACACTGGAAGCATAAATTCTCCTAATCCTCCCATAACAAAAGCTAATTCATATTTTTTCTGGGTGTGGCAGCGAGCGGAGCGGCCGTGATCGACCCCACAGGTGCACACATGTTGGGTAGAGCCCCCGTCGTGCCACAGATATCGTCAAACACGACATATTTCCCATATTTCCTGCCAGACAGGAAAGATGTCTGGTCTCATTGTTGCCAAAAAAGCAAGAGAAAAAAAGAGTCATTTACCTATGTAATGAACAACACATGTCTGACTCTTCTTTGGAAATGTTCTTCCTGTTGAGAGAGAAAAAACAGAGAAAATGTGTGTTATTTAGTTATATGTGTGCACTTATTACCACAGGCTGGTGAACAGAGGTGAGGTGCTGTGTGAATGCTGTATCCTGTTTGTTTTTTGCCTGCAGACATAATGAAGTCGGATATTTGTCTCTAGTCTCATCCTCATGCTGAAACTTTATCCCGCAGGGTCTTTTCCAGTAATTTCCAGCAGTACATTTATCACACAGAATGAAATAAGACTTTAATAGTTGTTTTTTTACCTGACTTTACTGTTACTGTCAAATACCAAGTTTTATTATGATTAAATTCCATGTCTAAGAAGCACATTATCAATGGCTTGGGGGCTTTTTAACATCAAGCACGGATAGTTCTAGAATAAAAATGAATAACACAATAGCAGGCTAAATATACAATGTTTAAATCACATTAATGCTGTTTTTGTTAATAATCTTAATATACGAGCATTCCTTTTTTTATATGTGCCGTTTTATTAATGATATTTCCACTTGAACAGCTTTTTTTCTCCGGGGGACCGACCGAGCCCCACCACCCAGCCTCCCCCGCATTAGAGCGTCACACGAGCGGATACATTAACTCACCATCACCGGGGGATATTGTTTCGACTTCCACGCCCATGGTCGCGCCGCTTCAAACCGACTAGCTCTGGAACATACAAGCCCTGGGACAGCCGACGTTACCCGTAATTTTGTGGGTTTTTTGCGGTTACAAGTCGGACTGTGTCGGTGGGAACCATGCAATTCACCGACCACTAACCGACCCGCAGCTCTGCACTCCGGCTCTGGTCAGCCGCCTCATAGATAGCGCGCGCATAGACGCTGCGGTCGCCGCTGCAGTGGGTTGGAGCGATGCGTCAGCGCGGCCGCCATCTTGGTGGGGTCAAGGCTGCCCGCTGAACATCTTTTCGGGAGCGAAAGCGCTATAATGTTTAAATTTCTCCAATTTATATATTTAATATAACAATTTATAATTAAATATTTAGCCGTTGTTAATTTTTTTTGTCACTTCATTGCCTCAAACCCTCCTACGGTATCAGGCTCTCTCCTGACGCTACGTTCTCTTGTTGAGTCACAAGCCGAGCTGCCCCTCCCAACATGGCGGCGTCGTTGACGCGCGATCCAGAGGGCAATGCGATATCTATGCGCATGAATCTAAGAGGCGCCGGAAAACAAAGATATTTTCTCCGTTTTTTTTTTTTTACCGCGACGGCGTCGAGATTCTCGACTACCGCACGTATGTCGTCTTCAACGGAGTTTAGCTTAGCGCCACACAGCGGTTGAGCTAAAACTGTAGTCGAGTAGTTCAACTTTTGTTCATGCCATTTTAATTTATATTCGTCATTTGTTATATATTTTTTTTATCATAGTACATATTTTAATAATTTAACCTACATACAAGTCAATTACCCTCAAGTGAGAGTGATAAAAAAAAGGAAAGCTAATTATGGATAACTTCATTACCCAAAATGCACTTGTCTTGTCTGGAAGTTTTGCTTCCGGGTCAGGTAGAATTCAACGTTGGAGCCGCATTTCAACCGATTTAACCAACACAAACGTGAATTAATGGTTGAGAAATTCATTCTCGATATTTACCAGAGATTCCATGTGATATGTCTAAAGTTTATTAAGGTATGGAGAAAACAACGAGTGTTTTTTGGCACTAGATTTTATTATTTTTTTGCTCCATGTGATGATGGGCTAGCTTTAACTAGAGGCATGCCATGACTTCCCAATGTGTTTGTATGGGGAAATTTTGTGTTTTAATATGTCAAACATGTCATATACCCCCAACTTAGTAGGTCATATATTCTGGTTGCAATGAATGTGTTTTCTGCCTTATAGTTTTATCATTTTGTGATTTTGATCACAGAGTTACAGCTGGAATGAGACACTCCCACTCAATACTAACATTAATGCCCTGAGTTTCTTCCTTCAGGAGTGTTATTACAGGTCACTCAGGTAAGCAGCTATGAGTGTTCGTCACCACGGCCTCGGCTCAGGGATTAAAGGAGACACGCGAGAGGCTTTTGCTATCCTTAATCCACATAGCCGCTCCTGTGCAAGACCAGGTACAGGTCTCTGTCATCAATGTGGACTTTCTGAGTGATATTTTCTTTTGTCTTTTGTAGAAGTTTCCTCACACCCGCCCGGATGGATCTTGGTAAGGCAAAGCTCCTCAGGACGGGGCTGAACACGCTGCACCAGGCCGTGCACCCCCTGCACGGCGTGGCGTGGACGGACGGCCGACAGGTCTGCCTGACGTCGCTCTACTGCGTGGACGGCGAGGTGAAGTTCGGCGACACCAACGTCATCGGGCAGTTCGAGCACGTTTTCGGGCTGTTCTGGGGCCCGCTGTGCTGTGCCGAGACGCCGGCGCTGCTGGCCGTGCAGCACAAGAAGCACGTCACCGTGTGGCAGCTGCAGCTCAGCGCCATCGAGCACAACAAGCTGCTGTGCACGCAGACGTGCGAGATGAGTGAGCCGTTCCCGCTGCTGCCGCTGGGCTGCGTGTGGCACCCCAGGACGGACGTGCTGGCCGTGCTCACCAAGCGGGACACCTCGGTGCTGTTCTCCGTGCGGGTGGACAACCGGCGGGTCAAGGCGGACATCAAAGGGGGTGGGCTTGTCCAATGCGCCTGCTGGACGAAGGACGGCACGCGGCTGGTGGTGGCCATCGGCAGCGGCCTGCACTCCTACATCTGGAACGACATCCAGAAGAGCCTGGCGGCGTGCTCCTTCTGCCCCATCTTTGATGTGGGGGGCAACATCCGCGCCATCGAGGCCACGGGGGAGGCTCAGGTCGCCGTGGCGACGGAGCTGCCCCTGGATAAGATCTGCGGGCTGAACGCGGACGTCGCCTTCGACGTGCCTGACTTCCCACAAAGCCCCGAGGACGACGCCCTGCTCGACCCGCGGAGACGGTCGGTGGACGCGGACAGGTCCTTCTTCCCCGGCTCGGGCCCCGTGGACATGACCCATCTCCTGGCGAAGCACCGCCGCTCCGACCCCAGCCCCCTCATCAACCTGCGGCGCAGGGACACGCTGACGGGGTCCGGCCAGGACTCCTCGCACCTCATCCTGGTCACCTACGAGCGCAAGGTCACCACTACGCGCAAGGTGAGCATCCCGGGTGTCTTGGTCCCAGACATCGTGGCTTTTGACCCGCGCTGCTCCACCGTCGCCGTGGCGTCCAACACATGCAACATGGTGCTGGTGTACTGTATCACGGCGGCGGCCATGCCCAACATCCAGCAGATCTCGCTGCAGGTGAACGAGAGGCCCAAGGGCGTCTGCTTCCTCAGCGACAGGCTGCTGCTGCTGATGGTGGGCCGGCAGAAGGCCAGCGACCCCGCCTTCCTCCCCTCCTCCAACACGGACAAATACGTCCTCCGCCTTCTGGCCAAAGAGTTGATGTATGACGGAGACACTCTCGCCACGCCGCCCCCCTCTCACTACCCTGAGTCTAATTTCCCTGTTGGGATTAGGAGGAACTCGGAGCTCCAATCCCGGGATGACCGGGAGCGATCAGGGATAAAGGACTTGGTGCTGCCCGGAGGGGGCGGAGTCTGCTCGGCGGGCGGCAGGCGCCGGCTGGTGGAGGAGGTGCGGAGCGCCGAGCTCAGCCCCGGCAGCGGCAGCGGCGGTGGCTCCGTGGACTTGTCCGACCGAGCGTCCGACAGGACCCAGTCCAGCGCCTCCTCCGTCATCACGGTGGAGAACTTCGACATGGAGCACGTCGGCCGCATGGCGAGCCTGGCGGCAGGCCGCAGCGCCTCCCCCAGGCCGCATGCCGCCGAGCCCTCCTCACCGCTCATGCAGGAGAAGAAGGAGCGTGCGCTGGAGCAGCTGGTCCAGAACACGGAGAGGCTGTTCACGCGGTTCGCTGACGTGCAGCAGTGCCTGTCGGAGCTTAAAGATTACCAGCAGAACGGGAAAAAGACACAGACCATCTACCCAAACGCCTCCGAGCCGCCATACGTCAATATCACATGTCAGGTACAGTGGTTATCTTATGTTTTTGTTCCAGCAGACCCTGCAGGAGAGGCCTTTTTTCTTGATTTGACTTTATTGCCCCTTTCCTTCTTTGTGTGAATGCAGAAGCAGTTATCAGAAAACGTGTTCATTGACGAGCGGAGGCCGGTGCTGCTGTGTGAAGGGAAGCTGTGTCTGCAAGTCGTCAGAGAACTCTTCACCCTGACCATCGTGGAGATGATGTACGGTATGTGGAACAGTTTCGATGGCTTTGTCTCAGCTATGAATCACCGTCTGAGCTGCCTCTTTATAATGGTCTATGCTGCGGAACCTGTAGGATAAAGCGTGTTGTAACAGGGAGTGTCTGGCTTCTTAGGAACCCTCTTGAGTATTTTCAGCAGCTTTGCTGAGGTTAACTGAATGTCATCAATCTTTCCACAATAGGCATGTTCCAAACCTCCGAATGATCAACTCAGAAAGCATTCTCATTGATTCATATTGGACGCAACTGTGGAAAATGCATTCGTGCATTGCTGTTCTCTTACTGTGCGTAAGCTATAATTGGAAGTGATTAAAAGCCTATGTCAGCTTACAAGGTTTTGAGCTAAAGCAGCTTAGTGCCTGTCAACATGGACACTGTTCTGCTCCTTTCTTAGACACTGAATTTCACTTTTAACTTTTTTAAAACTCATAAACTGGAAAATCTAAAATAAAAAGATTGAAGCGCTATATTGCAGGCGCTCAGCTGTTAGTACGTTTCCTCGCAGCAAGAGAGGGTGCAACAACTGTGCACCAATGTATATGCAACATATAATAACCTATTTAATTCAGATTAAGAGGACCACAGCATGCAGCAGATCTCTATGAGGCTTAATTTGTTGGATAATTAGCTCAGTTAATCATCTTCTGCTGTTTTTTGTCCTTCCCTGCAGGGCCCTTGTGGATCGTACTCGTGGCAGATGCAGACGGATTTGTGCCCCTCATATTCAAACCCACAGAGGAGCTGAGGATTCGGAACGGGAAGCGGAAAAGCCCCCTGCGGACCCCCGGGAGTCCGGAGAACTCCGTCATACGCCCGTCCAGTCCTGGCCCCACGCAAAGCCCCAACACATCCACAGACGCAGCCACATAGTGCCCTGTTACACTCATATCAACTTATGGACATGACCGGAACTCGGTGTCAAATGTATTTTTATATGTATTGGAAAGCAGTAGTGGTTCAAAAGAAAGGAGCTGCCTCTTCAGACGTGATGTTGGAGCTCTCCTCATTTTAGTGCCATGGCACCAAAAGAAAGAGCTTTGAGTTTGTTTTAAAGCGGCGTAAGACATGTTTTCAGTTTTTAGTCAGACACAAAAACTGAGATGAGCTCATGTCTGTAAAGGTTTGATTTTCTCTGCAGAAACCCCCACACATATGGGAATACAGTAAGATGGATGGCTTCTTCTGTAGAGTAGTCTTATGTTCTTGAGGTGTTATGCATGTCTATTATGTCCAGAAGAACACACTTAAAGCACTTTTTTTTTTTCCTTGTGCAGTTGTCATGTTACCAAGTGCAATATCACATCTGACCACTAGAGGGCGCACAACTCAACAGAAAGCTTCCTGTTGGGATAGTTTAATGGAAGACCAAACCACTGTTTCTGTTTCTTGTTCAATGAGAGCTCGTGTTTGAAAGGCTAGCAGCCGTTTGGATATTAAATTTGCATAACTATTCTCCACCTTTTTTGTATTATTTCACTGAATCACCACTTTTTTCAGCAAAGAAACACAACACACGCAAATGTATCCTGTCTAGAAACCAACCTCTACAACATTTATTCATTTCATATCAACAACCCTTTTTTTCCCATCATATATCATAAATAAATAACAGTGTTGTAGAGCTAAACACAGCAATTAATGGTATACATTCATTTATATAAATTAGGTAATCTTATTATATATTTATATATCCAAGATGACTATACAGTACATGAAACAAAAATGTTTACATTAAAACAGTTCAGCTATTTGTCAGTGTAATATACACTAATGAACAACCTTCCAGCTACGGCGCTGGAATACGTGGCTTCATGGAATTCGCTCCATTCATGGTCCTGATCACACGTTGCTCAGATCTTCGATTGTTCTGGAGCTGATGCTTTGTTTTCTGAAGGGAGACATATCACATCATTCATTAAATATTTACACTTTACACCATCACTGGTACAACTCTTAAAATTTAAGTTCCAGATAGTTTAACCCTCTTAAAAAAAGGTTATAAAAGATTAAAAACACATGCTATCAACTAGTTTTATATATTTATATTCTAGGTGGATTAAATATTTAAAATTTATTGTTTTTTTAGTTGCACCATTTGACATTTTGCATGAAAAAAAACATAAAATTTCGATTTTTGACTAATGGATTTTCACAAAATGTACATTTTTAAAGACCGGCTAAATGAGTGTTTTCTAAAACTGTATATATAGCATTAGCATTTTTTCCCCCCGGGGGGGGTGAACTCGTCTGAGTGTCCCTCACCGTAACTCGTCCAGACAGAGTCGGTTCCTGAGCCGGATGTCTTCGCTGATGGGATACAGGAGCAGGATCATCAGCCCGGTGACGATGAACGCCACCGGGGCGGCGCCGATGAGCAGCTTTAGCGTGTACACCACAGCAGCCGGCTGCTTGCAGGCGCCTGTGTTGTAGCCTGCAAATCTACACACACACACACACACACACACACACACACACACACACACACACACACACACACACACATTTAAACAGGTTACAGAAAATCAATCGCTGAAACCTGGCTGTGCACAAGCCATTTAGAAATGTCTCCTTCTGTGATGTCACAACAGGAAGTCACTTGTCACTGCCCCTGGATACATGTAGCCCCGCCCCCTCCTTCTAGAGTGTTTGTACAGTAAATTACTGAATGATGAATTGATTGATGAAATTCAAGGACCTCCCCTTTACTTTACACATCAAGTAGAGGTGTGTATGTGTGTATTTCCCGTCCCAAATTGAGGCCTGGTCTCAAATAAACACACAGGCCTTTATTTGGTGATTTACTGACTAGACCAATCACTTCAGTTGAGTGAGTGTGTGAGAAGGCAGACTGCATAACTCTGTGAGAACATGTTAAATTTGATAAATAGTAAAAAATACAGAAGTGTTTGTATGTGATAGCGACGCTGACTTACTCCAGACACAGGGTGGACACGCCCAGGGAGATGCCCGCCGCGAACTTGGTGAAGAAGACGTAGAAGGAGTAGAAGATGGCCTCGTGGCCTTTGGAGTAGGGGTTGGCCAGTCTGAAGTCATCCACCACATCTGGCAGCATGGACCTTGGTTGGACAGAAAGACGCACGTGCTGAGCATCAATCTGTGGCGTCCCGTGTTTAGTTTGTCTGATTTATTCTATGAGCGTGTGTCCTTTGTCTTTTATTAAACGGTCATCACTGCCGAGGCGTGGTCGGACTCTAATCATCTTGGAGTCTGGAGGATGATGATGATGATGATGATGAGGGTGATGCAAGGGCTACTTTTAGCGCTCTGATAAAGCGGCGGGGCTAAAATTACAGGGCTAATAACACGATTAGATGATGAGCAGCGGGCGGTGCCACCGGATAAACAATCAGCCCCTTTCCAAAATAAACACGTGCCCTCAGGGAGGCCCCTGTAATTTGTGGTTTGAGGGAGGGGACGAGAGACGAGTGAAGACTGGAAATCAGGAGGAGGGAAAAAGGACGGCTTCACCTCTGCGTTAGCTCAGCGACGGTGCATGATGATTTATGGAGAACACCGTCTCTAATTCATAAAATATACTCCCATGACCCTGATATGACCCGAGGGAGAGGACAAGATTTACACAGGAAGCAGGAAAAGATCCTGCGCTTTGATATGGGTTTTCTGCATTAAATAAAAGGGTGCGAGCTCAGACAGAAGTTTACAGAAGTGAAATTAGGGAAAGAATCTGAAAATTTAATTGGTTGATTTAAATAGCTGAAATCAGATGTTGTGCATTATTTTAATCCTCCTCCTCCTATAATATGTGACCTTTAAGGATACACCGGTCATTAGTGCATTTACATGTGCTTTGTGCAATCCCTTTACAGTCATCGTGGCTCTCAGACCTCACATTAGGGCCTGAAACTGCTGCTATTTGCCTAAAGCTTAGCTCCATCATAGCACTGATAGAATACCAGAGCTGCGACAGGAAACTGCAGCGTGGAGTAAAAAGAAAGAGTGATTCATGTGATATCCTGTCAGATGTTACCACTTTCAGGGGTTTGGGTTTCGCCGGCTGCCAATACAGCTAAAATATGTGTGTGTGTGTGTGTGTGTGTGTGTGTGTGTGTGTGTGTGTGTGTGTGTGTGTGTGTTTGTGTGTGTGTGTGTGTGTGTGTGTGTGTGTGTGTGTGTGTGTGAGATTCTCACCAGGGCAGCAGGAGCGAGGCGGCCACGCTGAGTCCAGAAGAGACCGCCACCACGTAGGCCACCACCACGTTGGGGATGAACACCAGCATCATGGTGAAGGGCATGATCCACTGCACAGAATAGAACAGACAGAATAGAAAAACCACTCGAGTCATTTTGGTTTTTTTACTATTGTAGATTGTGCTGCGGCGAGCCTCCGTCATCCTGCATTTTTCAGGAGGTTCTGCGGGTTCGGGCTCTCAAGTTCATCCACAAGATGGCAGCCACATCAAAGGGTGAACGTCCGGTGTCAAGAAAGCCGTTTGAAACCAGCTCCACTCACCGTGATGCCGCAGAAAGCCGCCGTCTTCTTCCCGAACCGCTGCAGGAACCACTGCCACAGAGGGATGCTGATCACTGCAGAAACCTGGGTGCAAAGAAAGACGCGCGACGCTCAATATTTCATACATGCGCTTCAGTGTGCAGCCTGGTCAGGGGGACTCACCAGGATGGTCAGCACGATGTTCTGGAAGTGGTCCCTCAGGTCGGCGGCGTAGGTGCAGAACAGGACGAAGTTGCTCTGAACCAGCTGCAGGAAATTTCAGAGATCAAAACATCCAGAGTTAGAAAGCCGTCGCAGCAGAGTGCCAAGTGACGTGACTGGAGAAGCTGCTGACGGCGTGAGTTATTCACCCCGGGGCCTCACATGGATGACAGCTGACGCCTCCGCGATGAGAAGGCAGGAATTTTATTTTTTTACAGAAATAGATCCGATGCACGGGTTTAAAAAACAGATTTGCAATAATTCTTAGAACCCGAGATGTCAAAACAAGGAGCTGCAGGCCTCGACCTGCACGACCGCGGCCGCGTCGCCATCAATAATCAATACACGTCAGGCTTAAAACACACTTTATACCAGGAGCTGTCAGTAAGTGCTCCTTCTGCATTGATCAAATCAGGATTGAGCTGCGTTTTTTTTCCCGGCTCCATTAACCGGAACCAGCCTGAGCGCCGCATGCTTTTACAGATAAACCAGTGCAGTGTGTGTAATTATTGTAATTTATTTATTTATTATATACGTCTACTGTTGTCTGGTGTTGCACTTTAACCCATAAGGACCCATAGTGACACCAGTGCTAACAAACACTGCTAAGAACCAAATATATGGTGCAGCTATCCTATATTATTATGCATATATTTTATCTATTTCTATATTCTGTATGCAATCTTTCTTTTCTTGCATCTCTCTGTTCCTGCTGCTGCTGCTGCAGCAATTTCCCCAATGTGGAACAAAACTTATCTTGTCCGATTTGACTTGACTTGACTTGTACCTGGATGGCCACGGTGATGAAGAGGAAGGCGGCGGTCAGCGTGAGGTACGGGCCGTGCCTCATCACCAGGATGAAGCCCTGGTGGAACGGCATCTGCTTCTCGGTCTGCGGGGCGTAGGGATCTAGAGGAGAAGAGTCGCACAGGTTGAGGAGTGACAACACGTGTGTGTGTGTGTGTGTGTGTGTGTGCGGCGTATATCAGATGTCACGCAGCGAGTAAGAGGCCGGAGGATTTGCTCGCCGACCATCCTGTAGCTGCCCCTGCATTGCAGTGGATGCTGTTTGTCCCGCTAAGCCGTCATTATCTCCCTAGCAGGCCAGAGCTGGAGGGGATCATGCTTCTGAGTGTGTGAGTGTGTGTGTGTGTGTGTGTGTGTGTGTGTGTGTGTGTGTGTAGCTGTCCACGGCTAATCTTGCACACTACTAAACCCATCAGCCTAATATTTACAATGCACATTGTGCTCAAGGACCTCTGGTGATGGAGGACTAACGCTGGCAGGAAACCAAAGAGCAGTTCAATGGACGTCTCTGTGTGTAGGAACATTTTGCATATTGGGCTTTATCAGGGTAAAAAGTGTAACTGCATGAACACTATTTTTTCATATAGGCTATATGTGTGCAAATTTCCACAAAAAGTATGAATATCTCTATAAAAAGCCATCACACAGAAATGGCTCCTGAACTATTAAACGATGCATGGAGAAATTAACATTTATCTTCAATATGAACAATACTAAACTACTAAATGAAATTTCAACAGGTGAAAATATCTTGTTTTTCATATAATTAGTGCAACATTGATTAGAATTATCTTATTTCACTGGCAAAAAAATAGTTTTTTTTCCCTGGTTTGGGTGAATTTCATCTTGACTAACAACTAAAAACAAGATACTTGCAGCTGTTAATGCATCGGTTTCTGCAGTGAGAGAAATACACACTCGAGTCACAGATGTCGCCACGTTTAAGATTTGTATCTTTAATCTGTAATCTACGGCGGCGGCTGAAACGGACGGGAAGGAACATCAGGAGCTGGAGGAGCGAGACGTTCAATCATGTTGCGTCATAGACCACAAAGGCCACGCCGCTTAAATTCGCTCTACATCCACAAGGTGTTCCCTAACGTGGAGCAGTTGCAGCTTATCTATAGGAATGTGAAAATATCATAGGTCCTTGCACTTTAACCCATGAGGACTCACGATGACACCGCTGCAGAAAGAACTAACAAAAACTGCTGAGAACCAAATGTATGGTGCAGATATCCGATATTATATTGTATATATTTTATTTATTTTATTTTCTCTATGCAATCTTTCCTTTTTTTGCATCACTGTAGTCACTTTTCCCCCACTGGTCACTTTTTCTCTTCACACACACCCTGCACCTTAAGTATTAGCTATGTATGTGTACATGTGTGTATGTGTGTATATATATGTAAATATGTAAATATGTGTGTACGTGCATGTATGTATGTATATATGCTTTGCTTATGCATACTTTTTTCTTACTATTTATTAGTATTTTTCTCCATTCTATGTCCATAATGCATACTGTGTATGCGGATCAACAAATTCTACGAATTTGTACATAGTGTTGTGTATTTTTTTTTTTTTTATCTTCTTCAGCTTTTCTTTATTCTGTAACGCTCCAATAACAGACAAATTTCCCCGTTGTGGGATCAATAAAGTTTTATCTTATCTTATCTTATTTCTCTGTCCCTGCTGCTGTGGATTTGTGGGACAAATCTTTTCTTATCTTAGAACTTTGGTTCCTCCAGACTCTTCCTTATGAGGTTTTATTTATGAGTTTAACTCATTAAGTCCCAAAGTGACATTTACTAATCATCCTAATAGGGAATAGGTTCACCACTAATTCCCAATTTGGGAATAAAAAGTATTATTCTGGAAAAAAAGGCTCAACTTGTGATTATTGTCTGTCTGTCCCATGCTTCACACATGCAAAAAAAAAAGAAAAGAAAGCAGGACTAGATCTCACCATCTCTCTCTTTGACTCCCAGGAACATCACCACGGTGCAGATGAGGAACACTCCTCCTATCACACCGGCAGCGATCATGTACACCTCCTTCTGCAGGGGGGGGGGAGAAAAAAAAAAAGACGCTTCAATCCTCCTCTTCTTACACAGTCTATTCTGAGCCCTTCTATAATCTTTAATTCATAATGTGCCTCAAACCCAAGCAAAAACATCCATTCTGGAAACAGTCAGTGTCATTGTTTGTTCTCGCTGATGACAGATACATTCATTTAGATCTTTTCCTTTTTTCTTTCATATATAAACAGTATGATTTATCGCCTGAGACCTTCTGTGTTGTTTTCCGTTTAACGTTTCACTCTGCAAACGCAAGTATAAACAGGGAGGAAACCTCAAGTGAGACCCGGATCCTAAAATACAGGAACTGCTCTGCCTCAAACAACCTCTGTTTGTTTGCTATTTTTCCGCGTGGCCTCGGCCCCGGCGGTTCATTATTATTTATGCACATCAAACACTCCCAGTTTTTCCGAGGGCTAGGCCGAGTTTGCCCAGACGGCGTGCGCCGCCCTCACCAGCGACCGCAGCGGAATCCTGGGCCCCGATCGGGTTCAAAACCCAAAATCCATTTGGAGAAGGAGGACCATTTGAAGCCCAAATAGCTGCAGCGTGCGACCGGAATCCGGTTTTTCGGGCCCTCTTTTATCTTCGGTGGGGGGGGAAAAGTCCCAAGACGGATTTCACAGCAGCGGTCGTGTTTATTCACAGCTTTCGCAAACTGAAATGTGGACGTGAACGTCTCGTTTTTTCCCCCTTTATGCCGACTTCAAGTTAAGCTGCAGCCGCCTTGAAGTGAAAATAAAGAGCAATAACTTCAACATGTTGAATCCTAGTGGGGGGGGGGGGGGGGGCTTTCAAATGTTCTGGGTGGGAAATATAATGACTTGCAGACAGACTGTGGAGACCCCTTGACGCGGGGGCCACGGTTTGGAGTCAGATGTGAGGGAGGGGTCCCACCCCGACCCCCCCTTTGTGGTCAGGAGACTGGAACTGGCTCAGGATTCTGGGTTCACATATCAAACAGTGGCGTCTCTTTTTATTCCAGTGGGTTAAGCCGCCTTTTTATTCAACATTGTTTTTTCTTTTTTTCTATTTTACCTTTAGATACTTAAAATAATGTTTTAAAGGATGAAGCCATTTTATTTTCAACTGGCTCCTTAATTCTACATCACAACATTATGTTCTACTCACCCAAGGTGTTATTTTCACATTTGGAGATTTGAAGATATATTTATAATTTTACTAACTCCTTCATATTCTGGTTGAACGTGAACTGAACGTTCTGTATTTTCCTCCTGATAATCGTTCATTCTGGCTGTGAACGCTGCTCTCTCATAGTCAGATTCCATTAGATCCTTCCAGGTGAAAACCCAGATAAAACTCCAAATAAACAGACCTTAACATGTAGCTGAAAACCAGCTGATCTGGCAGCAGCTGTCATACCTGTCACACTAACGAACACGTCATAAAACACAGAGCAACAGCCAGGAGCATGGAGGAAGGCAGCACCACAGCTATGAGCATTAACACAATGTGATGGAGAAGTCAGTGCTGACCCAGACTGAACCTTAAGGACTACAGTCCTGCTTTATTTTACCAATAAACACCATTTAAGCAGCAGCTTTTCCTGGTTTCCAGGTTTTTATTAATTCTAGTAAGTGTTTATTGATCAGCTCCATTGATTGTCTAGTTACCTTAGCTGGTACAACACCTGGATAACACCTTCTTCCACTTGATAAGAGAGAACCTGATGTGATGGCAGCCATCTTCCCTGCAAAGCTAGCAGATAAAATTAATTTAAAAAAATATATTTCTGAGATTTGCTACCACACCAATACAATGTAGTTAAAGGGATTCATTCGTGTACATGAAAAATTCAACAGAAACATCTCGTTCAGTATACAATGTTTTGAAGGTGTTATCCAGGTGTTGTACCAGCTAAGGTAACTAGACAATCAATGGAGCTGTCAATAAACACTTACTAGAATTAATAAAAACCTGGAAACCAGGAAAAGCTGCTGCTTAAATGGTGTTTATTGGTAAAATAAAAGCAGGACTGTAGTCCTTAAGGTTCAGTCTAGGTCAGTACTGACTTCTCCATCACATTGTGTTAATGCTCATAGCTGTGGTGCTGCCTTCCTCCATGCTCCTGGCTGTTGCTCTGTGTTTTATGACATATTTGTTAGTGTGACAGGTATGACAGCTGCTGCCAGATCAGCTGGTTTTCAGCTACATGTTAAGGTCTGTTTATTGGGAGTTTTAGCTGGGTTTTCACCTGGAAGGATCTAATGAAATCTGACTATGGGAGAGCAGCGTTCACAGCCAGAATGAACGATTATCAGGAGAAAAACACAGAACGTTCAGTTCACGTTCAACCAGAATATGAAGGAGGTACTAAAATTAATAAAAACATATACAAACTGAACAAGTTATTAGTGCTACTGTACCATAATAATAAATGATCAACAACCTATGTTCTGGTCTGCATCACTTGTCCATAGGAAGCTGTTTCATGATATCTACAAATCTCCAACTGACGTCCCCCGGTGACACTTACGGAGTGCGACAGGTAGTCCTGGGAGCGGACCAGGCTCTTCACGATCTCCGCCCCGCTGCCGTTGCCGTGGTAGCCGGCGGTGGCGTTGTGGGCGGGGCAGTGCTTCAGGGTGTGGGCGCTGGCCACGATCTGACCCTGGATGGCGGCGCCCACCAGCGTCCCCAGCACCTCCAGCGTCATCCCTGACAAAACAAGCGAAGAAGAAACTTAGGAAACGAAACGTGATGAATAATTAGAAATCGTTGGCGCCGATAGCAGATTTCTGCGTGTTAGAGTTCTTACGGTAGGCCGTGGCCGAGTCCCTCTCCTTCTGGTCCGTGCTCAGGAACATGGTGAGAGCAGAATAAGGCACGTGGAAGCACTAAATGAGAATGAAACAGGAGCAGTGGTTTAACATTAAAACCTGATACTAGATAATTTACCTCTCCTAAAAAGGTTTTAAACAAAAATAAAACTAGTATAGAGGAAATATTTAAAATATACCATTCTTTTTTGGTCATTTCATGTAATAAAATGGTAAAAATGGACTTTCAAATGACATAAAACCAACATGAACACAAAAATAAATGTATGTTTAAAGAGACCTGGTGATGCTTTTAAAACTGATGATTTATCACTGTCCCATATACACAAGTACCAATTTTAAAGTACTTTCCAGTTGGGTAATTACATGTGAAACTACTTCATATTTCAGAGGGAAATATCACAGCTATTTATTTTCTTTTCCATTTTTTTATTTATCTGACAGCTTCAGTTGCTTTTCAGATGCAGATTAAATAAAATTTTTGACAGCAGTTTCAATCCTTTGGTCTTTTGACATCTTGCAAAAAAGCGACGAGTGGATTTGCTTCCATTTCACATTTCTATGAGTTGTTAACAGCAAATCACAGCGTGCATGTGTGTTATTCTGAGCACATTAACGTGCTGTTATAGTCGACGCTAACATATACAACCAAACGGGAACACCCAAGATATCTTAAGATGCCTTTTAAACCGCATCTTCCTGCAGATGCAGTATATGCACCCTATATATATGAAAAGCCATGTTTGCAGTTTCCATGTCGGTGAACCTCAGCTCTGTTCGTCCACCTCTCGATAGACGAGCCTCACTTTGTAATTTACACGAGGCTCAGTCAGCACTGCGGCCGAAGAACGGACGACGACCGAAATAAACGCGGCGCTGCAGAGGAGAAGGATGTTTTTCCTTCTTCTTCTTCTTCTTCTGCAGCCACTGGTTCTATGCAGCGTTCTACACGACGTGGCGCAGGCTGCTCAGCAGCTGCGACGTCCTGTACGGTTTTCTGTTTAGTGGACTGTGACCCCCCCCCGCCCCCCGTTGTCCTCTACCACTGCCCCCCATGGACGACAACGGCTGAACTTTCCCGGCAAACACACACATCCAGAGACAATGAAGCGGAGGCTAAAAGCAGCAACCGGCGTTTAGGCCCAGCGAGAGGTTCCTGGCAGGGCCCAACGTATACTTATCGCAGCCCGCCGCAGCACATGTTACACGGGTTAACCCCGGGAAGAGATGGACGGTCTGCACCACAATAACTAAATAAGTGGAACTTCTCTGCTCCCGATGGGTCGAGGCATGCAGAGGAGCTTCTGGGCTGTGATCTGCTGCACGTCTCACAAATCAAAGCGGGAAAACACGTAACCCGTCATCCGTGGGATTTTCCCGCAACCAAACTCCACGTCTCTCGTACTCACGGTGATGAGGGTCTGGTAGAGGCAGTAGAAGCCCAGGTACCAGACGAACCTGCCGCTGGTGAAAGGAGGAACGAACCAGAGGTAGAAGTAGGACACCACCAGGAAGGGGGTGCAGCCCACCATCCTGCAGAACACACACACACACACATATATGTGTCAGGTGAAGGGCAGCACAAATATACGCATTTATATGCAAAAAAAAGTCCTGAAAAACTAGCAGCGAGCAGGCAGGTTGTAACATGTGCATGCATTTGCAAATACAGATATACAGTGTATATAGACAGTTGATAATTTCCATCTTTAGTCATTCACAGCATAAAAACAACATTATAAAAATGACATAGGATCAAAAAGTAAAAACTAGTTTATGGAAAGTCCCGTGGGCTCATTTAGCAGAAAGTGCTCGTCTCCTTTCGGCTGTCACATCGTCTTCCAGACATAAATATATAGCGATTTGAATCTTTATTTGAGTCTTTACGATAGAGTCATTTAGCCCCAAACCACCCCCCCCCCCATGCCCCCCCATGGGTGCTGCCCTGTCTATGATGCTCTACCTTAAAAAGCAGAATTCTTATAAAGCATTTTGTTTGTTAGAGTCAGTAAAAGCAAAAAGCACCTTTGACCTCTATATTATTATATACTAGGTCATTAGTACAGCTGTAGCAATTAGTAGATCAATCAATTAGATGCCAGCTATTATTTAGATAATCAATTAATTAATTGATTTGAGTCATTTTTAAGAAAAAAAATGTCTAAAATCTGTAGTTCCAGCTTCTCAAATCTGACTATTTTCTGGTTTCTTTGGTCCTTTGAAATAAGAAGTTGATAATCTTTGGATTGTTGACTGTTGGTCTAGAGAAAAAAAGACATTTTAGGTTGATTCTTCAGCTTTGAGAAATGAGTTATCGATATTATAAACTAAACAACCAAATCGAATAATCATTTCAACATAATCGTTAGAATAATCTTAAAATAGTCCTTAGCTCTCGTTAGCAGATTGCTAATAAATGCACCAATAAATAGCTAGTTCAAATTTCTTTATTCCTTAAAAAACAGAATTCTTATGAAGCATTTTGTTTGTTGGAGAGAGAAAAAAGCATCAAAATTATGTTCATGAGTTAAATGCTTATTACTAAAGTGCTGATATTTAATGCTGAAGTGCAAGCGCTGTTGCACGTTGCATTGTTTCATTAAAACACGCCTTGTTTTAATTTCATTTTCACAGCAGTGTTGATAAATTCAGTCCATATTTATGTATTTATTTTCTGGCTGACTGCCTCCATGATCACGTTGTGAGTATGATAGGAATCCGTCCTGGGACGGGACGGGATGGGACGGGCAAGCGGGGGAATTACCGCAAAATTTTCAAAACCCACACACCATTTAAAGATCTAAGAAACACACACACACACACACACACACACACACACACACATTGACAAACATGATGAATATGCAGCTGACACCGAGCCAGCGCGGCATGAAGGGATTCTGCTGCCTCCTGCTTTTTTTTTTTCCTCCTGGACTCTGAAGTGATATGTGGGCCATGTATAATTCATAAGTAAACAACTGGCCTGTATCATTATGGTCAGAGGGGAACAGCTGCGCGCCGTAAAAGCCAGCAGGAAAAAAGCAGGAAAAAAAAAAAAAACAGGGGGCAGATGATGGACAACAATGCGACTTGTCTGCAAACAGCAATGTCATTCACCCTCAGGCCTCGGGAAAATTGCATCCCTCTGACTTATTATTGCTGCGGAAACGCTGCAACACCAACGCATCTGCAGGTATTTGGAATGTTTTCAGCCCCCTGACAAAACCCGCTTGGAGGGAGGAGGGGGTGGGGGGGTATTATAATAATAATAATAAAGAGAGAGATAAAGGAGAAAGAGGCAGAGAGAGAGAGAGAGGCCGGGAACGGTCTTTTTCTAGCATCGCCCCCCCCCTCCCCCCGATTGTTCTCCCGTACAAAGCCCCCCCTGCAAGCCACAACGCTGGTGCTGCAGAATTGAACCGGTCGACGGTGAAAAGGGACAAAAGGGGACAGTTAGAATGTTCCTGCAAGATGAACCTGTTCGGCAGAGGCGACAAAGCCCCCCCCCCCCCCAAAAAAAAAAAAACAATAAACCCCAGCAATGTATGCACACACTTTACCACCCGTCCCGTGCATTTTCAGAGTCTTAGTCCTAATTAAGACGGAGCAGCAGCGTTCCTCCACGCGCTCTCATCAGGGACGCTTTGAGCCTGATAATTAGAGGTGAGAGTGAGCAAACACCCCAGTGGTGGAGACTCATGTTCCCTCCACCACATTTATATACAGCTGTGTTACTTTTCACATTAGGCTTGAATAAAAGGAGGCGGGGGGTCACGAGACCCTGTCATGAACTATAATGACAGTGACAGCTGTGGTTATGTGTCATCTGCTGATTGATGCCACTTGATGCAAAGTTGACCTAGAAAAAAAACCCTCACTAACACCATATATGACATTAAACTGTCATATATGCAGTATGAGTGTGTCCTAAATGTTGTATAAACTAATTAAAGTGTTACCGCTAACGTCTTGTTAGTTTATTTATTATTATCAACCTCCACTGAGTAAAAGTGCTTCGTAACAGATTAGAGTTTTTTCCAGCTACTTTACGACATGGAAAGTACATGAATAAATTAAAAACAGGTACAAAGCAATTAAATAGAACTACATAGTATGCATAACGCCAAAGAGAGGTTTTCAGATGGTTTCATTTAAACCGTCGACTGTAATTATGAAATATTTCAACAACAGGAGAACTTTGAATGTGTAGGTTTGGAACCAAAAGACTAAACTATCAAATAAATATAAAGAACTAGCTGCTCAGTAAGTCAAATTCCCCTATTTATTGATGCATTTATTAGAAATCTAGTAACGAGAGCTAAGGACTATATTGATAGTGGATTATTCTATTTGATTTGGTTGTTCAATTGGTCTAAAAATATCCATCACTCATTTCTCAAATCTAAAAAATCAACCTAAAATGTCTTTTTTCCTCCAGACCAACAGTCAACAATCCAAAGATTATTAACTTCTTATTGCAAAGGACTAAATAAAGCAGAAAATAGTCAGATTTGAGAAGCTGGAACTACAGATTTTGGACATTTTCTTCTGAAAAATGACTCAAATTAATTAATTGATTATCAATATAATAGCTGGCATCTAATTGATTAATCTATTAATTGCTACAGCTGTACTAATGACCTAGCATATAATAATATAGAGGTCAAAGGTGCTTTTTGATGCTTTCACTGACTCTAACAAACAAAATGCTTTATAAGAATTCTGCTTTTTAAGGTAGAACATCATAGACAGGGCAGCACCCATGGGGGGGCATGGGGGGGGGGGTTTGGTGCTAAATGACTCCATCGTAAAGACTCAAATAAAGATTCAAATCACTATATATTTATGTCTGGAAGATGATGTGACAGCTGAAAGGAGACGAGCACTTTTGCTAAATGAGCAGACGGGACTTTCCCAAAAAAAAAGGGGGGGGTAAAGACCAAGGGAGTGTCTTGCAATCTCATCAGAGATAGTGGTAAAAAGAAAAAAGGAAAAACACACCCACGTATGAAGTATTCACACGGACACAGTCTCTCACACACACACACACACACACACACACACACACACACACACACACACACACACACACACCTTCCCAGGGGTAATCACAGCCTGTTTAACAGCCATCAGCGTCTGTCAGATACTGAGCGAGGCCGGGGGGGCCACGGAGGATTTGGACCCTCCAGCTCTGTCAGCTTGTGTGTAATCTACAGTATGATATATATATGTGTGTGTGTGTGTGTGTGTGTGTGTAATTACATTAAGTGTCATGCACACATGCTCCACACTATAGAAGCTTACAGGCATCTGGGGAAATCTGGAATAATGGGAATTATGGTAAAAGCTTTATGTAATCCACAATTATAGAGTTAAACTGAAAGTCCCACTTGCTTTTATAGGATGTGGGATGCAGAATATTGTTTTAGGCTATAAGAGAAAAGAAGGCGTTACTTATGAGTGCAGAGGAACTTTTTGGGCTTTTATTAACGCCTGGCATCAAAAGGCAAACAGTAGCGCGTGCAGCCTGTTGAATAATGTAATCGACGCCTGTTTGTTCGCAGCAATCCTCAGGTGAGCAGCAGCAGAATCACAATCGCGTCCAGAACTGGAGCACGTTGTTGTTGCTTTCGCTGAGATTCTGCACACAAACATTTGCATAATGCAGCGGCTGTGTTTACGTCTACGAGAGAGAGAGGCAGAAAACCAAAGCATGTTGCATAACTCTGCATAAAAAAAGAAAACACAGGAGCACTTATCGTGCGTTCTCTAAGGAAAACACAATGATTTCCGCCAGAGGTTATTAGCTTATCTAAACACATAAATTAAAATGTGGCTGCATCTGAGGTTGTAGTCAAACTGAGTAGAATGACAATATTGTGTAAAAAAAAGTGGTTCTAATGTGCAGATCCTTTATAAAAAATGATGCAAAACCTGTTTTTTTCACATAAAGTAAAATGATTATGAATCTTCCAGATTAAAATCTATCCAATTTTTGGGGGATTTATATGTATATAACTTAAAAAGGTTTTAAAATTTAAAAAAAAGAACACAGAAATCCTATCAACTAGTTCTATAAGCTGGGTGTATTAAATATGTAAAACTTATTTTTCGGTTGCACCAATTCACTTTTTGTATCTTAAAAAAAAAATTGACATTTCTGCACATTATATCTGTACCCAACCTAATAATCAGTAATATGTTAAGTTTCTTCCTGTCAGCAGCACCTTTGCCTACATTTTAGCAGCTCTACAAATACAAATACTTATTTTAATAAAGCTGTCTCACCAGGGCATGAGCCGGCCAATCTTGGTCCACCTGCTCTTCGTAATGAAGAAGCCGACCACAGGATCCGTCACGGCGCCCCACGCCTTCCCGATGAACAGCACCATGGACGCCTGGAAGGCGTTGATCTGCGGAGCGGCACAGGAACGGCGTCGATGCATTATATGGTGTGATATGTGCACGCACGTTCTTGCAGTTTTCCCCCCTCTTCCTCACGTTACCTGAGCAATGTCCAGCAGGTAGATCTGCAGGAAGAAGGCCGTGGCGCTGGCCGCCACCTCCTTGGGCGCGCCACCGATGGCGAAACACAACTTGCTGCATAATGACAACTTGTGGCCCAGGTCGGTCTGTGGAGATGGAAGTAGGAAGAACGGATTTCACATCAGGGGGGTTTCAGCAGCAAAAGCCCCCCTGACCTTAAAGCAGGGGTCACCAACCCTGGTCCTGGAGGCCACTGTGGGTCCAGTAAAACACCTGATTCTACTAATCAACCACCAGAGCTGCTAAGAACCTTCATTAGTAGAACCAGGTGTGTTCATTCCTGGTTTGGAACAAAAACCTGGACCCACAGTGGCCTCCAGGACCAGGGTTGGTGACCTCTGGTTTGGAGTTTTCATTCTAGAATGAAAGGACAGTTTAATTCAGGATTAAAGTCGAGTAAAGTCACACTAGAATGTTCAGAAATTGTCCTAAAGTCACTTTATCCCTTGATGTTACATAAACGTTCTATGTATGTCCACAGTCATCCACTGTAAAAGTGATTCATAAATATAATATTCTCTTTTTTTATTGTGTTTTCCCACTGCAAACTGAAAAAAATGACTTTTTTAAATAGGTTTTTAATAGGTTGATGATTAGTTATATTGAACCTCATCTGATGTAGCCTAATACTGATGCATTCTACATTAAGCACACTTCCATCTAAAGGGTTAAAATCCTGTAAAAAAATGGTATTTAGTAATTATGATGAAGATTTCACTAAAAAAAATAAAATAATAAGTCATTGCTAATCATATATATATAATGACTTTTTATGATGAAAGATAAAAAGTTGAAAAAAGTTAATTTACATCCATAAACTTTAGATCGTGTATATATATATATATATATATATATATATATATATATGCATGTATATATAAGTCATTGCTAATCATTGCTCAGATAACCCTAAAACTTCCATTTTGCATTTATTTCATGGCATTTTGGGAAAAATAATAAATAAAAAACAGCGATGCTATGAAAACAAACTAGCATAGAAAGTGTTACGATTCTGAGAATGAATATTTGGTTGTTTGGTATTTAAAATTATATCACATACATAATATTTATTGCAATTTGGGGACATTTATATATATATATATATATATATATAGTACATGTGACATTGCACAGAAAATGCATCAAAACAAAATGATAATGATAATCCACCAATATTTTATTAAAAAATAATACCCCAAACAAAGTAAAAACTAGAGAAACAGAGGAGGATCCCTTTTTCCAAGTGAAGAATTAAACTCAGACTGTGGTGTCCTTGTAGGTGAAACTGAGCAAAATTGACTTTTCTCTCACCTTACGAGCAGGAATTAGAAAATGCAGAATGGCTGCTGACATAAAACATATTCAAGTTTTAAGTTACTCATCAGTTGCAGTGAGATAATGAAGCATGTGGGGACATTGCGTGACAAAGCAGGTCACATATCTACGCAGCGGTTACTGCTCATTAGGCTCATTCTGGAAGGAGGAAGGAGCCTAAATGAGGAAGGTGTCATGTGTGTGATGATTCCACGATAACAAGATAAACTGGAAGCACCGTCGCTCGTAATCGACCACAAAACACGTCAGGTTGAGTATGACGGCGTCTTCCCATACACAGCAGGCGTGAAATAAGGTGTGTCGCTCCTCAAAAAAATGATTACGCCACGATGATGATGATGATGATGATGACTCACGAGTCACAGATGCTATTTTCGTTCGTGAAATCGTAACCAGGGTCAAACTGAATGCGGCGTGACGTGTGCGTGGGACGTTTGTGAGGTGACTAGTGTCAGTAACACCTACAATACGACACTCATAATACAGCGCTAGTCTAATGTGGAACGATGCTGGTGTGTGTGTGTGTGTGTGTGTGTGTGTGTGTGTGTGTGTGTGTGTGTGTGTAGCATGAAGAGGATCAGAGGCAGCCCCCCCCCCAGTGTGGTCTGTTTGTGCAGACACCGAGAAACCCACCGAGTCATCCTCGCCTCCGTTTCCCCTCGCCGGGCTCTGCTAAAACCATCAGCAGGCACGTGACTCCCTCTGCGTGTGTGTGTGCGTGTGTGTGTGTGTGTGTGTGTGTGTGTGCGTGTAAGACGGGGCGAGCTTTTCATCTTCAAACATGAAATAAGACCAGACACCACAGTCTAGGGAGCCCGATATTTACGAGCGCCTCTGAGGGGCCGTGCACACAAATCCTGTCAGAACCCTCGGACACACACACACACACACACACACACACACACACACACACACACACTCTGTCACTCCACAGCCAGTGGCCGGGCCTGGGACCCACAGCTACTCCTCCGAGAGCTCTATGAAAGACGGAAATCACCAGAAGGAACCGCAGTCCCCGACCGACACGCTGTTATTATCCAGCTGACATTTTCTCTTCTTCTCTTCCCTCTTTTTTTTTTTTTTTCTTCCCCCGCTCCATCAAAACACCGACGGGGGTTCGAGAACGACAATTACCAGGAGGGGAGGTGTGTAATTATTCAATTGCGAGACAAGCCGGGTCAGAGGTAAGTAAAGAGTGTGCGGCGGGGCTCCGACTTCAAAACTCTCTCCTCGTGCACTCTCACTGCAATTACCCCTAATTGGAGAGCAAATCAAAGTCTTTGGTGTCTGGAGGACGCTGCTTAACTGATGATGTGCAAAAAATACCAAGCGCACCCAGAACTAGACTCATTCTCTCACTGCGTAAAAAAAAAAACACCCACGCTTTCCCTCCAAATTCTCTCAACCTTTCATTAGCGAGTTCTTATCTTCAAAAGAGGATAAACAGGATATCCCGTCTACTGTTGTCTGGATGCACAAGCAGAGGGACGAACACACACACACACACACACACACTCATGAACTTATAGAAACGCTGGCTGCAGAGTAAAAGGGAGCATCATCTGCAAAGTTCAGGATGTCAGCGAGCAGAGGACAAGGACACATAAGACTAATCTCTAAAGTTAATGAATCCTTAATGCTGAGGGAGGAAAACTATTTTAACAAAAACATGCACCCGTAAAGGAATTTAAATCGGGATTGAATTTAATTTTAAGAGAAGGGCTCATGCAAAACTCTTCATCCAGCTGAGCCGCAGCCTTCAGAAAGGGAAAAGAAAAAACGTCCACGTTGTATGTTTGCATGCAAAAAAAAGCTAAGCTGGTTAAGTGGAATCGTGAATCTGGATTTTCTGACAGTTCTGGGTATTAGTATCACATCATGGTTCTGGTCATAGGGGTCAGCAACAGTAGCTCTGCATCATCGGGTCAGATTATGGATTATGGGTATGAGAAGGAGAGGTTGCAAACAGTCACTAACAAATAAAACCCCTCATATAGATTCTTTTTTTGTCATTCTGATAATATTTGCATGACTGCAGATCGTTGTGTGAAGTTTTGTTGGAATTTATCACAGAACAGAAGGAACATAAGTGGAGTTAGCCACGTCTGGAGGAGACAAACCACATGTGGGAAAAACATGTTGTCAGTCAGGGAAACTATTTTTATTGGAACAGCGTTCCAGTGACAATAAGACAGCGGCGACTTTAAGCACATTTAAAACAAATGGAGAAAGAACAGCGAGTCCTGGGAGACCTGCTCATGTTATTCTGTATTACAGGCCTTTGTTTTCATTTTAATTGCATATTTGTAGCACGTATGTAATTTAGTGTTTAAGGAACCACAGATGTAATTTAGTGTTGTTGCCCACTGCAATTGTTCATTGTCCTTTTTCAAATAAATAAAATGTATAAATAAAAAGCGATGTGCATGGATCAGTTTGTTTTGAGTTCTGTTCCTGCTGAATATCGATCTTTATAATGTTTATTCTCATTCACAAAGAGGAAAAAAACACTCTCATTCATCCTGATTGGACTTGACTTATACATGAATTCCATTTTCACAGCCAATGAATGTGTAGCTATGCATTGAATAGAATTATGACGGCCTACGTTTAGCATCGTGCAAACATAGAGAAACGATTATGCACAATTTGAAGGGTAAACAAGGAGAGTTTTAGAGGATTTGTAGGGTTTTTTTCTTCTTATAGCTCTATTTTACTACTATATAAGCTTAAATCTTTAATGTAATATGACTGCTGATTATGTGTATTTAACAATCAATGCTGTATTTTCATTTCTTTTTCCAGCCTTTTTGAGAATAGTACTATACTGTGGCTTTTATTTACTACTGTTTTACTTATGCGATGTGTTGCACGCTGCAGGAACGTTGCATCTTTATGAATTGTCCTGTTACTCAGCTCTGTTTACTGTACCAGTCATGTTATTAGAAGCTGTGCGTCATAAGGGGTTTTTTAAACACGTCTATAATAGAAACTTCCTGAGTTTCAGGTCATCGTCATGTGGGTCCACTTCATTTCCTACATTGTGATGCATGAATGACTCCAACAGGAACAGTTCATGATCCATAATGACCAAATGAAACCTGAATAAATCAGACAATATCTTTATTATTAGCTTGAACTTATTACCATATTCCTCAGGTTCAGTTACTCATAGGCTGAACAATGAATCAGGTCCAGGTCAGTAGATTCTGATTTTAGAGGCATTTGGGGACTTCTGGTGAATCATGATTTATGAAGAACTCAATCACGGCTGATTTGCTGTAATGTTTTACCACCACTGGTGCAGAGTTTCCTTTGTGCTGAAACTCGCACGGCGTCTGTACGTGAAACCAAACTGAAGGTTGAGGCGGACGAGCCGGATCCAGAACCGGTTGAAATGTGATGTAACACAGTTTCACGGGTTCTCCTGAGTCAGCCAGTGACTAACTGCTACGGCATTACATGACAACACCTACTGAAATACTGCGTACACACGTACGATCGTATCCACCAACACTGCAAACACTGGAATCTCAACAGGTAAAAATATCCTGTTATTGGTAGAACTAGTCCGATGATGAGTAGAATTTCCTAAAGCAAGACCAAGTCCACCCAAATATGGAAAAAATGATTCTGCTGAATATTGGACAAATCGTACCAAGATTTAATTTTTTTGTTTTTTTTTTGCACAATATTGACGTGTATGCAAAAGCCTGGTTCTCTATTGCTGAGACACACACCTCTCCGTTCTTCATTAGTCTTTACTTATTGTTTCTCATTGATTCGGGTGCTACTATTTCCTTTTTTTTTTTTTTTATTTATTTTTTCAGTCGATTGTGCTCTAGTCTGGTTTGTTTTTCACCCAATTTCCCAGACAGGACAACCATGACTGAACTGAGCTGAATAGCAAACACGCACACCTCACACACACTCTCACACACTCTCACACACTCTCACACACTGGGAATAAACAGGAAAGTCAACTCAATCGTTCGGCGTTTTTGGGGAAGGTGAGTAAGTTGCCCCCTGTTTCCTGCCGTTAATCCACTGTCTGGCTTCCTACTGTGGCTTTGATTAAAAGTCCACTGATATCCAACAAAGGAAAAATCCGCCTGTTCATCAGGCCACTCATCCCCATCGCCTTCCCTCCGACTTCCTGACATTGAATGTGATACCTGCAGTTTCACGCTGGAAACAATGGTAATCACAGACGGACAGAGGCAGATAACAGACGAGCAGACTGATGACATCACACTTTCTTATTTCATCCAATCATGCAAACACACACACAGGAGAAGAGGAAACTCTCCCTGGTCTTACCTGGTGAGGTGTTTTGGTGAACAGGGGGTCAGAGGCCTTGATGAGCTTCCCACCAGGGCCCTGCGCCCCCCCCCTCTCCCCCTTGGCCATGGCCGACAGGCTGTGTGTGAGGCGGCAGCCGTACGTCTGGGGCTGTGTGTGCGTGGCGGCGGCGTTGAAGTGAGTGTGGCTGTGACTCCGGGTGTGAGCCAGGGGCCGAGGAGCCTGCCACTGGGGGGGGTGCGTCCGGGGGGGGAACTGGACGTGGCTCTGGCTGCGGGCGTGTGCGTCGAGGCGCGTGTGTGTGTGCGTGGCGGCGGTGGCGGTGAATCCCGAGGCCGCCGGGGGCTCCTCCTTCTTCTCCTCTGTGACAACTCGGCCGCTTTCGGCTGCCATTCACATGCTGTTTGTGCTCTGGAACGAGGCCAGGAGGAAAAAAGAGAGAGAGACAAAGTCAGACAGACAGAGAGGCTGCAAACACACACACACACACACACACACACACACACACTAACACACACAATAACATGTAATGCAACATACAAGCACAGACAAAGACATGCTCATCGGTTTTTGGGAATGGAACACACATATACACACACACACACACATACACACACACACACACACACACACACACACTAACACACAGTCAATAACATGTAATGCAACATACCAGCACAAATCCTTGCTCAGAACACACACTCACACACACACACACAAATGCACACATACATACACGTCTATACAGACACATACGCATACACACAAACATACACACACTCCGAAGTACCTACAAACACACACGAGCAAGCACACACACACACACTCACACTAACACACACAGTCAATAACAAGTAATGCAACATACAAGCACAAATCCTTGCTCAGAACACACACTCACAAACACACACGCACACACACACACACACAATAACATGTAATGCAACATCCAAGTACAAAGACTTGCTCATGGGTTTGAAGCACAGAACACACACTCACACACACACACATACAAACCCACACACACACTCCCAAGTACCTACACACACTTGCAGGCACACACACACACACACACACACACACACACACACACACACACACACACACATAAGGGTAATGCAGAGAAGCATAGGTGAATAAAGATGAAGAAATAAAACACACACACACAGTCACACACACAGACACACACACACACACACACACACACACACACCTAACCCCAGGCAACCTTGTCAATGCCACAATAAAAGTCAAATGTCATCGTTGGACGTGATGCAGCTGTTTGCAGCTGTAAACCGAGCCGCTGTCCCGGGTCTGATCTCATCCTCCTGTTCCTGTAGCGCTTCATCATCATCATCTTCCTCATCATCAGCGGCGCTCACACCTGATAAAACCCCGGAGGAAACAAACAGGCCAACGTGAAGAGAAACATGCTCTCACCGTCGCGTCCGGTGGAGCTGACGTCTGTCAGCGTTAGTTTGGCGGAGTGCGGTGCGCCGTGCGGGATGAGGAGAAGGAGACTGCGGAGACGGACACGGTTATGCGCCTCTCCGCCAGAGAACACACTTGTTTTCACTCGGCGGCGCAGTGGCGGACTGCGCCCCGCAGCGGCCGCGTGACGCGCGGCGTTTACGCACCAGTTTGGAGACGGATGGATGGATAGAGGAGGAGGAGGAGGGGGTTAATGTGATCATATCTGTTTATCAGGATATTAAAATCATCTTTTTTAATCCTCCTTCCTTTAGTTACTATTTATTTTTGGCCTAAGTCAAAGTTTTTTCCTCTCTAGGATAAAATGCCTTGACTTTCACAAGCTTTCACATGGTGAAGGAGCTCAGAACATGATTTTTGGATCAGTTTCTACTAGTGATGAAGGACCTTTAGACCAGGGGTTCCAACCAGGCAGGAACACACCTGGTTCTACTAAGGACTCTAATGGTTGATTAGTAGAATCAGCTGTTTTAATTCTTGGTTGGAATTAAAACCTGCAGCCACAGTAGCCTCCAGGACCAGGGTTGGTGACCTCTGCTTGAGGCTCTAATCTTTTATAATCATTTATATATATATATATATATATATATATATATATATATATATATATATATATATATATATATATATATATATATATATATATATATATATATATATATATATATATAGTGCTGTGCATATGACTGAATTCAATAAATATGTAGCTAAATATAAAGAAAGTTCCAGGATCTTCAGTCCATTAAACACGTGTCATCACTTCATTGATAATTCACCACATCTCAGGTTTCATAGCGTCATCACAACTGGATGTTGGAGATGAGTTACGCTCAATAAAAAACAGGCAGAGACGACCTGAGAAGGTGATGACAAAAGCTGGTTTTAGTTTAGTTTAACTCCAGGTAATGTGACCTTAAAGCAGGGGTCACCAACCCTGGTCCTGGAGGCCACTGTGGGTCCAGTAAAACACCTGATTCTACTAATCAACCACCAGAGCTGCTAAGAACCTTCATTAGTAGAACCAGGTGTGTTCATTCCTGGTTTGGAACAAAAACCTGGACCCACAGTGGCCTCCAGGACCAGGGTTGGTGACCTCTGGTTTGGAGTTTTCACTCTAGAATGAAAGGACAGTTTAATTCAGGATTAAAGTCGAGTAAAGTCACACTAGAATGTTCAGGAATTGTCCTAAATTTACTTTATACCTTAATGTTACATAAACGTTCTATGTATGTCCACAGTCATCCACTGTAAAAGTGATTCATAAATATAATATTCTCTTTTTTTATAGTGTTTTCCCACTGCAAACTGAAAAAAATGCCTTTTTAAATAGGTTTTTAATAGGTTGATGATTGGTTATATTGAACCTCATCTGATGTAGCCTAATACTGATGCATTCTACATTAAGCACACTTCCATCTAAAGGGTTAAAATCCTGTAAAAAAAAATGGTATTTAGTAATTATGATGAAAATTTCACTAAAAAAATGAAATAATAAGTCATTGCTAATCATATATATAATGACTATATATATATATATATATATATATATATATATAGTCATGGTATTTATGGTAGGTATTAAACAGTATCTAGTAATTATGATGTAGATTTAAGTAAAAGAAAGTGAAAAAAGTGAAAAAAAATATTACCACATAATATTTATTGCAATTTGGGGACATTTACATCCATAAACTTTAGATCGTGTTGATCGTGTATATATATATATATATATATATATATATATATATATATATATATATAGAAGTCATTGCTAATAATTGCTCTGATAACCCTAAAACATCCATTTTGCATGTATTTTATGAAAATTTGGAAAAATAATAAATAAAAAACAGTGATGCTATGAAAACAAACTGGCATAGAAAGGGTTACGATTCTGAGAATTTTTCTGAGAACGGTATTTAGTAATTATGATGTAAGATTTAAGTAAAAAAAAGTGAAAAAATATTACTACATAGTATTTATTGCAATTTGGGGACAATTACATCTATAAACTTTAGTCGTGTTGATCGTGTGTATATATATATATATATATATACAGTATATAATATAGAATGACATATATATCTATAAAAGTCATTGCTAATCATTGCTCTGATAACCCTAAAACATCCATTTTGCATTTCCATCCATCCATTTTCTATCCCACTTATTCCCTTTCGGGGTCGCAGGGGTCTGCTGGAGCCTATCCCAGCGCATTTATGGCGAGAGGCAGGGGGATACACCCCAGATGGTCGCCAGCCAATCGTGGGGCACACACACCATTCACACACCATTCACACACCATTCACACACCATTCACACACACACTCACACCTATGGGCAATTTAGATTTGCCAATTAACCTGAGCATGTTTTGTATTGTGGGAGGAAGCCGGAGTACCCGGTGAAAACCCACGCAGACACGGGGAGAACATGCAAACTCCACACAGAAAGGCCCCAGACCCAGGCCCCAAGGCGGTCTTGAACCTGCGACCTTCTTGCTGTGAGGCAACAGTGCTACCCACTGCTCCACCGTGTCGCCCCCCATTTTGCATTTATTTTATGAAAATTTGGAAAAATAATAAATAAAAAACAGTGATGCTATGAAAACAAACTGGCATAGAAAGGGTTACGATTCTGAGAATGAATATTTGGTTGTTATGAGCGAGACTGGGGCTGATTAAAAGATTCAACAACATTTTTTTTTAAAGGCAACGTTATGGTCCCCTTATGAGACAGATTAAGGGCGAGAACATACTTGTCCTCGGGGACTCAAGGGTGCATGAGGATTCGTTTAAAATCAGATTAGACTGATATGAAACACTTTGTTCTTGGCACATATTCTAGGAATCCTGCTCTCTTGGTGACAATCTGTTTACAGAAAGCATGAGCGTACAGCGGCTCCTACGAATCTGTTAGCGGTGAGTTTCTATTTCATCTCTGCCCTGATCCCGTCACTTCTCATGAGGCAGCGGCAGGATGTCAAAAAATGCAGTTTGATTGGATTTCTCTTACAGGGAATTACCTGGGTAAAGGTGTGTGAGTGTGAGTTGTGATCTAAACATATAGATGATGGACAGTTCAAGTAATAATGATGAAAATCAAACTAGCAAAGGCCAAGAATTCCTGATTTTTTGGCTCCTAGTTGTGTGGTATATAATTATTATATAATATTAATATTATTTATGGAGGTGAAGTAAATCTGTGTCCATATCAACTCTGGTGACCTTTGACCTCTCTGACCAATAGGAAGCTGTTCTGACCTGTAGAGCAGAGAAAGCATCAGCTGCTTTGTCACATCCACGTTTATAATTTGCATTGATTAAATCTAATCCCACTGATTGCATCATATCCCAGCACATTTCATGTCTCTGTGAATCAATTGTTCCTGATGACTTTGTATTATTTTCTGCTTTAATTTGTGCTTTTTTTAATACCAATGTATTGAGGTCCTGAGCGACCCAGGTCAAAAACATCCAATTCCGCTCATGCAGTTTTAATACACAGCTAAATCTCTAACTATTTATTATAACTAATAACTGTTTTGTTTCTACTTGACATGTTTTGGCGATAAACTCTTTTTACCATCGTAACATGTCAGGTATAAAAACAACCTTTTACATGCTTGTGAGACAGGAAAACAGACATTAGTGATACTATAAAGGAAGAAATAATGAATCTCATACAAGTGCATGTATTTATCGCTTGGCCTGGGTCCTGTAATTTTCCCAGCCTAATAGTTTAGTGTAGAATTGCTTTTTTCTGTTCAATTTTTATTACATTTCATAAAATAAAAGACCATGTTCTAAATAATTTATTACCATTTTTGTTGGTTTATCTCTGACGATAAAATGCAGCTTTTACTGCACGTTTTTCTCTGGTTGGGGAATGAAAAAAACACTATTCTATAGACATGTGGAATGTTATTTTCATTAGACATGCACATTTCACCGTTCACATGCAGCCCTTTGGGTGCGGGATGCTGACTCTCCACAGTCAGCCTCCTCGGAGCATGACAACAAACATGTCATGGAGACCTGGGCCGCTGAACCCAGACCTCTCCATAAAATCCCAAGCATGCGAGCCCCTCTCTCCAGAAAGCCACATTATTGACAATGAAAAAAAAAAGGAGGGGGCGAAAAAGTCGGGCATATGACCTGCATTAGAACAGGGTATGTTTCTGATAATGCGTGAAGAGGAATGTGCAAAATGAAAAGGTCTGGCCGCCGCTGCACGAGTAAAAGGGTCATTCAGAAAGGAAATGTGGGAGTTAAAGGGAAAGTAATTCCCTGCATGCTTAGCCTTATTAAATATGTAGCACAAAGGAAATGTGCTCTCTTTTATTCTTTAGCCAGAGCCCCTCTGGCTACCAACCCACTGATAACCACAGCCTCCACATTTGGGTAAAAGAAAAAAAAAAATCCCTAAATGCGCAGCACGGCCTCATGAAAGTTAATCTTCCTGAAGGTATTATGGTATTGGAGTCCTTTCTGCCGCTGAGGTTCTTCTCCTGACCTTGACCATCCCCAGGCTGCTGTCATCTCTCCTTCCTCCAGAGCAAAGACACGCCCCCCGCTGTCCTGCCCCCCCCCCCCCCCCCCCCCCCCCCCCCCCCCCCCCCCCCCACCACCACCACCACCTACACCACCACCCCCCACCTCTCCAATTGCTTTAAATATTGAACACGGATAATGGTGTTCGCCTTCTATCCCGGGGCCCGTACGGAAAAGCTTGAAGACGAAGCAGTAGAGCACACAGACTCGTGTTGAAGCACACGCATGACAAGAAATATACATATATATAATATATAACGCCTCAATAAAAAAAAAAAGGATTTAACTTTACTTCCGCCTGCATGGATGTTGTGTCTCGACCTCATTTGCCTTCTTCATTAATTTTATCTTGAGGAAGAATAAGCACTGTGACATCCTCATTTCATTTTGTGACGGGGTTTATAATTAAAGAGCGGACTTTAATTTTTAAAAATCATTGTGTTCCTCCAACAGAGGAGTTTTAGAGGTTGAAAATAAACTTTTGATAATTTAAATGCAATATAAGGACATTTATATGTATAGCACATTTCAACAACATGCTTTACATAAAAGCACCAAAACACAATTATAAAACAGTCGATTGAATTATTTATAAAAAGTATGTAATTAGATAGGAAGAAGGAAATGAAAAACATTACAGTGCAGTGGGAATTAACTAAGAAATTATATTAATAATAAGCATCTACCTCTTTTTTTTGTCTGTAAAAAAAAGCTAATAAATAAATTCTCTCATCATTCGTCCGGTTTGGACCTTGACGTGTCATGGTGACAGCGACCCCCCCTTGACTCTTTTATCCGCGTCCCCGTTAAAGCCGTAATGACGGCACAGATGTCGCATTACACCGTTTACGGTACAGCTTCGGTGTCGCGCCATAATCGCCATGGTGATAATTTCCTGAAGCTGATGGAGGCCTTAATTACGAAATAATTCTGTCGGCAGTCGTCACCTAACACCTGGGCAGAGTTAATACGGAATGATTCAGAACTGTCAAGACTTCGCCGCAGGGGCGTAGCATGGAATTCTGGGACCTGTTAATGTCACTGAGCTATTATCCAGGCCTGTGAGCTAAAAAACAAAATTAAAAAAATTAATTAACAAGCAAAAATGGGGTTTCAAGCTACAATCAGATCAGATTATACTGATGACTGGTTGTTTCAATTATCACCTGAATTGATGCATTTAACCTCAATTCAATCTGGGGTCATTGATGATATGAAAGTGGCGCAAAGTTCATTCCCTCACAATGTTAACAGTATTAGTACAGTGCCAGTAGAAAGTCTGTATTCCTATAGAAATATAGATAATGAAGGAGATTTCTGCATGTCCCACACACTGCTCCGACAGCTACAGTATGTGTAGTAAACGGTAAAATGATAATAAATCTTTTAGTGTTTTCACATTGTTTTAATATCCATCCATCCATAAAATGATACCTTCTGGGTTTTCAGTGTAGTTTATACTTAAATATAAAATGTATTTTGTGGCAATAGACACAAAAGAAATGCTTTAACTGGGACTCAAACTCAACTTGCTGCTTCTGAGGCAAGAACACGACCCCCTACACCACCACCGCGCACCTTTAAGTTTTAATGACATTAATAATTTGAATATCCATCCAAACACTTTCACACCTTCAGGTCATCTCTTCATTTATCCAAAAACGGCGGATAAACCCCCTTTTGGTCCCTAACATCTATAAATATCTTCCAAGACTCTAATATAAATCATTGAATTTTCTATTTGTCTCACCTGATAAAAATAAAATCAAAGGAAATGCACAGAACTTTTGAGTATTTTTTATTGTACCTTGATCTGTGATATGTCTTGAAAGGATGCATTGATATAACATAATACATTCCACATTCTGACTTAAATATCTCCCCCAAAACAAAGGCAAATATTCGCCCCAAAAAAAAAAAAAGTACAAAAAAACAGCAAATGACAAAAACAACTGTAGACCTACCCAGGCAGGCTATTATAAAAAAAAATAAGTTGCTATTCTTCCTTTATTTCCCCCCTATCATCAAAACGTGCAAATAAAAACACAATATGTAAACCTGGAGATACTAACGGAAAGAGGAGCCCCTTGTTTTAGCAGGAAAAGCTGCAGAAAAACGGATGATCTCACTTTGGGAAGACTCGAGTTTATTCATTCATTTAGCAGGGAAGGTGCATATTATTATTATTATTATTATTATGAATACGCTATTTATTGACTATAGTTTCTGATGCTGGTGATGGCATTGTTTGTGTGTGTGTGTGTGTATGCAGGGGTTGATTGACAGGTGGACACATCGATTAATTCTTGCATGAGGTGCATTATACCGTCATTCGTAGTATGACTAGTTACTATTAGATTTTTTTTTATGTGATAAAAGAAAACAGTAACTAGTTAAAACATGTTGGTTAACATCGGCGTGGGGGGGCCTTTTCATGCTGTTTAGACATTTAATGTGAGATACTGTCCTCAGGAAGGAAGGAAAACCGTGGCGGTGCCTGGATGGAGGAGGAGGCATCAGAAGCTGTTGTAATCATCTCACTGGGCTGTGAATAATCCCAGTGGTAGGGTGGCGAGGCGTTGGGAGCGGCGTGGGTCACAGGGGGGTGGGGGGGCAGGTCAGGAGTGTCCGAACGGAGCCTGTGTGCTCAGCGGTCTCTGCATGATGACGGCGTTGGCCAGGTCGGCCTCCTCCAGACTCAGCTGATTGTCGCTGAGCTCGCGGAACGGCAGCGACGTGGTGAGGACGAACGGAGGGCAGCTCCGCTGGCAGCGGGACACGAAGTCCTGGACGTCCGTGATCCTGGTGGGGACGGGGCGGAATTAGAATTAGAAGCAGTGGAGTTCATTTCAATGAAGAAAAGAAGACGAAATCAATGCCCTTAAAACCACAGACGGCGATGAAATTAAGAGGAAGCGATGTCTACTTATTACTTCTGCTTCATTAAATAAACACTTAAGGAAATGTCTCTTTCTTTGCAATTGCAATCAAAAAAGAAATGCCTGCACTGGATGCTCATCACTTGTCATGTGTGTGTGTCTGTTGTGTGTGTGTGTGTGTGTGTGTGTGTGTGTGTGTATCATCCACAGCTGCCGTCAGCACTAAATCCAGCGACGTCTGTTGCTTCATCACCAGAAGCTTTACTCTCTGCTACCAGTTTAACCTGCTGGTTTACACACTTTATTAAACTCTTAGCATCATAAAACTCACTGGTGTCACTTTAAAACACGTCTTTGTGTCACACTGAACTAAACAAAGGTTCCTAACAATAACTCCTATGGTTTCAGACACCTAGATTAATGTTGATTTACATTACTATCCACCTGCTGTCAAAGATAATACTACTTTCTATACAAGTCTACTAAATATGACCAAAACTAATATGGGCATTTGACACAATAGCCAATAAATTTAACAGTGAAGCCAGAATATGTAGAAATATCCGCTCATGAACGTGGTTTGTTTCCAGGAGCTGCTCAGTACTGTACTCCCTCTCGTGACACATGACTTCCCTCTGAAAACTAGTTCCACCATCCATTATTCACCAGGACCCAGCATGTACAAGCGATCCTATGGAGGGAGGGGGGGTGGGTAGAGGGGTAGTGGGGGGGGTTCAGTCCTCCGCATCCTCTCGCTGCTTAACCCTGTTATATAACTGCTGCATCCAGAGTTACGCAATCCCTCTCTGGGGATTTTATAGATCCACGCCGCTGCTACGTCTCAGATTATGTTTTTTTTTTTTTTTTTCCTGCAGCCGCCGCCATGCAGCGTGGCGGCAGCTGGAGAACATGCAGCGCCGCCTGCAGCGCCGCCGGACCAGAACAAAGCGTTATGTAATCCTCCAACTAACGCTTTCCCCTCACTTTCAGAGTGGGAAAGCGTCAGGAGGAACCATGCACAGATTTGACAGGTAGATGGTGTTTGGTTATTTTGAAGTGGAGCACACAGGCCTTTTTCCATGAACGCGGTACGCACCGATGCGATAGGTTGAACCTCTGCACCAATCTCCTGCCATCAGCCAGCCAAATCTGCAGAGAGGTGACGGGGAGGGCGTGGTCTAGTGTTACCATGGGAATAGGGGGAGATTCTCCGTCCTCGTGCACAGATGGCGACCTGGCCACCACTCTGGGCGCGACGCTGGGAAAGGACAGATGAAAAAAAAAGAAAAAAGAAAAAGAAAAGATTAAGCAGCGGTGTGAAGTATTGAAGTAGACGCGGCGGTATGTGTGTTTTTATTGGGACGTCTGCTGGGACAAATTCTCACAGAAAATCTGCTTTGATGCAGAAGCTGTGGTTTGATCAGAGTGACGGGCTGTTCTGTGCTGTCAGATTTACTCAGCTGTTTTTTAGATAGATGGATTTAGAGGGACACCTAGTGGAATCAAGTAGAACAGCATCTCCCAAAAATAGATTCAGAACTTCAGATTTGAGACGACATGTGCAATAGAACGTAACGTTTCCCCTGTTAATATTATTATTAGCAGAAATTATTATCTCTCACCTGCCAAGCCTGTATCCTCTGCCACTGAACGGGTGAAAGGCCTTTTTCCTGGGAACGTAATTCTCCTCCGTCAGATCCTCCACGCTGATCTCCAGCTCCTCCTCTTCGGCTCGGCCCTCCAGCTCCGCCGGAAGCTCGCTGGCACGATTAAAGAGAGAGTCCGGTCGGATCGATCAATATGACGGACGAGCACTAATGAGCGTTATGCTTTATCTGTCCTACGCCGGCTGATTGTGATCTGCAGGACGTCTTTACTGATAATTGGAGACCAAGCGGCTTCGACTGCAGGATAGAACTAATGATGAATCAACTCAGGGGCTGACGTTATGTTAGATAGAATAAAATATGTCATGTGTCATTATTACATTCTTTATGGTTACAGCATTTGACATTTCATGTCCAAAAAAAGGGTCAAAATGGACTTTGAAATGACATCATGAAGACAAAATATACCTGATTAAAAATGTATTTTAAAAAGTTAAATGTCAAACAGAACTGAGAGGTTTAGTATGAAAGGTAAACCATATATGTGGAAGTTAATTGCACACTACACTACAAGTGATTTGTCAGCATAACAGCACTTTACTAATGTTTAATGGTATTATTCTCCATACTTGTGCTGTTGCATTGTTTTAAGTGCATTTAATATTATCTCATGGCCTTTCGTAACTCTGAACACTGTAATTGAACTGAAGGTATATATATATATATATATATATATGTGCATCACATTTTCGTTTTTTTTAAACGTGGCAATGTTGTATGTATCGCCCCTGTCAAATAAACATTATAGTAGAATCAAACAATAAAATGGCTTCTTATCATTATCTTATCATTAGACATTGTGAAATGTGCCAAAACACTACTAAAATAGTAGTGCTCAGGCTGAATGGATCGATGCGTATCATCTCTACTCATTTCGCAGCAAAGGGCCACAGGTTGAATTGGAGAAAGAGTAATGCCCACGTGGCTTCAGATATGACGGAAAACCTCTGTGGCACCGTTCATGCACGTTATCCCCTTTTAAATGGAACTCACCCCCTCTTGATGGCATCCAGGAAGTCTTGGTTTTCTGTCACGGTGTAGCTGCGAAACTCCTCGTCGTTCACTGTGAAGCCGTCTTTCCACAGCCTCACCACCATCTCCACCTGGAACAGAAGCCACAGCTTTACCAACACAGTGATGCCACCATGGATGAGTCTCTAGTGGCAGACGTTAACCATATATTTCATAGTGTGTTAAAACGTGCTTTATCTTCATTTTTCTAAAAAGCTGTTATATAAAATATATGTATTCACAGGTAGGCGTGAAATTAGGGCTTTTATTTTGAAGGACATACTATTTATGAGGTCACATGACCAGTGCCTTTTGTTCATTGATATGTGCATCATTGTCTTAAGACCAAAGGTTGTCTTTTATTTAGAAATTTGAAATCACTATCTGGGGTAAGTAAACTTTTTTTTTTAATTTAATACAATTTTGATGGTATAACTTTTTTTCTAATATGATAAAAAAAAATATTTGTTGCCATATAGCAACAATATGCAAATATGAAAAGTTGCCCATTGACTTACATACAGTAGCATGAAACTATCCTGTGTTAACTACACTATGTACAATACACTACACTATATATAATACTCTAGTGAATCCATTTTTTACCCTTTTTAATATTTCATGCGATAGAGGGTTAATATCAAAAGTGTCTGTGTTTAGTCTGTTTAGTATTTTCATAAAAACAGATGACAGTCAACAGGTTTAAACATAGGGAGGTGAGGTGAGGCTGGATGCTGTGTGGTGCACGCTCTGGAGTTTGGACCGAGGATTTAATGAAGAGAATTTGTTTCTGACCTTTGAAGTCCCCGAGGCATCGTAACAGATTTTCTCCACCTCATCAAGGAGGTCTTCTACCGAGAAACTACGCCTCATTGGAGCCTCCGCTTCATTTTGTTCATTGACAACCCTTTAAAAGACAGACGAGTGAGTAATTCAGCCTTTATGTCTTAATGACTTCACCTTGCCTTGCAGTCACAGGGTTTATTATACAGAAAATGACCCAAAAATTATGATATAGGTATGTGCAGTGGTGGAAAATACTGAGGTACTTCTATACTTTTACTTTTCATGAGCACAACATTTAATGTTACGTATATAATCAAAGTGTATGCGAAAGCTTTAGTTATGTCTCAGATGCAGATTTTATGTCTCAAATGTAGATTTAACATAATTGATAATAAGCTTTTATTTAAGCTTGCACATAGTTACAGATAATAATTAATAATCTAAATTGTGCTCCACCTAATAGCGATTTTTTTTCTCTAAACTTCACATTTTGTTTCAGGTTGTGAAATGTTCGAATGATTTCACCTAAAATCAAAGATGAAAGAAAACTGCAAAAAAATGAAAGAGATTTATTTATCACAAGTTTTTTTTTTTCTTTTCTCTCCAAATAATCATCTCATGACCCCTCACTTTTATCCGTGACCCCCTGGAGGGGCCTGACCCCTAGGTCGGGACCCTACATCAAACAAAAAGTATAAATATATATAAATATATTATAAAGTATAGATAAAAAAGCTGAAACTCTGTGCTGCTCCTGCAGCAGCTCCAACACGAACATGCTGCCGACATCTAACACACAGCTGTCTTCATTAAGAGATGAGAAAGTGATTAAATGTTTAAACTTAATAAAGAAAAACAGGTCAGGTCTTTTTATACAACTCCAAGGTGTGTTCAAACACACCTCGTTAACTAGAGCTTTACTCAGTTGACCACCAGGGCTGTTTAAACAGGAAAAGTTCCGTTTTCCTTTATTTTTCTTTGTAAAATATATCTGTCACATCTCCTATTCTCTCAACTGCAGCAATCATAGATTCTTTGAAAAAAATCCATAAAATTGTTAATATACAATAGTATACTGATAATATGCTTGGTATCAGCATATTATTCTATTAGTCTCTAGATATCTGATGATTTCCCATGTTTTGCTGCAGCATTTTTAATATTTAGCTAAAATACTAACAACAATACAAGATCAATTTTTACATTGGTATATATTTTTTAAATTGGATTAAAAATCAAGTTGTCACCAGCAACAAATTATTAGTTACAGCTAATTAATAATATAGAATTAATTATGATAAGTATTACAATATTTATCCAGTCACTCTTATGATTGTAAAGGTAATTATATAATATAATAATCTTTACAATCAGCCCTTTGAAGGGTAAAAAATAATGGTGAAGTGGCTTGGGATGAAATTGCATTTGACATCATATAATCTAATATATATCTGCAACTACTTCTGTTTAAATAGGATATTTCATAAAGGAAACTTCTCATTCCTCATAATGGAGTATTTATACTATACAATGCTGTATTGGTACATTTATTGAAATAAAGGATCTTAAAACTTCTTTCTTCTAATCAGAACTCTCCAATTTAATTATTTTCTAGAAATATGACGAAATTAAAGGAACATTGCAACCAAGTTTAAGTGATTTACCATTTTTCATCTTTCTCACCCCGGACTGTGTCTATATCTTTCATGACGTTCTCTGTTTTCCATCTGAGGAAGCAAAAACAATATAAAGGCAAATAAAGTAGTGTGCCAAACAGATTTAATTGTAATTACTTTAAATAGTATAATTTGTCTGATCGGGCCCACCAATCAGTGCTAAATACAATCTGTGGCATACAAAATTGATGAGTTAAACTGCTATAAAATGCATTTTGATAAAGGTTAAATTGATAAACAAGTATAAGCGCCCTGTAGCGTTATGTAAGTGGGCGTCACGGAGCGAGTATCAACGACAGAGAAACCTGCGTTTAACAACATGGATTATACATATATTTGTATTTATACACACACGGCTACACACGACGGATGCTCATTTGCATGCACGTAATAGAGCTGAGGTCAAACGGTGATTTACCAGTCCGCGTTTTGTCGGTTAATCCGGGGCCATCTGCAGACCAACACGTCAGGCTGCAGCTCCGTCTGCTGAGCAATGCGTGACGGAGGCGCTGCCGTAAGTCAGCCGCTGGTGTCGCGACGTCGGCTGGAAAGCGCTGAGCTCAGCACATCTGCCAGCACCGATGGACCTGATGGTGCACAAACAATAGAGTACTACTACTGGAGTACTAACTGAAGTTACTACGTGCGATTTGTGCTTCTGCTTAAGAGTGTTGCATGCGATGCTACTATATAATATTAATATATTATTTATACAGCTAAATATTATGATGCACTATCTTACATTGGTTCCAAAACAGTGAAATGCTGTCACATATAACTAATGATTCAAAATAAGGGATATAATAGACTATAATAATATAACACTGTCTGCATAATAAGTATTTTTTAACCTTTTCTGATAATACTTGTGTAGTTTTACTTAAAAGAAATTTTTGTTTGTGCTTCTCATTTTTTATTATTCTGTTAATCCTCTTGGAACAAATACGTCTGCGGTGCAATGAGATTATAATGATCACATCTCTCTATGCTATAATATAAGAATTCACTATGACATGTTCACTTGCCCATTTCTTAGATCAAATTATGTCCTCAACATCTTTGTGCTTATAGACAGAATATCATAAGGATATAAGGCAATAAAACAATGCATTTCATTATTTTTTTTTTAATTTATAGATTGAGACAAAGTGATGAAACAGATGGCTAGCACAGTGACATTTTCAGTCTTGCCAGAAATAGAAATGGTAACACACACACACACACACACACACACACACACACACACACACACACACACACACACACACGGTGCATACACAGACAGTTTTGGGTTTCAGCAGTGCTCCCTGAAAACGGGGTCAGGGGATCCCACAGGGGATCTGCAGAGGAATCACAGGTACAACCTGGAAAAAGAAAAAAAAAACTACAGATTTGTTTAATGTCACTTTTCAAAACTTTCAGACTTTTGCTATTGCCCCACCTGCAGAAGAGATGTGTTAAAATAGTTTACTAAATTTAGATACCTGATTTGAGTGCCTAGTAGAAGAATGATACTTGTTATTTGACATACTTAAATAACATTTTATCATTGAAACAAACCCCCATCCCACTTTAATTATATGATTTATGATCCTCTCCACTAAAAGTAATAGAAGAAAAGTTAAAGATCATTGAAATACAATACTCCCCTGAAGGGTACACTATGTACCCAAACTTTTCTTGACCCTATTTCTTGCCCTATTCCTCCTAATACTTATTGTACTATAGCAATGGGTACTGCAGTGATTATATCACATTTCATATAGAATTATATGCACAAATAACTTGCAAGTTATTATATCACAATAACATTACATTACTGTTGAGCATTATGATGTCTTTATTTATTTATTTTACTTAATTTACTTTTTACAACTTGTATGTCCTATCAACAGAATACCTATGCTATTATTTGCAGTAGAAATAATTAATGCATCTGCTTAATAGACAGTGGAGAGTAACTTACTAGAGATATTGGAGAAATTGAACTATAACACTAACACACAGCTGCAAGTTACTGTAATAATAATGAACTAATTTGTCTTAATTTATTGGATGTATGCATTCATTTTTTTACTCCATGCTTTGGCAATATTGTTGTTTAGTATTAATGCCAATAAAGCTAATTTGAATTGAATTAAGGGAGACAGCGAGATAAAGAGAGAGAGATCGATGATGATGCTTTGGCGATATTGTTTTTTTTTTTTTGTTTTAACATCCATGCCAATAAATCTAATTTGACAGGGAAAGGAGGGAGAGAGACGGAGATGTTGAGATAGAGGGAGAGAAAGAGGGAGGTAGAGTTGGAGAGAGAGAGAGGTAGAGAGAGGTAGAGAGAGAGCGGGGAGGACGGAGAGAGAGAGAGAAATGGCGCCTCGATGCTGCGCTCACTGAGGCAGTGTTCGGAGCCGGCTAGGGAGACTCTGAACGGGCAGACAAAGGGAAAACAAATAGAAAAAACATGGTGAACACGAGGAAAAACTCGCGGCAGGGCAGCGGCCCCTTCATCTCCTCGAGGACGCGGTCGTCGTCGTCGAGAAACGAGCGAAACTCTGAGGAACATGTAAGCCGGTTTCCTTTCTTTACCCGGCGAGGCTAGCTGCCCCCCTCCGCTAAGTTGGCTGGCTGGCTAGCTAGCTAGCTATCGCAGCCGTGGCCCTCAAGGTGCTCCAACACGAGTGTTTTTTAATACCACGCGGGCGGCGCGGAGCCTGACACCCGCACAGTCCCGCAGACACGCAACAAAAGACGCGGACGGTTGACGCGTCTTTCTCCCCGAGAGCGTTGCACAGCTGTCAAATCACAAGCTAGCCGCGTTAGCTCCCGGCTGCTAGCCCCAAGTAGTTCCCTTTGTGTTTGGTAATTCTACCCGGCGGACTTGTTTCACCCGTTGTCGCCGCAATTCAGCTTTTCGCCCGAGGACAGTCGTGTTTTCACCGAGGGCTCGTTAGCACGGTTCCGTGTCGTCGCCCTCGGACGCGTCGGAGCGTTTTTATTGTGGAAATGTAAGCGGGGAAAGAGCGCTTGGTGGATCTTGTAGGTTACGGCTAGCCCGGCAGCTAGCTGACAGTGGGGGAAGGGAGTCCGGCTCCACAACAGTTGGCTCGGCTCGTATTTAGCGAGTCTGAACTTGGTGAACTTTCTGTTGTGGGTATCCCCGAAGACTACTACACATCCTGTCCTGCGCTTTTAGTGTTTTTTAATGCACTGGTTGTGATGTAAATATGCGCTAATAAATCAGCAGCTTTGCTCGCAGCCGGTCTGACCTACAAGCGTCTGACAGCCTTTGTCTCAGAATGTAAACATTGACGTTATGAGAGGCAAAGTTCCGCGTTTCCTGCGTTATTTGTGATGATTGATGGACCCAACGACCCCCACAGTCACCCTCTGATGATTTATGAGTAGGCATAAGTGCATTCTTCGGTTTTAATGTGCTTTTTGGCAACTTTTTTAAAGTATTTTTTCCTATAAACAGCATACAAAGTCCCACGGCAGTAATCCCTCTCGCTCATCACTTAATGACCCACTACCAGTATCTGGTGGTGTGTTTGTGTGCGGCTCTTTGCCTGTGTTTTCTGTTTCTCTCATCGTGTTGGTCAATGAGAGGAGTAGTAAATACAGGCAAAGGGCATCAGGGTCCCCGCACACAAACACACCACCAGACACTGACAGGGCAGGGTTTCCCTCTCTGTCCCCGCCATCTAATACATGTCCCCCGCCTCGCCTCCGTCCCTCCGGAAAAAAACACACACACATTCCGCATCCCCGCATGCATGGTATTGTAACGTCTCACAAAACCCGCATGTAATCACGTTAGCGGGTTTAGTTTCTACTTTTATTTCTCACGTTGACAAACTTTGTAATAAAAGTTCACCAGTGCTGCAGTCGCTGCAGCGTCTCCAGGACACGTTCAAAGACCCTCAGGAAATTCCAGCACTGTCACCGAACACAACAGAATCGAACGCCCGCTATACCTGTCTGTTTAATTTATCCCTATGCATTAATTATTTTTAATAGATTTTTATTTACTTATTTTCTCCATTCTACCTTATTTTTTTATATACTTTGTATCTATTTAGTGCTTACTTATCTAATTTATTCTTGCTTTTTAGTTTCTTTTATTTTATAACTTATTTATTATTATTTCATTTAGTTATTTTTAATTTGATTATCTTTTTGGTATACTGCATTCATTGGTATTTCCAACTGCATGTATGAGCTTTTCTTTTACGTTAAGTCTGAAATTATAAACAAGAAGAATATTGGGTAAACAAAATCTAATCATTCCTGGTTGCAAATCAGTTCAACTAAGGACATTAACCTTGATTAAAAGGCTTAAACAATATACACTCCCACAGTTTTATTTCTAGGAGTCAGATCATGCATTTTTACTCACATTTTGTTATGTACATTTTCTCATTTTGTGACTTTGTTTGGAAAAAGACTTAATAGTCCTATATATTCTATTTAAAGTATTAATTCGAATAAGAACAATTTCTTACATTGTGTCAAAATATTCATGAGCCTCTCCTCTGATTGGCTGATTTGAACGGAGGGGTGGGTAGTGATTGTATCATTGTGACATCACAACTTCACTTAAGTCCTGATAGCTTGTTTTAAAGCACAATTCCCGAATGTGACTGTGTGCATTTCTGTTGATTGAACATTCCGGAATGTGAGACACCATCCATAACACCATTTTTTTATTAACTAAAACAGTACGCACATAGTTGTATTTCTAAATGTCCGATTGATTCTTTCTGCACTTACCTATCTGTTCCAGTTTTATGTGCGTTGCTTTTCTCATAATTGTGGTACAAAAAGTGGACTTTGTAATATCGAGCAGTACCAATATGAATCCTCTGAGTTTGCTCACTGATGGAACATCTTGCACTTTTCTGTCTGTGTCTTTCTAGCCACTCGCTCAGATATCTTTTGCAGGCATTGCAGACAGTTGCCTATGACAACAGTGATATATGCCCTCATATCAGCAGGGAAGTCGGGCTGTGAAGGGCATGAGCGCGTCTGGTCGGGGGCTTTGTTTAAATTCAGAGAATCCGTTTTAGTAGTTGTGTGCTGAATCTATTGTCCCATCGTAACACTCATTTTGGAGTTCTTGCTTTCTTATCTCTATAGTTGGGAATTTTGACATGAGCAGTTTCGTCGTGCATTTTTCTTTTTTTAAATTGCAAAAGTTATGAGGTTCTCTTTTTGTTCTGATATTTTCGCTCATGTCCCTTCCACTTTTCCTTCTTGTCCTAAATGTTGGCGTGGTGTCCTCCTGCTCCATCAGAAGGAGGCCAGCAGTGATGTGAGCAGTCCCAGCAGCCCGCGGTTGGCTCCTCCTTCCAAGCGGATGCGACGGCAGAATGCGTCCGAGCCCAGCTCCAGTGATACCTCCCCGTCCCCTCAGACCAAGGGCCAGAGGGTCAGCTGGGGCATTCCCACCTACCGCACTAGGTGAGCTTTTGTTTCACTTGTCAGAGGTATTTCAGACTGATTTACGTGATATATCAGTATAATCCTGCATTGACTTTGACAGAAACATAGTGTATAAAATCATACAGATTATTGGTTTGTCTGTGCGAAGCAAGTGATCTTATTCATCCCTTAATTATGATTTAATTGTCTGTGCATATTTTCACTTTGTTGTTTTATTACTAGGTTGTCATCTCGCATAATGCAGAATGGGCACGGTAATGCAATATTTTTTTTGTAAATTAGTCCATTTTTTGTAGTTTTACATAGGCATATATTTATGGAAATTACAATATGTATCTCTAATGTAATTGTTGTGGATGATGCAGCCCATATGAGTGGAGAGGGAGATCACTCTCACATGAACGGCCATGTAGAGCTGAAGAGGAGCTGCAGGGTGAAGAAGAGCCAATTTGAACACCTCAATCAAAGCCTGCTGTTTGACCAGCTGGTCAACAGGTAAGCTAGCAACACACGCCAACGACACCTTTTCCTGCAATACTGTCTCAAACAGCAGAGCTACAGGACTAGGGCTGAATAAAAATGATATAATTAAATTTGGATTTATTCAGCAGACAATTTGATTTCATTCAAAAAGTTCCAGTGCACATCGACATTTAGAAGCATCACAGAAACTTACATCATAGCACTAACCACTCTAATGCGAAAATGAAAACAAAAACTGATTTTAAATGTAGTCTTATTTATTAACAAGAAACATGCTATACATAGGCTGCATCAAGGGCTTGACCAATAGTAGTTTATACAATTGAAGAACCACAAGAGCATCTATGTCTTAAAGTAGAGCAAAAAAGTAGTGCAAGGTCAAAGAGGCACCATACATGTGTAAAATAGTTGAAAACAAGGAGCACCTTTTTATATAGTGTTGTTACAGTGGTTGTTGTAACTGCACTGTCTTGCATCTTTATCTATAATGGAATGTCCCAGTGTTTTATGCTAGACTTTATGCAGGTTTTTTATGTTTGTTATGAGGACTGCAGATCAAGATGGGCTTTATCTAAATTTGATATATTCACACAATGTCATGTACTTGCACCGTGTATCCATTAATATGCACCGCCCTCACCACTAAAATAAATTAAAATAAAATGAGAGAAGCGAGCAATTCACTGAATTTCGCTTGTTTATTCAAAGTTGTGTCCAAACTGCAGCAATTGAATCTTTCTCCCATAATGCAAAGAGCAGACCTGTCATTTTCTGCAGAATTTTCCAGTACATTGGATCTGAACTAAAACACGACTAAAGTTATATGCTTGACCTTCAGTTTTTTAAGAGCAGTCACTTCCTCCACTCAACATTTTTTGAACAGTGCATCAATTAAGTTCTGAATGAATACCCTCAAAATAGAGGTCAAAGTCAGCACTTTACCTCTATAATTCTCTCTTTTCATGTGCCATAAGCAGGAGTAAAGAGATGACACAGCAGAAGTGTCACAGTCCACCGTAGCCATTGTAGGTCATACAAGTCCCCGGGACACGGATGTTCGACCCTGTTGCTCTTCTGTAAACGTGTCTTCGGTTTTCTTGTCCTGTGTGGCGCCGTGTTTGTGCTCAGCACTGCCGAGGCTGTCCTTCAGGAGATGGACAACATCAGCAGCATCAGGCAGAACCGGGAGGTGGAGCGACTTCGCATGTGGACCGGAGACACCGAGGAGGTGAGCGTGGTGCCGCTAGTAACATTCCAAAAACCCAGAGCTTGAAAAGTCCCACGTAATCAATGCAGTGTTTTTCAACCTAATTTTAGCCAAGGCACATTTCAAGGCAAAAAAAAACCCATGGTACACCACTAGGTGAATGACGTTATAACTTCTTGAAAAGGAATATAATAAGCACGAATTATATAAAGTTCTTTATAATCTTTCATGTTTATACTCAGTGTGACAGTGGTTGAAAAATACTGATCTAATGTGAGTATAAGGGGGTTAATATTGAGGATCCGTCCTTCAGGAAAACATGGACATGTATTCCCGGGTGAAGCGCAGGAAATCCATGCGCAGGAGCACTTTCAGCATGCCTGCACACCACAAAGTCATGAGTAAAACGGAGCAGGAGGAGGAAGAGGAGGAGGGCACGGAAGGTCAGTTTCCTACTTATGTGTTCGTAATGAATCCTCTCATGTTTTAACAGAATCCTCCAAATTAGAAACCTAGACTTGATTGGCTCTACCCAGTGCTCGGATGCTGAATCTTTTAAAAAGCGACTTTGCAGTAAAACCGTGGTGTGTCTCACAGAATCTCACGAGGAGGAAGAGGAGGAGGATGTGGAAGATGATGAAGGAGATGAAGCGGAGGAGGCAGGAGAGGAAACTGACAGACCGTACAACCTGAGGCAGCGAAAAACAGTGCAGAGATACGAGGCACCACCTATTGGTAACATGATTTAAAAAAAAAAAAAAAAATGTTTTTCTGTCTAATCACATTTGGAGATATTTTTAGAGACTTGGTGTTTGACAAGATTTTTTTGTGTTTTTTTTTTTTTTGTTTTCTCAGAACCCGTGAACAGAAAACAGAGCAACCCATCGCTTTTTGACACCCACAGATCCCCAGCAAGAAGAAGCCATATACGGTTTGTGTTACATTCTGATGCTAAATGCTTATACAGCATGTGACTTTTAATGCATCACTTTTCATTTAAGTTTGACATATAGTATTTTCCATCTATCTTTGTCTATGCTGATCATTAAAAAAAAAAAAAAAAACATGACGGTGATACTGAATCTTAAACTGTCCCTCCAGAGTGAAGAAACACGCCATTCACAGCAGCGACACAACCTCGTCTTCTGATGAGGAACGGTTTGAGCGAAGAAAAAGCAAAAGCATGACCCGTGCGAGGAACAGGTGACAAACGCTTTTCTGTAGTATTTCTGTCCAGTGAGCTCTGGGTGCGAAGGCTGTAGCCATACTAATGTTCTTGTTTTAATGTGACCATTTGTTCCTGTCGGGTGTACCCATTTTTCTTATTTGTGTCGCAGATGTTTGCCCATGAACTTGACGGCGGAGGACCTGGCTAGCGGGGTGCTCCGCGATCGGGTGAAAGTGGGTGCCAGCTTGGCGGACGTGGATCCAATGAATCTTGATAGCTCGGTGAGTGTAAACAGTAATAAATTCCCATAATCTGTAGTGTTGCAAACTTGGAAGCGCTTTAGCTTTTTTGAGCCAAGCAATTTATTCTTTGAATAGAACTTTAAGTGTATTAATACATTTTTCCAGCTGCACACAGAGACTTTCAAAGTTCTTCAGCGTTCACTGGTGATTTTTTTTTTTTTTTTTTTTTTTTTTTAAATATGTGTGTTCTCCTCAGGTGAAATTCGACAGTGTGGGTGGCCTAAATAATCACATTCAGTCACTGAAGGAGATGGTGGTGTTTCCACTGCTTTACCCCGAGGTCTTTGAGAGATTCAAGATTCAGCCTCCCAGGTGAGAAGAGCCAACATGTGACAGTATGTTTAAGATCGTCTCTTTTAGTCGGCCTGATTTAATTTAATTTTCAGAACAGATTAGTAGAGGGACTATTGAGACGAATAAGGTGAAATGCAAGGTGAACATCAAAGATTATCAATGCACCACGGGGTGACATTGCGCTTTCATGTTGGCTCATTTGATAAATTTGTCTAAATTAAAAAACGTGTTTGAATTAGCAATCGCCGAATAAACACAATCCTCGTTTCCTCCCGCTTCCTTTTTACAGAGGGTGTTTGTTTTACGGCCCTCCGGGGACGGGAAAGACTCTGGTAGCACGGGCGCTTGCCAACGAGTGCAGCCAGGGAGACAAGAAGGTTTCCTTCTTCATGAGGAAAGGAGCCGACTGCCTCAGCAAGTGGGTCGGTGAATCAGAACGCCAGCTGCGCCTGCTCTTCGACCAGGTAGGCGTAAACCCGCTGAGGTTCGAACCGCATCCGTGCAGCCGCCACTGCAGCCACTTAACCCGAGTTAACACGACAATGTAAATAGAACAACTCTTTATTAACCACAGCTGCTTGTCTAATTTCATCCAGCGGCGTTTGCATTTAATGAGCAATAACGGCCTTTGTGGTTTCTCGTGTGTGTGTGTGTGTGTGTGTGTGTGTGCTTTTGATCAGGCTTACCTGATGAGGCCGTCCATTATCTTCTTTGATGAGATTGATGGTTTGGCTCCGGTTCGCTCCAGTAGGCAAGACCAGATACACAGGTAAGACCGATGCAGTTAAAGCAACTATTCTTTATTCTTTTGTTGTTACTTCAAACAGAAGCGGCTCCTCAGACGTGGCTCTGTGTCAAATTACTCTTTGAACAGTCTGCCAGTAAGCAATCTCTTTTATTAGCGTATTGGAAATCATCTTTTAGTATGGGGACAAAGCACAACAAGTGGAAACTATTACAAATCCCTTAACCACACTATTCACCCGTGACCTGCAGTGGTGAAACTTCTTTTTACTTAAATGCTCATTGTCACTGTTAATATTGCCATAAGCTTGTATTTGCCTACACCGTATGTTTTGTCATATTTCCTTTAACCAGCATTAAATGCATGCACTGAGTTATTTTTTCTCTCTATACTGGGAGCCATGTTGCATTCAGGTTCGACACCTTTCTCCTTTTCTATCCAGTTCTATTGTGTCGACTCTGCTGGCCTTGATGGATGGCTTGGACAGTCGAGGGGAGATAGTGGTCATCGGTGCTACAAACAGACTTGACTCTATCGACCCGGCACTCAGGAGACCTGGACGCTTTGACCGGGAGTTTTTGTTCACCCTGCCTGGCAAGAAAGTGAGACACAGTGAAATGTCAATATTGGGGGATAATTGATACGTATACATGGACAGCGTCGATGTCTTCACACAAACAAAGTCTGTTTTCACTTTAGGAAATGTGTTCTTTCAATAATATTAATATTAATAAGTCATCATTATGCCTAAAAGATTGCATCATATACAGTAGTTAAAGATGCTTAATGGAGGTTTACAAAGGATGGAATCTATCTATAAGGCAGCAAGAAGAGAGTATGCAGTATTCTGGGCAAGCTGCACTTTATTTTAAAGATTTTGTGAACTAGTAAAATCAGACTGAAAACTCAGACATCAACCATGCTCCCAGTGAGGCGTTTGACATTCACAAATTGTACAGAACAAGTGCATCGTTGCTTCCCTTCTGTGTGCAACCATTATGTTGCATTTGCCTGTTTTTGAAGTGTGGACTCCTGAACTTCCATTTTCTTCAAGTGGAGGTAAATGCTGGTGAATTTGGTTTTTTTCTTTTAGAGAATCAGAGCAGAGGCAGTGGTGCTCAGCGTCACCTCCACTTTGAGCAAATGGGAAATTATATCGCATTTGCCTTTTTTCTTTTTTTTTTTTTTTTTTTTAAGCCATTACAGGAAAATTACAACACTTATATACTCTTAAGACACCAAGAGCTTAACAGACATTGGAGTTCACAATTTTTCCACTTACATTATAACTGTATTTCTATATTTCCAGTTCTGTACCAACACACAAACCCACAACTGGACACGTGTAATTACTGTTTTACTCTTAAAAAGTCCTGCGATGAAATTAGACTATCAAGACTCTCCTCTGCTGTTTTTCCTCACTGTGGATGCTTTGATCCAAGCAAGCGTAAAAGCAGATGCTCATTAACTCTCTGGAAATTAAAAATCAATTCAGGTAAATTTCGTGTCACACAGCTTTTTAAAAAATAGTGCTCAAAGCGCTGAGAACAGGATGTGACGGTGAGTCACTTTAAACTGCTCGGTGTCGGTGACTCCTCCCTATTGAGTCTCTATAATGGGTCACCTTGCATTTTTTTGTCCACGCAGCAGGGTCACTACTAATCAAAGACTAATCTGCAGGCTGTAGCTTGCTAAGCTCAACACTAGTGAGCCCTGACTTGTTTAAAAAAAAGAATTATAGTGTGCAAATAGCAAGCAAATTGAATGTCCCCCCCACACAGATTTCAACCTCGCTTATTTCTAAATTAATAGTATTAACTTGCCTTTGTTTTTTTGTGTTTTTCTACCTCTGTTTAGGCCAGAAAGCACATCATGGAGATCCACACACGGGACTGGAATCCCAAACTGTCTGAGCCATTTGTAGAGGAACTTGCAGAAAAATGTGTCGGTAAGACTATTTTTTTATTTTTTATAATTTTACTTTTTATCGAATAATGAATGAATACAGAAAGAAAAACAAATGTAAAACATCCACAAGTGAGCAGAACCACAGGCAGATATCGACTAGCAAAGTTTTATACTATATATAAAGAGTGAAGTTATTTATACATTTGTACCTCACTTAAAGTCAGATTATTAAATAAAAAATAAATAATAAATAAAATGAATAAAAACAACAGGTTACTTTATTATATCCAAATAGGGACCCCAGATTTTCATATAAACATCCTCTATATCTATTATTCTATAGGACAGAGGCGATCTTAGACAACTCTGCTTACAATCATGCATTCTGTGTCCCCCCCCCCTGCATTCTTTACAGGCTATTGCGGTGCTGACATCAAAGCACTTTGCACAGAGGCTGCCTTGGTGGCGCTGCGCCGCCGCTACCCCCAGATCTACGGCAGCAGCGTCAAACTGAAGCTGGACGTCGCGTCCATCGTGCTGGGGCCCGGCGACTTCAGCAAGGCCATGAGGACAATTGTCCCAGCCTCCCAGAGGGCCCTGGCCCCCCCGGGCCGGGCCCTGTCCCCCACCCTCAGGCCCCTTCTGGCCAGCTCTTTCTCCCTGGTGCTGCAAGCTCTGCTCCGACTCTTCCCCCATGCTCAAAGTACTGACAGGGACAACACACACGGTAGGCATCACCCTATTCGCCACCATAGGTTTTTCTGATCTCGCCTTTTTCCCCGCCACCCTATTAACCGTAGTGCTTTGTATCACCACACCACACACAGAACATTCCTCTCGCGTCGGCAGAGGTGGTAGCACGCAGATTGGATAACCAGTCATCCTGCTAGCGACTCAATAATTCACACGCTGGGTGTTTACAGCAGATTAGCCACAGTGCAACACTTGACCACTGGGAGATTGCTTATGGGAGTGCTGCTTCATGCATCCAATAGTGGTATTAATTTCCCAAAGGTATTTCAGTAGCTGTTTCCTTTTTAATTCTAACTTTTTTTTTTGGGTGTAATGGCCGCATTAAAAGTCAGTCGGTTTGAGGATTAAATTTTGTAGACATAAGCTTGTGGAGTGGGTTTGTCGCTATTGTTTGCGACAACGCCCGTTAAAAAAAAAACGAGCGGGGGCTGTTAAAACTCTCGTCTCTCTCCTCCGGTGCCAGGCGACGACAATCAACTGTTTGAAGAGGACTTCTACAGCGACGAAGACAATGAGGATGGCTCTGCTTCCATATACGAAGTCCAGCCCGCTGCTTCCCCAAAGAGTCGGCTCTCCTCTTCCGCAACGCACAGACCCTTCCTCCATTTCTCCTCGTGAGTCCACAAAATCAAAATGTTTTAACGGTCACCTGAGGCCTGTGCTATGAAGCAGCATTGTTGACCAATCAATTCACTTGTCACGATCATTCCAAATGTCCTGAGTTAACAAAAAACACTTAAAAAGATCAATATGTATTTTACAGATCAGAATCATTTATTAGTTTTGAGCTTTCTGTTTCCACTCTGGATTATAAAAAGCTGCTATAAGTGATTATTTATGATGATGGTTTTGGTTTATTTTATCTCCCGAATGATGCTGACAGCGAGACGACCATGTTGTGGAACCGGAATTAAAAATGGGAGTCTTTTATTAGAACAATAATCCACAGTGTTTATTGGCTCCCGTGATTATGAATGCAACATTTGAGTCGGATAAACACGTTGGTCTCATTAACTTTTACTCTCTTTGCTTCAGCAGCAGAAACGGAACGACATTATGTAAAACTTTTTATGTGCGGGACATATTCAGAATTGTTTTTGATCACCCAACTAAATAAAAAAAAAATCCACTTACTCACTTAAATCATTTTCATTACCTGACCTATCTACCTACATATATTTTCATCCTCAGCCTTCATTTAATATTACCAACCTATTTCTTCTATTTTGACATCTTTTTATTCTATTGCATTATTACAGGTTATTTTTACATTTTACTTTTGTTGAATTAGGCATTTTTCCTCTCAAGAAAACTTTGTAAAATCATTAGTTTAATCTCATATCTTATACCAGTCTTATACATGAACAGGCTCGTTGCAGGATATGTACCAAATGTGTGGTTAAGTGAAGCTAGATAATGGAAAACATATTCTGAGTATGTTGAACGTGCTTCATAGTACAAGCCGCTGGTGATTAAGTTATGTGTAACGTTTAATTGAAGACAATAATCAATGGTTTCTCAGTACTCATATCAAATTGTATGAAATACACTCTCTATATACACTGAGGGGCATATATTGCATTCTGTTCCACCACCTTTCTCCATCTGCCCAGTTCAGTTTTGTCCACTCTGCTGGGCCTTGATGGATTGCTTGGACAGTTGTGGAGAGATGGTGGAAATACAAATGAAAATGGGGAATTCAACTCTTAATAAAAACAAAAAAAAGAAGGGGGCTAGATCTGAAAAAGGGATGAAAGTTAAGAGAAAGCATTAAGACATTTCTGAAATCAGAATTGCATTACCGCTTCTGATAAAAGGTGGAGTGACACGAAGGAATAAGAAAGCCTAAGAACCAACCTATAGCTTTCCATTTTCTGGAACCATTTATTGATTAACCTGTTAAACAGCCCATCAGGCCTACAGTATTCAGACCTGCCAATGTAAACTCGTAAAACTCCTGCAGGAGGTGATATATGCTGTGTGTGAAAGAAAAGCGTCTCAATACCAAAGTGTAGATTTATGGCTGTGGAAAGGCTTTTAATAGCTGATAACAATATTAATACAGCTTTTAATGCTTATAGGTTCTCTGCCTCGTAGAAAACTCGCAGGAATCTCTCGAGTTCAAACATATGGTGCCTCAACGTGGCGTTAGCAGTTCCATTTATAGAGCACATCCTGTGGCAGAGCGAGATGGGGACGAAGATGCCATCACTTCTGGGCTGTCTGATAGATGCAACACATTCAGTTGAATTACTGGTAAAGCTAATAGATGCAGAGCTAATAGATGAAACACCCAGAGCCGGGGCCGTCGACATGCTGATTTTTAAGGGAATTCAGGGTTGTTCGCTTATTGTCCACAACTTTATAGAAAACATTGAATAGCCAGACATGGAATTATTGTGTTTATCTCACTGTAGATAAGCTGGTTGCAATTAGTTTTGGACTATGCATTATGCTCCACAACAGAAGAGATGGGACAAAGTAGAGAGAATGTGAGAGAGGGGAGAAAAAAAAAGAATAGCTTTACCACAGAATCAATGTATTTTCACACCGTGTGAGCAGCAAGTTTATATAATTCAAAAAGAGACAAAAGGAACCCATGAATCATATTTTCAGAGAAGGATACATTTGGTGCATCTGTAAAAGTTGTAATATATATGTCTATTTATCTATGGCTGTATTAACCTGCTAAAACACCATGTGACCACCCATGTGGACCCTGTCACCTATTGGATTTTCTCAGGTGCATGCAAACGTCCTGAGTGTCTCCTGGTCAGTTATCCAAGGCGATAGATTATTAGTGCGTTGCCAACTCTGACCCGCCCCCCCCCCCCCCCCCCCCCTCCCTTCTGCTTCCAGCTCTGCCCTCCAACAGCCCACAGCGTACCGGCCTCGTCTGCTGCTAGCCGGGGCCCCGGGCTCGGGACAGAGCTCCCATTTGGCCCCCGCCTTGCTGCACCATCTGGACAAGCTGCCAGTGCACCGCCTGGACTTGCCCACTCTCTACTCCGTCAGCGCGAAGACGCCGGAGGAGTCCTGTGCTCAGGTAACGTGCACGAAAGCGATGGAATACGCGGATAAGCGGGTCCACTCAAGGCCGTCGAAATAAAAAGAATAAGCGTCTTAACGGTTTAATGTTTGATGAGTTCTTTTAACGTTTCAACACTGCTTTTCACTTTAATCAGGTTTCAGCGGGGTCCCTGCACTTATGCCTTTCTTCTGGGTTTAATCATTTCAGTTTAAACCTCTTTTTATTCATTCCGTAGAGTTCTGCACCATTGTGAGTCTGTCCTACCTGTGGGGTCTTCCAGGTTTTCCGTGAAGCCCGCCGGAGCGTGCCCAGTGTGGTGTTCATGCCACATATCTCAGAGTGGTGGGAGACGGTGAGCGATACTGTGAAGAGCACCTTCCTCACCCTGCTGCACGACGTGCCCTCCTTCAGCCCTGTCCTTATTCTGGCCACTGCCGAGACTCACTACTCACAGCTGTCAGAGGAGGTAAGAACACAAGCACCTGGATTTTAAGGATTTTACCGGAGACGTGCTCCACATCTTTGTGGTATTATTTATTGGTTTTGATTTCTTTTCATCCGCGTATCTTTGAGAGGTGAGAGATGCCGTTTAATATTGTAGTGGAAGCACGATTGTCAATGCAGGAGAAATGACTATCCTCCCACTCATGTGAATGGGGGGCAGTGTGTTTATAGGGGGGAGGTTGTAGAGTTGTTGAACCAGAATGATCTCTTGCTAAAACACAACCCGACACCATGCTGCCGTTGCCAATCTTGTAAGCTTGTAATCAGACCACAGACGCCCACGCAAAGAACCTTATTGACTTTTTTTTTTTTTTTTTTGGTTTCCTGACTCATTTTAAACAGGACTGGGTCAAAACGTAATATATGCATGGACTGTACAAAACCCTCGAGGGCTTAAAAGCCCCAGGCCTATTTTTGGGTTTTCCTGCCAAAAATGAAATATCTCTACAACCACAAAAGTTATGTACTTAAACCCGATATTAAAATAATACTACAACATGTGAGGTGACTACAGAAGAGTCAGAATCAATTTATGTTACCGTAACCGAGCAAATATAGTTAGAATATTGCAAAACAAAATCCGATAAAAACACTTCATTTAAAACTTCAAACAAGACTAAATTGACCCAAATCAGTAAAAAACTATGTGCAATTCAAAGTTCAATGATTAATAAGAGTTCAAAGATCAATTACTTGTCCATGAAATCATAGAAATCACACAGAGTATCATTACAGAACATGAATATATTCTGTAAGATGTTTAAAAAGCAGATTAGGACCCAGCCCATATCTGATTAAATAAAGTTGCAGCCCTACAACTGATATTATATATATATATATATATATATATATATATTATATTGATTGATTGAGTGATTATATACACCGATCCTATAACAGGCACATAGTTTTACTACAGATAAAAAATAATTTATTAGGTGTTCTAGCTGAGTTTTCTCATGCAATACATGCAATAAACTCAATGCTGCTGTTTTTGGGGGGATTTTAACAGGTAATTTGTATTTTTTCCCTGTGTGGTGATGTTCCAGGCATAAACAAACACCCCCACACTTCCCGTTCACTCCCGCGGGGAAGGTGAAACGTTGTCAGATTTGGGTGTGAATGCGTCTTAAAGCATGACCAAGACAACAGAAGGGCTTTAATTAGGTCTGGGGGTTGACAGCCCCATGTCACCCCAGTACACACACCATAGCAATATGCCTGTGCAGACTTTATTTTTTCTTTTCCTGTGGGTTCTGTCTGTCTCGTGTGTGTGTGTGTGTGTGTGTGTGTGTGTGTGGCTGCTGCTGTTTTGGCAGAGCCTCAATCCTGGCCACGCTCCAAGGCTGAAAGAGGCTTTCAGGATGATTCTTACTCTGTACTTGACTCATTAGGACTTAAGGCTAAACTTTTGTTTTTAAAGAGTTTGTCGTTCTGTTGGTCTTCACTTTCTAGTTGCAATATTTATTTGTTTACTTGGTCATTTTTAATTGTCAGTCGTGTTTTTATCTCCATCCTTTATGATTCAAAGTTCCCAGTAATTCTCTGCAGTACTTTTAGGCTTTTTACTTCACTTTACACCAGTATGACTGATTTGAATGCTAATAAAGAGAAATAAAACCCAGTGTCACAGCATTACATTGAATAGTAGAAAACTAAAAAGTGGCTGAAGCTGTGTAAGAGTCTCTCTTACTTCTGTTTGATTTTAGCCTTTCTGTGGTCAACGGGCAGACAGCCATGTAACCTGGAAAAATGGGGAGCACATAATGGGACAAATGGTGTGCTCAATTCAGTATGGACCCAGCATGAGGTTACCAATCCTGTCCTTAGGCGAAGCTGGCTTCCTCCTTATGTGCTCTTTCCCCATCTTGACTATCCCATACTGCTCGTATGTATGGGTGGTTGCATCATTGCACTTGTTAATCAGTGTTTTTCTTTACATTATTTCACATTTGCACGGTGAAAAGGCCCCTTCGTTGCTGATTTATAGCTATATTTAAAAACAACTATCCCACATCCTCTGCCTCTTGCTGATCTGCTCCCACGTGAACGGAGATGTACACTTTGCAGATTGTTATATTTTTGATGATAAATGGTCCACAGCAATGCCGAACATTATCAACCAATTCCCGTGTTGGACCAATGCCCGGTTATTGCTTTATTTACTCTGAGAAAATGATTCACATCCTGTCAATTTTGTTCGGGGACATTCTCAATGTTATATTCATTATTAACTGCACCGGCTGACTGGCTGCCCTCTGTGAATTAATTGAAGATGGATTTCTTTGAAATATGTTAAACCCCTTGATATATTTGGCCACAATGGCTGCTTCAGGGACTTTATTTAAGAGGTTAGGTTTTTGTAACGGCTGCTTTTCTGGTTATTTCCAATGAGTGAGTCACTTCTTTGTTATTTGTCTGCCAGAGCTCAGGTTCTCGATGTAGAAGCCGCTTCAACTGAAATTCTTCAAGTTGAGCTTTTTTTTTTTGTGTATGTCTACTTGTGACGTCACGTGAAACCCTCGATGCATCGAGGTGGGTTGACAGCACTTTTGCCTGCTGCTCCTGTTATGATGTTAAATAGTTAATAAACCACCGATTCAGGGTGCAAATTGGCAGCAAATGGGAAAGAGGATAGAGAAGAGCTCAGCAACTGTTTGTTTGCAGGCTGTCCTTTGTGTCCTGGGTATCAGTTTTAGAGGGGGGAAAAAAGAGAGAAGGGAGGATTGTATAGTTGAATCTAGTATTGAGAAGTCAGATCTGATTCATCTGACAAAATCCTGAGTCTGGTATAGTCCCAGTAACTACAAGCCTTGTGTGGAAATTGGTCCCAACGATACAATGCCCCAGATTTGTCGGAGAGAGCATGATTAGCGTACTGTTTGCTGAAAGAGGGCAATTGTGCTTGGGATTTCTGAGCAGTTTTGTCTTTCCTGATCATGAATTATTTGATCTATTTGTTGGAAGTGCTTGTTTTTTTTTTTTTTACAAATGAGAAATCCCTCTGTCCTGAAAGTGTCTCAGTGGTTTATTCATTCAGTTGAAAGGTTTCGAGAAGTTTTTTTTTGATTGAATCTTCAGACGTGGTCACACTGTGGTGCTTTTTTTTTTTTTATTATTTAGTATTTCAGTGTCATTCTCTGGCAGCGAGAACACGGGAACAGCTGCTGTCTCAGCTCCAAACCTCGACAGGGAGCAGGGAGCAGGGACCATCCCTCCCCAGCCAAAAAAAGCGACACTACAGGCTCAGGTCCAACTACACGGCCTCCCTGCCTCCCTCAACAGCCGCTCACCCCGCTTAGATTGACTTCATTTTCAGTCAGGGACCGAGGGGAAGTTGCTCGATCGCGTGGCTGTTCTGGTGAAGAACCTGCAGTTAGACACTTTTTGTGATGTGTGCGTTATTACGAGGCGTCATAAGCGCTTTATAACGGCATGAACAGCATTACCATAAGGACGTAACTACTGTGCCTGAGTCCTGAGAGACCAACATAAGGTACCAAATGCCAGAAGTCTGCAACCATTACTATCAAGAGACATTTATGCCGTCCTGCTATAACAACAAAACATTCTAAATTAGCCTGTCAACATTACCAATGGGCCTAAATAAGATAAGATATGACTTTATTGATCCAACAACAAGATGTTGCTTGTTACTGCAGCGTACAGAGTAAAGAAAAAGAAAAGCAAATAAAAGCTATAAAAAGTAAAAATACACAAAATTATGTACAAAATTCATAGAATTTGTTCAGCAGCGTACACAGTATGCATTATGGACATAGGAATGGAAAAAAATACTAATAAATAGCAAGAAAAGGGTATGCATAAGCAATGCATATATACATACATACATGCACATACACACATATTTACATATTTGCATATATATACGCACATACACACATGTACACATACATAGCTAATGCATACTTAAGGTGCAGGATGTGTGTGTAATGAAAAAGGGACGAGTGGAAGTGACTAATGACTAGTGGAATAAGAACCCATTAATGTGTTTTTTGTCAGAATGCTGCTCTGACTAATGTGTGCAGAGGACAAAGGGCACTGTGGACTCAGGATCAGCACCTTGGAGAGCGCTCAGCCGGTTTTTACCACATGTGGCTCAGCAGTGGCCTGTTAAATGTTATTTTAACACTTGCATAACAATAATCAATGCATTTATGATATTCTACTATCTAGAAGCTATAATAAGCAGTGCAGGCCTATTTTGAGTCCTCCCTGTATTTGTGAAAATGAATAATATATAAAGCAGCGTACCTCGATAATAAATAAAACATGTAAACATCAGCAACTTTCGATCCGATGACTTCTGTAGTAAAGTCACTATAACCCCCCCACTCCCTCCTTATGTGCCTCTCATCTGTAGCTACCAGAAACCAAGGTGTTTATGTCTGCTGGGTTTTTAAACACTTCACCTCACAAGCGTTCTCCCCTCTCCTCCGTTTGGCCTTTTTCGGTGGTAATAACGCGATGGTTTCTGTCTGCAGCTCGTCAGAGTTCACCCGCGTCGCCAAGCTGTCGACTCGATATCGTTCACATCACTCGACTCATCGCAGGCAATTGAGCATTCTGGAGCTGAAATTGATGCCCTTGATTTGCTGACTGCTAATGTTTGCCGCCATCTTTATAGCTCCTGTCTTTGCAGGGGGAGAGAGAGAGAGGAGCATATCTTACGTTTTCTGAAGCATCTCGGTTATGCTTTTTTTTTTCTGTCAAGTCTGATCTTGATGAACATTCATGTATATCCATATATCCGTGAACAGTTTCCACACCTTACCCCCCCCCCTCCCCCAGCCGCCATAAAACCAGCTGCGGTCGTGAAGCTTTTGAGATTCAATCCAATTATTAAAAGTACATTTGCTCTGCTCTGCTTTTCTGCAGCACTTCTAAAATCACTTTCTTTCATCCCCAGCTGGATACTTGTCAGCAAATACAGGGTGCTTGTTCTGGAAATGACTTTCAATATTACTTTTTAGTTTTTTGTTTTTTTTTTGGGGCTAATTTATTTGTTCATATCAAGCATATTGGTAATCTAGCAGCCCCTTTTGATGCTTTTGCAGAACATTCTTTTATTGCGTTCATTTAGCATATCTCCAGTTATTTCTAACATTTAGAATTTTAAATGTAATACATGTCGACTTGGCTTCCGTAGAGCTTTTATTTTACTAGAAACATGGTTAATTTGTTTTTGATGTGGTGAAGTCTTGGAGCGAGAGGGATCAAAAAAACCCTCAAACCTCAATTATGATTTTACACCATGATTGACAACTACACAACAGCGTAAAGATGTACCACGTTAATTATGTACAATAGCCGATACATGATTTATGTTAGGCCCAGTTAACATTTACAAGACGTAAGTGTTGATCGCAGTTTTGAGAGTGAAGGTAGGCTAAAAAGACAGGTGGATAATTGTGATTGTTCTTTTCTTAAAGGCTTTTATCCTCTAATTGAGTTGTAATCTGTACAAGCAAATCAGGTACAGTTAACGTCAGACATACATGTCTTATCCAAATACATTTAAATCCAGTCGTTCGCGATTCCTGACGTTTATTTCTAAGACTTATTCTCTGTTACTTAGGATCACTGATTTATTTTCAGGAAGGTGAAATGTCATAACAAAAGTGAGGAGGAATCACTTCAGCTTTTAGTGCTTTCATCACATTCCAGTCTTTTATAAGCTTTTCATAATGGTTTGCTGGAATTTTCGCCCATTACTCAACATGGAATTGGTCTAACTGAGTCAGATTTTGTACGTTTCCTTAAATATACTCTTTGATTCCTGCCTACATATTTTACTTGTTTGACTCCAATAACTGGACCATCCACAAGTTGGAAGACTCATTTATGACTAATCTTTTATTTCTTGGTGTGAGAGAATGTTGATGTCCTCTATTTTGTGAAATGCACCCGTCCCTTCTGTCAGGCGAAGCTACCCCCACCACATGACGCCGCCGCCCCCCCCCGTGGGACTCACAGTTGGGATGATGTTCTTCAGATTGCAACCCTTTCTGAAACCCCATTTTCCCTTCCAAACATAACGATGGTCATTTTCACCAAACGGTTCAATTTTTGTCTCATCAGACCAGAGGACATTTCTCCAAAAAAAAAAAAAAGTATGATGGAGGAAGGGTCTTCTCCTGCGGTGTCGTCCCTATTGTATAAGGCTCGAACTCCTTGGCAGGAGGAGAATTGGAGGCATCAGACTTCACCTCATAGGGCTCCTTTCAGACTGTATCCTTATTAACCTATAAGATAATAAAAAAAGAAAGAAATATGGACCAACTTACAACAAAGAATAGCTTTATTACTAACAGAAAAGATTTAAAGTGCATCTGAAATTCAAAAATAAAATAAAATTCTAAAACATTTTGACAAACTATATGATACCGAATAATAAAATAACAAAAAATCATCTTAAATTTCTTTATCTCCAACATTTCAGACTCAGTAACACACCGGTCTTTCACAGTGAACCAAGCGCTACAGACGCTTCGTCATATTTCCTCGTCTTAGCTTTGGGAGACTTTCGTTTGTCTCTTTATCTCCGTCTCTCTCCGCCTGTCTTCTCATCCCTGTTAAATATGTTTTCATGGTGTCACTTGGTGTCTACACTTCATACTCATACTCTGTGCTGTATGCTCCCTGTGAACACTCTGCTGCCCCCTAATATAGTGGACGTGCAATTGCACTTTATTCTAGGTCAGTAAAAAAAAATGCAAATAAAAAGCTGTTCCCTGAGGTCAAACACTTGATTTTAGAACCACTGTCATAGATAATTTGTGGACACAGATCAACTGATAAATCAATATTATAGTCTTTGGGGTCAACTCTTCATAGCCATCTCCTTCACTAATTTCAGGCTCCACCTTTCCTTCACTTAATTGCTAGCAACAATCATGTAATTATCAATCATTCAACGAATGCTTTGCATTTTTACATAATGCTGGCAGCACTTCTTTGTGTGATTCCTTATAATATAAAAATAACAGCATTCTATCCTTATACAATAATGATTCAGGCAGGTTTAGTCATTCAATCAAGCTGTGTTTTACTGGTGCAGCATTTTATTTCCTGCATTATCCCTTCGGAAAATGTACAGATATGTTGTAACGGCGCAGGAGTTAGGCAGCCAGACGGGGGATATTTTTAGTTTTGCTTTTAAGTCAATTTCTCCAGTTGAGAATTTATCATGCCAACAGGACAGGGGTCCATTTCTGTTGTGGAGATGCCAGCCCAGACATCCCATGTTTTCTTTGTGTACTCTCGCTCTCTCCTCCCTCCAATCCCTTCCTCCCCTTTTTATCCGTTCATCTATCCGCACTTTTCTGCCATCTCTCCCTGTGCCAACACCCCTGCAGCCTTTGTCATGATGAAAAATACAGAGACTCATTACCCACTGTGTGCTACATACACTGTCTCTGGCTCTCCCGCTGTCTTCCCCAGTTTTACTCCGTTCTTCCTTATTCCCCTTTATCCTAAGGAGACACACAAACCCAGAATGAGATAGAGAGGGAGCAGAAGGCGATGCAGGGAAAAAGGGAGAACAATCATGTCACGGAGAAGGGAGAGGATCGATGGCGAAGACAGATGAGCGGTGGAGGGGGGGTTGTATAGAGTGGAAAGTAGCTGCTAGGTCAGCATCGGGGCTTCATGTCGGGAGCAACCTGGAGCTCTGCTGTGGAATCGAACTGGGATCTTTGAAGTCCCCCCCCCCTCTGTTTGTATAAGTATAGATGTTCGCCAGAAATTAATGCTAATGTCTGTCCGCCGAGAGACAATAACAGGGTTTTGTTGCCGGTTATTGTTCTGACCATAAAAGCAGCAGTTGGGGTTCTCTGTGGTCGTCCACTGTGGCTTTTTTTCCCCCTCCACTTCCTTGCTCCTGTTTTTGACCTTGTGCATGGCGACTGTGGAGAGAGCGATGGAGTGCATGCGTGTGTGTGTCAGTTACAACTGGTCTGAATCATTTTCCGCTTAGTAGGTTGACATTAGGATAAGCAGAGTGTGTGTGTGTGTGTGTGTGTGTGTGTGTGTGTGTGTGTGTGTGTGTGTGTGTAGCCTAAAATCACAAATCAAAGATTCACCTCATGGGGCGTTTACAGGTTGTACAACAGCAAAACATCCTTACCGACCATCAAATCACACAACTCCCTAAAAAAAATGAGGAAAAAAGGCTTCTTCTTCAAGGGCAGACGGGTTGCAATAGATGATGGGCTCTCAGGATGGAAACAATACAATAAAAGAGTATGGCATTAAATAGAATAACAAATATATTGATTGGTGGTGTATGTGGGGGATGAGGTGGATCCACTGCAGCTTTTTGTTATAAAGTTGACTAAAGGATGCAGAACAATCCTAAGTAATACTCTACAACTTTAGTATTTTGAAATGCTGGTGATTAATTTTCTAATTTATCCTGTTTTTTTTCCCTTTTTCTTCTAGGTGAGAAGTATGTTCCAGAGGACCTACGGGGAGGTGGTAACGCTGTGTCCTCCGGGAGAAGAGGACAGGAGGAGCTTCTTCTCTAACCTGCTGCTAGTCCAGGCGGCCAGGGCCCCACCACGATTCAGGAATCCAGGTATTGACTCTATCCCCTCAACAGAATGCACCGGCACATACATACAGGCTGAGGCAGCTGTGACACATCTCTGCTGTCAGTCCTAGAGGGCAGTGTTGTCCACGAGTGCTAGGTTGTCTATCCCACAGCACTTCTTGGATGCTGTGTGTGTGTGTGTGTGTGTGTGTGTGTGAGTTTGCACATATATATATTTATAGTAATGCATTAATAATAAATCAGCTCCCCTCCCCAAAATCACATTCCTCAAACTACCCCCTACCATTTCCAAGTCCTTAGTGCTTACCAATAAGCCCTCTGTTCCAGTTCAATATGAGAGGGGAGTCAAACTGGCTTTCAAATGGAAATGGTGCCCAGCGTTTATTCGCTGATTCCACATTGATGCAAAGCAGGGGTCCCCCCCCCCACCAGCTTTACCCGCCCGGTGCACCTCAGGGGGGGTTCCTACTCGACTTAGACTTCAGGCTGGCTGGCTTTCAGCGAGAAGGGGCAACAGAAGAAGCAGAGGGGAATTGCTATTAGAGGGCACGGCCACTATTAGCCATAATTAGAATCAGGATCTGGATCGCTGCTGGTAAGCGAAGTGGCCTAAGGTGCTGCAGAGTCCTCCTAATGATGTCGGCAGCAGGCGCCTCGGGCTAGCGGTGGAACCTCGCTGGTGGAGGTGAGGAGATCTGCTTGCCTTGCTTCATCTCGGTCCCATTGGCTAGAGGCTATTCCTTGGTGTATTTCAAAATGCATTTGTGAAGATGCTCGGCTTTATTTTCTTCAGTTGCACAAAACTGCTTAAAACATTTTTTTTTTTTTTCATGGGGTAAGCATTTTTTTTGGTATGTGACGAGTGAAGTTGAAAAGGGAAAGGTCAAGAATCAGGTTTGAGTTGGTCCTGGATGCTTGCTTGCTTCTATTTTTTATTTGCTAGTCGGTTGTAGTGACGTTGTTCAGCCATGGGCAGGAGATTTTTATTCTTCCTATGAAACTCTTGATGAATATAGATAGAAGTTGTGGTAAAACCTCAATAATTATTCCCGACTATTTGTCTTCCACCAGAGAGGTGTGAGGAGGTACTACCTGTGGCTGAGGCCCCGGGCCCCAGGGTCCTGTCAGCGGAGGAACAGCGCCGCCTGGCTGAACAGGAGGAGAACACACTACGCGAGCTCAGGCTCTTTCTCAGGGACGTGACCAAGCGTCTGGCCACCGACAAACGATTCAACATCTTCAGCAAGCCGGTCGACATCGAGGAGGTGAGACAGAAATTGACTCGCCTAAAGTCCAGATCAGATTTCCCCCAATGGGCTTTACAGTTTGCACAAAAGCAACACAACAAGGTAAAACTCCCTTAAAAAACCCTTTAACGGGGGAAAAAAACAGAACTACACTGCAGTAGATGATGTGTGCAGGTGGAAACAATACAGGAAAAAATTGGATATTACATCAAACGGAATAACAGAAATATAATGAATTTTGGTGTATGGATGAGAAAACACAGAAAACACAGGGCAGGACTCTGGGAACACAGCAGATTTGAAAAGTACAAGAGTGGATCATTAGTATTGCAGATGTAAGAAGAAAAAGAAGCTCAGAGCATCTCATGAGGACCGGGCAGACTAACCTATCGCAGCATAACTGAGTAGGCCAGCCCTAACTATACGCTTCTTTGAACGGGAAAGTTTTTAGCCTGTTCTTAAATATAGGAAGGGTGTCTGCCCCCTGGACCGAAACAGGAAAAGATTCCACAGGAATGCAATAAATGCATGTTTATAGCAAAAAAAAAATGGCAAGAATGAAAATAGTTAAAAGTAAAGATAAAATATCGGATGAAAATAAAAAATAAGATATTCCAAAAAGGCTGGAGCCCTACAGCAAAAGCCCTGTCATCCTTGGCCTTCAACCTTGACCGTTGACTAGCTAACACGACCTTATCAGAGCATCTCAAGCTACGGGCTGGTGAGCAATGATGTAGAGGCTCAGCCAAGGAGCTCCGCGCCATACCATCCAGCGCCTTTTAAAAAGTCAAAAACTCTTGTTTTTTTTTTTTTTTTTTTTCATATTCCATTCTGAAAAAAACAGACAGGCAGCCAGTCATGGGAACCTAAAATAGTGGAGATGTATTCATGCCTTCACGTCTTTGGTTAAAAATTCTGGAGGCTGTGGTTTTTCAGACGCCTGAAAGCCGTGCAATCTTGTTTTCTGCTTAAGGCACGTAAACGCGGCATTAAAATAATCTAGATGAGGAGTGATATTAGCATAAAGAAGTCTTTGAAGGTCATTAAAATAAAAAAACAAGGTGGAGTGTTTGCTCAGGGCCTGTAATAATAATTTAAATGACTACTTCGGGACCCACAACTTGTTATTTAACTCATAGCTGATGAACAGGTCTTTAAGAAATTAAACCATTGACAAATGCCCCGTAAAAATACAAATATTCTGTTGGTAGAATGTCCCTGTGTTTGGTTGTGGTTGTGACTCAGGTGTCGGACTATCTGGAGGTGATCCGACAGCCCATGGATCTGTCCACCGTCATAACCAAGATCGACACCCACCAGTACCTGACCGTGAAGGACTTCCTGTTGGACATCGACCTCATCAGCAGCAACGCTTTAGAGTACAATCCCGACAAGGACCCCGGAGGTGAGAACATGACGTCAACGTCACATCACATATATATGCCTTTGTTATCAGGGTTTTTTTTTTTTTTTTGTGGACGCTTGTCAACCGATAATTAACGAGATTTAAAATGTGCCGGAACATTTTAAATAGCTTTGAGGGGGTGGCGAGAGTGATGAGAGGGTCAGGGAAAAAATAGAGGCAGCGGGGCAGAGTAGCAGTGCAGCTGGTGTCTCTTCCTCCTCTCGGCTCAGCTGGTCGTCTCTGCTGTCGTCTTTTTTTTTTTTTTTTTTGCGTTCGGCTCGCGGCGAAGCTTCAAGCTGCCGTTGCTTCTGCCGACAGATCAACATGGGGCAGCAGCAGCAGCAGCGGAGCGACACCGGGGGGCAGCCAGCGAAGCGGAGGGAGGATGCAGCTGCACGGGGCTGCTGCTTCTTCTTCTTCTTCTTCCCTCGCTGCCCACTCGCTATCTGTTCCCATCCTCCCTCTTTCTCCTCGGACCACAATCACAGAGCGCTGTAATCATGACCTCCTCCTCCTCCTTCTTCTCCAATGGACGAGTTAAAATAGGACTTGTAGCCACATTTAACCATTTTTAACCATTTAATTGCATTCATTAGTCAACATTCTAATTAAAGGGATAGTTAAACTTGACTCCCATAGTCATTGCAATTTTTTTTTTTTAAATACACGATACAGCAACTCTCAAACATCATTGTGGACAAGTTATGACCTACATTCATTACGCTATGAAACAATAACTGTAAGATTACAACAACGGAACCATACTCGGGACTACTTTCTTAAGTAAGGCACTGGGTGTAGGGACACGGCTTGTGAACCTGAGCTTTGGAGATCACTCCGCTGAGCAGCCGTGCATGTAGTGTGAAGTCTGGCTTTACATTTACCTTGTTATTATCACATATCGTGGTGAATGTGCAGGTCAAAACTCATCCACTGCAGCATTTGGGCGCTACGTGATTGTGTATTTTGCTGAATTTGATGGGGGGAAACTTTCAGACCAACTGCTCTGTTGGTCTGAAAGCAGCTTGTATTGACAAAAAAAGGAAAAACACCTATTTCTACGACTATGGGAATCATGAAGACTATCTCTTTTAACATTTAAACGGTTAATTATGAACATCCCTAATACATATCAATCAGCATTGGACTTTCTACATAAGTATGACCATGTGTTCTACCAGTTAGTGTTGTGTTTCACTAGGCTGTGTTAGTGCAAAGCAATTAAAAACAAAAACCTAATAACTTAATGGAAAGGGCCTCCAGGCCGGAAAAATTAAAGAACATCAGTTCAACACTGTTTTTTAAATTTGGAAATTCAAATGAAATAATGTGCGTACAGGTCCCACAGAAAATAGCATTTCCACTGTGTATTTCCTGCTGCAGCTGAGGAGGCTGCGTACGTATAAACATTCTATTATGCATCTATTGACTTAACATCGCTGCGTACTGTTTAAATAAGGCTCTCGCTTGGATAGGCGGCCAAAAGCCATGTGAATGCACTCAAAAGAAGAATCAGAAACAGGGAGAATAGTTACGAAGAGCTTGTCGCACCAAAAATACACGCAATTCTACCAGAATAGAATCCTCCACAGCAGTACTATGATGTTAATTGAAACCACATACAATACGCCCGCTTCAGCGCCATTCAATTTATATGACCGTTTTTAACTCTCGCCTCCTGTGTTTAGCGACTTCATTCCCTCAGAAAGGATATAGCTGCCTAATACTAATGGAAAGCAATTCTCCGTCAGCCCGAATGAATAAATCATATCTCTGTCTTTTCAGGCGTAGGTTAGGGTCATTTGTCGGAATGCAGGGTCTACAAATGATACACCAAAGGAGAAAATGCAATTAGGCAGTTTAATATAGAAGACTAACAAAGCTCCTGCCTGCCTCACCCCGCGCTTTGCCCAGGGAATATGGCCTAGACCCTGCACAATTATGCAGCTGGGAAAGTTTTTCAACAGCTCACAAAGTGCTGGGAAAAAACCTCATTATCCCTCAGTGGTCTATTTCTCCTTGTCCTTCGTGCTATCTTTATCATGCTATCCTCTATGTGCAATCATGCTGGATTTCCCTCCCTACCTTGGTATATAATTACTATATTATGTTAAAAAGCCTGATATCTCGGTGCTCTACAACATGGCTTTGTGTCACATATTCTACGTTGTTGCTCGAGGGAATTTGGCCGCGATAATAAGCCTTTAACTACGAGGGAACTCGTATGCAGCGGCACGTCGCGTGCCGGCGCGTTCTCGCCTCTTCTTGATGGAGAGGTTAGCCGGTGGCCATAAGGTTGCTGATGAGCTCTCACCAGCTCATCTGGCCTTTAGACACCTTCCACTGACAAGGCATCTTGGCCCTTTATAAGCGACTTATGATGAGTGTGCACACGCTCAGTCCACACACACACACACATATGTAAAAGAAAAAAAAATCGCCTCAATAGCAATTAGGCAGCCTTCCTCCAATTAGACAAAGAGAACTGGCAGAATGTCACCTCTCTGCCTGAACTGTTCTCCGTCTGTCTGCCGTAATGAGAGACGGCCTGTTTACAGCGGCCATGCTTTTCAGGCTGCCTCTTCAGCGCGCTCTCTGCATGGATGCAGGAAAAAAAGGAGGATTTAATGATGCTGTTGGACATCTAAGGGAGAGGAGGCATAAATGTGTGGGGGTTGCGTTTGTACGTACGTGTGTGTGTGTGTGTGTTTCTCTCCCCGCATTTAAAAATATTTCAGATGATATGCACTATTGTGTCTGCATGTGCCAACCATTGACTTAAAGGATGATATCATCACAACCTTCTTGCATGTCTAACAGTTCTCACCAAAGCCACCTCTCTCTCTCTCTCGCTTTTTCAAACTGTGAGAAAATACTACAATCCCTTTTCTCACAGATACAGTGGAATAGGAAGCGAGTGTGGGGGGGGGGCTCTCTATTAAGGCTTTGCCTTACATACATGATAGGTGTGGAGAGAACATGACATTCATTACAAACTATTCTTGGACGAGTCTTGGTTGCATGGTGAAAAAAAAATAGTATTGCAAAGAAAAACCTTTTCCTTTCTTGATTGTGTGTGTCCTCAAAGAAAACCAAACTGTTGTTTTTCCGTTCATCCTCAGATAAGGTGATCAGGCATCGAGCTTGCAGTTTAAAAGACACGGCCCACGCTATATTCGCTGCCGAGCTGGATCCCGAATTTGACCGCATGTGTGAAGACATCAAGGAGGCGCGCAGGAAGAGGGGTAAGGAGATTATTTTAACTCGACAAAAACACGATACAAGTTGGGAGGCTCAGACGGGTCCTAAATTAGCACGTGTCTGCCGATGAGAATTATAATAGCACGCTATTATGAACTCTAATAAGAATTACCTAAAATACTCTTTCTTTCATCGTGTCGTTGGCTCAGCAGACTAACACCGCGGCCAAATATACATCCCACCACGTTCGCGTAAAACACTTGCTCGAGTGATGAGCCCCGCACATCAGCTCTGCCGTTCCCTCGCTGAGATTTTAGTGGAGAGTTTGTGGCGCAGAAAGGCGTGATGCCTGAGGCTGGAGTGTTCCAGACAGTACCTTCTGTGTTAGCTGTCTGCCTGGCTGCTCTGCGTCTGTACGCTCGCCAAACAGCCCCGAGCGGTGGCGAGTGGACTTGGGTTTAATCTAAATTAGGCCCGTGCACACATAGAAACGCACGTTTATGATGTAGTTAAACGATACGTTTAGGCCGTTAAGTATACAATTTTATGTTAAGTTGTCAAATATTGGCGCACAAAGGCATGTAATCGTATGCAAATATCCCTGTTGCTGTGGTTGCCCACATGGGAATTGGGCAATTAATACTTAGTTATACTGAGCACAGTGCTCATGTAAAAGAGCTCCTTCTTACCCATATTAAATGTAAATATACTAGTCGCTAAATGAATGCATTTATTTATCATCATGGCCGAGGCGCAGGTGCAGCTGTTCACTCGCCGACATAAAACAAAGGTTCATGTGCGACTGTGTAAATGTAAAGGGAACCGCATGGGGAAGAACAGATTTCTTTTTTAAGCAAAGTCGCACCTGAGGATAATTCCCCATGTCAAGATAAAAAAAGAAGCTATGATGAATTTGGCAAACAAAACATTGTAAATGTCAATGTGGTGTCACAGTTGAAATGTCTAATTCTCAGTGGCCTGCACATTCAAGCTCTCAGTGAACCTCAAATCCATTATAAACTATAAATATTCACACAGAATCGGGTGTTACTGCACCTTCTAGGGTTCTCCGATGTGTGGCCACGTAAATCTGTACTAATAACTATGATGACATACATATAGAATACGTTAAATTTCTCTTATTCATTCACTTTCTCACTACCACTTCTCTTTAAAATTATGTCAGGGTTGTACTTGTCTCATCAGGCTCATGTGATGGACCGATGTGATGTTGTATTTCAGCAAATGTTGAATCAGTTGCAACCCCTGTGTTTATTTAGTCCCCTTTTCCTTCTTAGCAGTATCACCATCATCTATTTAAATGAAAGAATATCCTCTGTGAATACAGCATAAATATGAGCTCATTGTCTCCTGTGTATTAAAGTTCAGAATCACATCTGCAGATTATATATCTGTACTTAATATAGTAAGATTTGTGTGGATTGACATGTGCTGGCCCCCCCTCGCTCCATATATCATGACCCTATGGTCATCTCCGCCTGTCAGTTCACATTTTTATCATTCAGTCCATGCACTTTCCTTTTTGCTTATGTTCCTACACACTCTCCCATCAACAGTTTGAACTGTTTTCCTAATCGCAACTGCACACACACACACACACACACACAAAAAAAAACGAACAAACAATGTTGTCGGTAACTCATCCTTCCTGTGGGATCTGCAGACCACCAGACGCCGACTCCGTTGACAGCAGCGCCGGGTGCCGTGGCGACCAGAAGGCATCACACCGCAGGAGAGGAGCAGGCCAGGAGCAGCCCTCAGGGCGAGGCCACTGACAAACAGTGCACCACTAGTGAGTGTTCAAACAGCCTTTTCCCTCCCCATGCATCCGATACAAACCCCGAAAAACGTCCCGTCACTCACACGCCTCCAGGACCCGGTTCCTAGTTAGTAAATGCACACTTCCATTTCTCATGCATGCTCATGGAGAAATGGACGATGTTCTTTGGTCGCCACGATCCCCGTGCGCCGGCACATTTCTGCAAATATAAAAATAAATGTACAGTTACAACGACGACTTGAACGCGGGAGTAAATCAAACCCATCCCGACTACACCGCCGCCCCACCGCGAGACTCGCTGCACCATGACTCTTGATTTCTGTCTGTCTCATGTTTTTTTTTTTTTCCACCTTTCTCTGTCACAGCGGCAAGCAGCTGCAATCTATTTCAGCAGTATACCAGATGTATTTGACACACACCTGCCTCCACACACACACACACACACACATCTCTCAGTAGTACAGAAGCGACGCAGTGAGCCGCCTCATTAGAGGGGCTCCTCCGTCCTAACCACTAAGAACTCGACCACGTCACAGAGCAATTACATGCCCACCTGTGGCCAACAGCAGGTGCCTAAGGGTGAAGGGAGGGCCAGGTACGGGCAGGGGGCAGCCTAATGAGGTTATTACCTGAATGAATCAGATGTAAGCAGGTTTTTACTCACAATCTTAAAAAAAGCCCTCTAGCTTCCCACTGAATAAATATAGAGAATAAGAGAGCTGCCTACAGTAGACATATACAGAATCTGTGCAGAAATGCTATAACTAAAAAAGCATTAATTGTTGATGTATTATACATGCATACATAATACACAATCTTAGAATTTTTCAAGTATTTGATTGTTGCAGCCAAAGTTTTAAATGTATAGGCTGTAGTTCAGCAGTCCAACACAAGGTGGTGCTTGTCTCTCATGAGAGGCCACTTATGGACCCCCGCTGTGTGGGGGAAAAAAAAAAGTTCCTTCTCCAGGGGAGACGTCCCCTCTCGAGACGGCTTCTGTCGGCCACCATAAATATTGTAAGAATCCGGGAATGTCTGAGGTTCTGATCTCAGCTTTTATAACAGCTATAGTACAGAGGAGATATTTAGGCTGAATCGTGTAATTTTCCTCCCAAAATAACAGTTGAGAGTACACCAGAAAAAGAGCTTTGACGGTAGACTATACAATCAGGCTGGATTCAGGGGGTGGGGAAGTTGAAATTATTATACACATTTCAAAATAATGCAGTCGGTGCAGAAAATCAGCCAGCACGGCGTTGGAGTTTATTCAACATCTCCGACACCCTGTCAACAAGAACTGAGCTTGAAGGTGTTCACCGATGCATGATTTACTGCCTCGCTATTTAATTGGATCGCCATGTCACAGTAATTAAAATTATTTGCAGTATTGATTCAGTTATTGCTCATTAACTTATCATAACTACTAATTTGAAAATTTTCATTAATCTGAAACATTTTAAAGCAAGTCACACACAAGGATTTTTTTTTCCTCTTGATAACTTGCTAATTTTTAAATTTATTTACTAATAAAAACATTTAACACGACAGTCTCTGAGAGTAGGACTGTGTGTTTTTAGCTGCAGTTTTAAATCTATAAAGCCAAATGTCACAGTTGTAGACCACCGCTTTAAAACGATCTTGGGAGAGTCATTATCAGGCTCCACCAGGGGCTTAATTAATTACACTAACTCAGGTGATTAATTTGTGACATCGGCGGCCCAGTTCTCACCTGGAGCACCGCGGCGAGGCGGCCATTATGCTAATTGCTCCGAGAGTCGGTTTAACACGTGTAGACGGATGCAACACGACCATCACGTCCGAAGCGAGGTGCATCTTCTGTGCCAAGAAGAAGAAGAAGTCATCAATTGCAGGGTTTCCTCCTCCCTTCTTTGTGGAAGCAGCAGTGCTCTAATGCGTGCCAAGAGTCAACGTCACCTGCACCTATTTTGCAGACATCAGCGGGTGAATAACTTTAAAAATACCCCAGAATTGTTCCAGATATGTTCAGCCATGTCCACAGAGTTATAGTATGTGATAAGTCAGAACGAGCGTTTGACACCAGGCGGGCTCCAGAGGTCCAGATAAGTGTCATTGTAATGAATGCACTTTCCCAGAATTTTGTATCACTATCATTGCAATATTCATGCAATGCACGGTAGTAGAAGTGGTGTGGCTGAACAAGCTGCAGTGCATTTTGCTGAACACGTCGCCGGTCCCCTGCTCCAGTCAGCTGCTGGAAGAGGAGAAAGTGTTTATGGTTTGCATTTGTCATAATTGCTATTTACAAAGTGAAATTTGAGCGGAGGCTTTCAATCGTTTAGCAGCGACTGCTATGCCACTATTAAAAAAGCATAACCCTGACATTTGAAGGTTAAAGTTATCCCTAGATCATTACCTGCAGGGGGGGTGGGGAGCCTATCTGGAGCTGGTTTTGGTATCTGCTGTTCCATAGGCCTTTATCTGGGCCACCTCTCCCTCCCTCTGTCCATCCCTCTATTCCGTTTGCCCAGAGCTCAGAATCGCCCGCAGCGTTCAGATATAACGGGAGAGTGGCGGCAGGGATGAGATGCATCATTTGGAAAAAGGGGGGTAGAGAACTTATCCAATATCCTTAGCCTTTAAAAAGCCTTTTGAGTGAGTCTACATGCTGAAATATAAATAAATGGCTCGGCTGTGATTGGAAGATAGGAAACCTTTTAATGCTGTTAATGTGCAAACAAACAGGAATGAGGAGGTGGGTTTTATTTACTTGCAGGGTTTCAGCTGTCATGGTTCCTATGTTTCTATGAGCAGACAACCCAAGGCCCATAACCTGGGCCGTAGCCACGAGTTCATTTGTGGTGCAGCGCCACAAGGATCCAGTTCATACAGAGTGCCTTCCATTCATTCATAATTAAACCCTCTCACTTTGTCTCGTTCACTTATGACTCTTCTGCTTGCACGAGTCGGATGGCTTTTTCCCTGTGAGTCAACAGGCGTTTTGCCGTCGATCGCTCTGCTAAATATTAATGTCTGATTATCCACTTTGAGACAATCCTGTCTTAACTTCACATTTTCCACTTCTAGCAGACAAGCTCGTCCTCGTTCGGGTGATGATTATTTTGCAGGAAAGGGAAAAAGAATAATGATGCAGGTGCTGCATAATGTGTCCTCTGCGTCACTCAATAGCACGCCCAAGGTAACAGACACCGAGCTCCATTCACGTGGATGGAACGCCGTGTTTTGCCTCTCCTCGCCCACCTTGCAAATCACCTCACAGTAAACAGAGCTTTTTCCCTCCACATCACCAATGTCAATCCATCACGAGGCCTTGATGTAATATTTAAAAATAATTAAAATCTCACTCATGCTTCCTTGTTTTCGGGCTGAAATAGCTACTGCAGGGAAAAGGATGGCCTGGATTTCAGCCCATAATAAAAGAATAACAGGAAACCCAGTGTTGTTTTGTGTTATAGTCAGGAAATAGGTTAATAAGCAGATCTTTTTTTGTTTAGGAAACACAGCACAGTTGAAGACAGTTCTATTAACTTGATTTTCTCACACGGACTTTCTCTACTCACTTACTTAACCCACCAAAACCTTCCTAAAGTGTTTAAAATGCCCTCCACTATAGGGGGGAATATACTGGTCAGGCACCACAGACCGTACATGATGACGCCTTATGCACACTGCTGCTCAAATTTAACTGTAAATATTAATTTATAACAGGTCATTAATAATTCATTAATTTTATTTTGTTGTCCTGTGTAACTAACAAATGAATGAAAACCTGGTCTCCTATTAGGGGGCAGCGCTAGAATGTATTTTCATTAACTGGTTAATAGCCAACTAAACCCGTTTCTTAGAGTTTTGATCTTCCTAGTTTTTTATTTTTTTGTTCTTTGTTAATAATTTTGTATGCTGTACAAAAATATTTACCTGTGTAGTTTAGATTGACAGGTACATTCAGTCGATAATCTTGTTTCCCAGAATAAGCTCTAGTTCCTAAACACATTCTATAGTCAGATCCTTACATTAGGCCGCCATAAGAATAGGCTTTTAATTACATCAAATGACTCCTAGAATCACACTTATCCAACTTTATCACCACGTCTCTATTAAATAAATTATTATTGTTTGATTCCAAACCATTTGTGACCTAGAATATAAAAAAATGAACTATTTTAAAATATCTGTTGCTGTTCACTAGGATTGTCTTATCTTTATAAAACTATTTTGAAACTGTGAAACTGTAGATTACACGTATATATATATATATATTTTTTTTTTCATCATCTGGATCGCGTGGATGGAATTTCTATCGCTCCCCTCGCCGGGGTTCCCACCAGGCGGGCTCCTGCAGACCTTTTTGGAGGTGAATCCTGTAGCGGAGTGTGCATGGGCATCATCACGTATGGTCCACATACAGTAAGGTCACGAGGTCACGCCGCGAGCGAGCCTCTACACGGTAAACACATCAAACCCGTCGGTTCCCAGGCAGCCAGCATGGTGCATGACCAGTATATTCCTCCCTATAGTGGAGGGCAGCATTCATACAAATATATATATATATATGTTTCGTGAATATGGTGGAGTGGAAGGAGTGATTCGAAGAGAACAACATGGAGAAAAATCAAGCAAAAGGCCCCTCAAGGGTAATTCTCTCGTACAAAAGCGACACCACAGCAGTGTGAATCATGCCCCTGATCAATCCCCCAGTCCCGCGGTAAATAATTAATATTATTTAATTGCCACAAAGGGACAGAAGAGAGGGTGGTGCAACTTCTGCACAACAAAGAACTGCAACGTGTTTTTTTTTTTTTTTTGCTTTAAGGCTAAAACGCCGAATGCGGAGGTGATTAAGTCATTTGAGAAAAGGAAAAGAAAAAGGGAGCATGTGGCGTGGTTTAGACTTGATTGACGGTTTTAATGATTATAATGAAACCTACAATTAAAAAATGTTGTTAGAAATAATTATAGCCGTGGCTATTGGCGTGATTGTTAAATTATTTTCTTTTCCATTTCATTCTTTTCTTTTTTGGTACTTTTTTTGTTCTGCATTCAGTGTTTTCCTTCTTCAAAATTCTTACCACTTTCCTCCCACTGTTACATTCCACCTCATGCCTGGAGTTTGAAAATGAAAATATGATTGAGTTCTCTCCCGTAGTTGATCCTGCCCTGTTCTGGATTTTAGAAAATGCAAATCCACTTTTATTTTTCCTTCAAATTAAATTTTAAATACTATCCATGAATGTCTCTTGTAATAATAGGATTAAATTATTCATACAATTCTCTGTAAGTCATAAACTTACTGGTACAGTCTTCAGCTGGTAAATGGCACCTTTTTCCTGTAGATCGAATGTTTCTCGAGCTTCTCAGGGGGTTAAAATTAGAACTGATAGTGGTCAGTGGCCTAAAAAGTTTAAACCCTGGTCATAGCGATGTTATTATTAGTCACTAGACTAGCTTCTCGGCCTCTTGCGTTGCACGCTTGGACATCTTGCGGCATTCGCTAATAAAAAACCCATGTAAAGCCCCGCAAAGCTGCCATTTCGTGAGCACAGATGCCTCCCGGATCATCGCGGCGCCGGGCGTGAAACGAATGTTTAAAAATCGTCCGTGATGCTTCTCCTCGCGTTCCATTCGTTGTGCGAGGGGCTGCAGATGAGCCGATATCACTGTTACCGTCGGTGTTCAGTCCCGAACGTATTAGCATGTGTTGTCATGCTGCATGTTAAATATACACAATCGAGGAGGTCGGGCGGCGATCTCTTCCCCTGCGTTTTAATGTCTGCTCTTTATTACCACGATGCAGATAACTCTATATATATGTTGTAAACTGAGGCGGGTGAGTTGCACCGGAGTGATTTAAGCCCCGGCTGCTCATCGATTCCGTGCATGCCCGACGACGGCAAGCTGTGCCGCTCAAGGATGTTTAGAAGAGGAGAGTGAAGGAGGGAAGCTTTTTCTGACAGGAAGAGTTATTTATATATATATATATATATATATATATATATATATATATATATATATATATATATATATATATATAACGCAGACAAACACCCGATTCTGATGAATCGCTATCGCCTTATCGGGAGCTTTGTGTTGTACACATGATGGCAGGATTAGGGCGAGGGTGAGCACGACGTACAGTAAAATACAGCGGATGGCCCATGTTGACCAATGGGGTTTGTTGTTTATTATTTTAATGCTGTTTTTCTGTACGTGCGTTCCATTCACGCTTATATTTCCGCTGATTGAGTACTTGGGTGATTCAACCTTGAGTGACATATATATATATATATATATATATATATATATATATATATTTTTAGGCCATAATCACGGCCACCAACACTACCACCACCATCGCAGATCATATTCAGAGGATTCCACGGGTAATGGGGAGGTTTTGAGATTTTCTCACAAAGGATTGACTTGCCTGCCATTCCAATTAATGTGGATCTGCTGCTGTGCTTTATATGATAAAGACTCTTTTTTTTTTTCCCCCTCTCTCTCTCTCTCTTTCTCTTTCTTTTTCTCTTTCTCTCCCAACACTACAGAGCAGCCACACATCTCAGCATTTAGGCTGCACAACAGACAGAAAATTAAACAAGGCCCCCTGGGCTTTCACTCTCATTGTTTTTCACCCGTGTGCAGTCGATTAGTCAATTTCAGTAAACATCAGGAGCTGGTAAATGCCAAGCAGTCCTAATGGGGTGTGTTCCCCCTCTCTGCCTGCTTCTGATAAGTTTTATATTTACTATAATCATATCAATAATAATGGTTATATATAATATAATTTGCACCACATGTTTTTATTGACGGCGAAGCTCAAAAGTGCTGCAGTATAAACGTAAAGAAAATAGTTGCAGGAGTTGAATACGCATTTTATTGCCTGGTGAGGACCAAGTAATAAAACTCTTGGTGTGAAAGTGTAAATTTAACTGTAAATATTTATTTATTTAACAGGTCAGTCTGTAACTAACAAATGAATGAAAACCTGGTTGATTATTATGAGGCGGTGCTCCAATGTATTGGCCTCCATATAATATATTATCACGAGTAGCCATTTCTTTGAGTTTTGATCTTCCTAGTTTGTTTGTTTTTTTCACTTGTGTAGTTTAGATTGACTGAGACATCTTGTTTCCCAGAATAATCAATAATTAGTGTCTACATGTTCTATAGTCTCATCTCTTACATCAAGCCACCAGAGTCGCATTAGGCCACCATAAGAATAGGAATGTGCACCAACTGGGTTTTTAATTACATCAAATGACTCCTAGAATCACACTTATCCAGGCTAATCACCACGTCTCCATTAAACCCAGAGATAAGATGCATTTTCTCTCTCACACGGAGCTGCCCCCTCTCCAGCCAACCACTCATTAGACGTGTCATAACAGTCAAGGGCATTTAAGTCAGCTTAGGCCAGACCGCTCCGTGGTTCATTGTTATTTATCGCACCATCTTATCCGAGCCGAAACGGTTATTAACGGCCGCGTGGTGATGCTTGGAATTGTTTAACTCTACTCTTGTTGTGGCATTGTCGTGCCACCCCCTGGGGTCTTTTGTCGTGAATCAGATGCGTCTCAATGCGAAATCGATGCATTGTTCATCAACTCTCCACTTAGAGAAATCCATAGATGGGCATCTCGCGAATTAAGTCGCCAATTTCAAGCATTTGCTGAGTTGGCACACTAAAAGGTATTAACCACTTTACAATTACAGAGCTTTGGTATTAGACGGGATCACATTATCATACTTTTCAGACCGTGTAATCCAGTGTTGCCCAGTCATTGAAGAATAAATCACGGTATGTCTGTGGTTTAAATCTTGTTTTTATGTTTTCATACTTTAAGATTTTAGAGTAGATCTGAGCAATATCTAAAATACAGGATAATATCTAGTCTCATATCCTGATATAGATGGAATACTGATAAATTGTTCAGCCATAGTCAAGCGTTTTAAAAAATATGAACATCATGTCAGCCAATATTAATTTATAAACCAAAACACATAAACGTTAGGATGCCTCACATTCTAATTGAGGAGTTCTGACTGACAGGGACATTATTAATTTGTTGTGTTGTAAAGACTTCACTGGAAATATTAATTATAATTATGCCTCGGCTTTTACCGACGAGGCTAATTCTAAGACGTCTCAATTAACTTTGATAGTTCAAAATGCTATTACTAACTGTTGTTTTTCATCATGTTTTGTGCATATATATTCATCCCATGTATCCCATTACCAGCAGATTAAAATCACTGATTAAAACCATGTGATCTATATTAATACGCAATGAAAACAGATTAAGTGAAATGCATAACACTTCCTTAAATCCAGAGTGAGAAGTGCAATTGTGATTATTAGTGTATAAGTCACAATTTTATCAATGGAAAAACATGCAATAATTTAAACATATCTTAGAATATCCATTACTGTACTGGTACTTTATTAATATTTATTTAGACATTGTACTGCATAACATAAAAAATCTTACTAATGTGATGTATTCAATAAGAGCTAATTTACACTTTTTATTTAATTACTAGTAATACCACATTCTAAATCATCACCGTGCATGTTTTCAAAATGATTGTACAACACTGTATTACCATTCTATCTGAAAATAAATGTAGGTTATGCAAATGCGGTGCTAATGTTGCTCGTTACACTTTATTGCAGACAAGTGCAAGTGCAAAGAAATACCAGTAACAACTTTTCTGGAAAATTATAAAGGAAAAAAGCCCACAGGTGGATACAGGTGTAGCAGTGGTGTGTGAATGCAAAGGAAGCAAATGGCATTTAAGAATGAGCACCTTAAATAGCCCATTCAGCTAAGTAATGGCATTGCAGGAACTCCGCTGACGGATTAGAAGATCAAGAGCGCAGCACCGCTCAAATTGCTCGCCTGAAGTAGCAGACTCACTTCATTTCAGCCAGACAACTTTGCATGCTCAATGAGGAACATTTATATTGAAAATGAATGTTTTAATACATTCTTTTTTTATTTTATTTTTCTTATTTTAGTGCCTGGCACTGTTTTGATTACTGGCCTGCGGGCGGGAATTGTTGAATCAGCCAAAGCGTGAGCTGGAAGCAATCAATAGTCACAATCCCAACACCACATAAACAACGTCCAGCACCAACTGCATCATGGGCCAGTTCCAGTTAAGATTACCCTTCATCTTGACACTGTCTGGGAATATTGCCATTAGCTAGTGAAAAGCCTAGAATACAACCAAACTTGCACTTCACATTTTTCTCTCCAGGAGATAGACAAAGTGAGGTGTTAAATTTATAGACATATTTAAAGACACCTTCAGATACCGTATTTTCACGATCATAAGGCGCACTGTACTAAAAGGCTCAGTCTCAGTTATGTGTGTCATTACTGTATTTAACACACACATAAGGCACCTAATTATAGGGTTTTATACACTGAAATACATATATACACAAATAGAGCGGGAGCAAAAATGAGTTTGGTTGTGCTTTATTTAAGTATTGGTACAAAGTACTAACATTTTTATTCATCACATGCATGGTAAAACAAGCATCAATCAAACCATCAAAGTCCTTATCCTCTGTTTCTGATTCCAACAGCAGCTAAATCTCCATCAAACATGCCAGCTTCACTTTCTTCACCGTCAGTCACTTTCCTCTAAATGATGCGTTTTAATCCGCTGGAAGTTTCTGCGCTACTGTAGTCCTGGTCTGGATGGAGAATTCACACCGTTTAATAAAATGAAAGCACCAGGACTGAAATGTTCAATTTTCATTTCCTCTACTGCTTTTAGTTGAATGGTGACCGTCAGAACGCTTCTCCCACTCGTTCTTTGCCCTGTGATCCACTGATCGAGTCTTTGCTCTGTGATCCACTGATCGAGTCTTTGCTCGATGATCCACTGATCGAGTCTCTGCTCTGTGATCCACTGATCCAGTCTTTGCTCGGTGATCCACTGATCCAGTCTTTGCTCGGTGATCCACTGATCCAGTCTTTGCTCGGTGATCCACTGATCCAGTCTCTGCTCTGTGATCCACTGATCCAGTCTTTCCTCCAACTCGTACCACCTGTCTTATGTCTTAAACTCAGCTGTGTAGCTGATTTCCTTCAGTTTAAACTGTGCTTTATAAGCGTGTTTTTATTATTTTCAGGTTGTTAAAACAACGATGTTCAGCATAACGCACATCCCCGTTATTTTATCTACAATCCATGCCCACACTTTACACCGCCTTTAACATTCTCATTGTGTTCTCTACTACATCTGCTTTACAACAACAACATACATAGGGCGTGCCGCACCTTTTGAAGTAAACATAAGACCTTTATGTGCGTCTTATAGTCGTGAAAATACTGTAGCAAGGGGCATAGTGATCTATTATAGAGAAATAAATGAATCTCAACAAGGGTGCTGCTAATTTTTAAAGTGGAGGCATTCCTTCTGTTATTTTTTTTTTACACAAGGCCTTATTCCAAGATGCTGTTCATAGCAGGTTGGAGATCATTGTCTCAACTCTTGAATATTGGTTAATCTGAGCAGCAGCAGCGGCAAAGGTCCTGGAAAAGTTAGATAAGACTCTCCACAGGATGAGGCACAGTTTGAAGGAAATAGATATATGAGCGTTACCACCGCGTAGCAGATGTTGAAATTTGAGCCTTGGAGTAACATTGTTAGTTTGAGCAAATAATGACACTGTCACTGTGTAATTTGGTATTTAATTTCACACCATATAAAAAATTCCAGTAAATCTTAACAGGGAAAATTATCCTGGTAAAGGACTGTGTGTGTATAGTGATTAATTAGTGTTGAATATTCCTTTCTGCAGCGTCCTTTTATGATACAGCTGTGACGACTCGCTTAACTCTCGAATCGCTTAACATACTCATAGGGTACAATAGGGTAATTGATATTTAATCTAATCAATTTAGCCAGTGTGTAAGGCACCCGACGAAGACAGTGGCCATTCTTCTCTGTAATGTGATATGACTCCAGATCGTGGCTTCTGCCAGATGGCAGATGTAACATCACATCTCATATTAGCTCTGTTGTTGTTGTTTTTTTTGCTTTTTTCCACCCCCCACAGGCATTTAATACAGTTTTAATTAGTCATTTGCTTGGTTAAATTGATATATTTCCAAAGATTCCTAAGTTTCACCCATTCTGTATACGGAGAGCCTATAATGAAATGAAATGTAGTCTCAATTAGAGAGCAGGGGAAGTGTTGGCAGGCGATGAGGACTTATCGCCGCTGGCAGCACATATCAAATCTACGACCACAAAATGACACCTTTTACTGTGCCGTTCTGATCATGCGGAAACATAACTGGGGCTGCGCCTGCAGTAATCCACGATTGTTCACAGTATTTAACAAGTCCGCACTTTACAGGGCAGCTAGCTGTCGGGACTTTTTCCCCCTTTATTCTCCATGGTAGAGGTGTGAGCTGCATGATATGTTATAGAGGAGTGATAAAACACGTCAGTCAAAACCGAAACAACCACTTACTCCTGCCTTTTAACATGTCTATATGCATTTTCTTTTTTCGATGTGAGCAACAGACCTTTTCTCCCAGTAGGTTTTCACATGCACCTTTTGTGTACACATGTACATCAACAGCTCTTGGAGCTGCTGAAGCATTACGGCAAACCTGTCTTTTTCAAGGAGGGCACCACAGGTATCGTCTTATTTACTCTCCACTTTTGAGCAGCAGAGAGGACACTTCCACTGAGTTTATTTTCAATTCCTCTACTGTGTTTTCTATAGGTTTTTTGTTGTATTTTCTATTCAGTCAACACACGGCGAGCCCTTAATTGCGCCTGACAAGGTTTGACTATTCAGATTGGCCTGTAATTTATTCTGAGTGCCACTCTTAAGAGTAGCGTGGCAACTGTATAAACACGCTGTTCTGTTTGCACCGTGACAGTGTATTCGATTCAAAGGACATGAATTTAGCGGTCGTCGTTAGGGCTAAACAGTCAATTTAGAAATTGCAATATGCAATTTTTCAAATCGCGTGTCAGGATAAAATATTAAATAAAACTATTTTCCTGCTTCTGAGGTGTCCTGGCCTACACATAATTTGTCTGCAGCTTTGTAATTGGAAAAATATGTCTTTAGTTACTTTAGTTAGATTTTTTTTAATAGTTCAGCCTTATTTAGCTTTATGTTGATTCTATTAGATATGGGATAGGCGAAGATGCACAGCCTTAAATATGAGGTTCATGAATTTACACAAAAACCAGAAACTTTTGGAAATGTATTCAGACTTCGATATTACCACGACATCAAAGCAAGCTGCAGGATAAAGCCGTGTAAAGGAGGGAAACGGGGAGGGAGCGGCAGGCCGATTGAGTGATCTCCTTCATTTCCAGAAGCAAGGATGAGATCATTTATTGATCTGGACATTTCATTCGGTGTCGGCGCAACGTGACACGCGAGGTGACAAACAGCTGTCTCCCCTTTTCCTGACCCGCGGACCCTGAGGCTCTGCGTCGCCATGGCAACCTTTGTGGCTTTCTTTGTCTCCTACGGCGTTTCACATCTTTTATTTTTTTTTTTCTTACATGCTTTTCACCCTCTTTCTCGGGCATCGTTCTCCTTCTCCGTTGTTGCTCCTGAAGCAAATGTAGTTGCCTCTATCAATGAGGAATGATATTTAGAAGTGACCTTAAGGCATAAAAAATAGTAATTGAAGTGGGCTAACATGGATCTATAAAGCGATTCATGGTTAATTAATTGCTAACACATGAGAGAAACGGACTTTTTATCCAGCAAATGAATGAAAAGCCATTTGCAGTTAAGCCGCACTCGATGTCAGTCTGAAATATCGTCTTCATTTTACCTCCACCTGTGGTTAGAATTTTATATGTAGAATTTCTATGATATTGCTTGCTCAACAGAGCAAAGGCATCATATAAAAAGATCATTATTTATACATAATCATCTTTCACATTATATTAACCTTTTATGATATGAACGACCCAGGACTCCCCGGCAGAACAGATATTTTTCTCAGTGGGATCTTCCCATATAAATGCATGATAAAAAAGGGATTCTTATTTTTTATTTTTACATCTAGAATAATCTGGTTATTCTATTTTTTTATGTTCACATTTCTAAAGACACAATTTAAATTAATCATTTAGTTTAAGTTATCAAAAGAAACACCGAGTTAAAATGTGTTAGCGGTGATGGCAAACACGGGAAATACAATCTTTGTGTTGTGTTAATTACAACTCAGTGGAAGGATTTAGATTTGGGGGAAAAAACGGCTTAATCCCCAAAGGAGGGACACAGTTGGGAAAGGAGGAGGAAGGATGAGCTAGTTCATATGTCTTCATGCTTACAACAGCAGAACCAAAACAGGATCACAGTTTAGATTCTGTGCTTTAGTACTTTGCATGCTTTTTAATTACAGCGCTTTTTTTTTTTTAATTGGAGTTGAAAACTTTAAGCCTTGTTCACAAATCTGTATTTATTTCTTTAATAAGAAGCTTGCCTGCAAAATTTTAATGTGTAAAACATATTCAGACCCTTTACTTTGTCTTTTTTTCCCCCCACCATAAATATTTTAAATTACGTGTCTGTCCAGATATTGGTGGCAATGATATTTTATGCTAATTAATACTTTGGCTTCAGTGGCCTCAACATATTCAATTGGGACCGTCCTATAAATAGATTTAACACTTCATTAAAAAGGATTTAAGCTTTAACCCTGGGGGGTCCCACGATTAGTGGGTGGATTCTGGGACCAACAGAAACTTCTGATGAAAAAAACCTTTTAATAAGAAAATGCTGTGGACTCACTTCCAGTTTCTGCTAGTTTTGTCAGATTTGACCCATTTTTTTATTTCAATCTCTCTCGCTTTCAGATCATTTTCAGAAAAAAATCTTTTATTTGTGGTCAAAAAAGGTAATTGTATGTTCCAGCATCTGAATTATGTTCCTATTGTAGGGTAAGACATAAGATAATAAGACAGTTTGTCTTGTTCCAGTCCATAATAATATGTAATTCAGGAAATTGTAGGAATGCAATTCAGAATTTAACCTCAAACAAGCATCTAAAATAGTGTAAAATCCTCTAAGGGCATATATAAACGTGCATTTGTTTGTGTATGTGTTTTTAAGTTGTGCTACAACTCCTCCCCGTCCAGTCGCAGGTGATGAGAACAGAAGCGATCAATACCTCATTATGTTAAAAGATTGGGGCCCCATACTGCAGTCGATTGCAATGAACCGAATGACAAAAAGCGAGAGTTGGATGCCGTTTTGTGCCGGCGAACATGTACATATTATTTCTGCATTCTGCTTATGCATGCATCCTTACAATAACGTCTGCACGGTAGGACAAGCACGAAACCTATTGGTTAAAGAAAGAAAAAATAGATGGAATTGAGAAGGTTAAAAAAAGAGGAGTTTAGAGGACAAAATAGCAAGTCATCTCTGGGTGATAGATGAGTGACGAAACCCGGCATAAAGTGTATTTGTGAGGTGTGGGCCCACCGCTGTTTGCTTGAACAGCTTCAGAATACACCTCCGCTTCGATTCTACAAGTCTGTGGATGTCTTCTATGAGGGTTGAACCTTATTATACCAAAAGATTTTCCCCTCATTTGGTATTTGGATGATGGCAGCAGCGCGCGGTGACTATTTAATGTGCCTTTACCCCTCAAACCAAAGTTATACCTGACTTGCTTTGCATTCATTTATTGCCAGAAGGTCTCTCTCATGTTTCACATGCTGCCTTATTACCCGTTTTTCTTCTCTCGCTCCCGAATTTGAAAGTCTAATATTTTTTCAATTTGAAGCTTTGCTGTAAATCTTAGCTGACTTTCAACCGGGGCCCTCATTCAGTGACCCTGAATCTCCGAGTCAAACGGGACTCTGCTGTGACCAATAAGCTCACAAATCCCTTATTGTTATTAAATCACAAACGTCAAAACACACACAGAACCGTGCGTATATTCCTATATTTTCTCTGGCGTGGGGTTTTTCTCTCTCTCTCTCTCTTGGCTCTGGATTTTTTTGTAATATATTTCCCAGCATGAATGTGCCCCAATGTTGGCCCAGTTTCCTAAATGTGAAGTCTTCGAGGAGAATTAGAGAGCAAGCTGTCTCTGGAGGCATAGGGGAAAATGTTCCTCATCGCCATGGAAACGCACACGTGCACGCACACGTGCACGCACGCACGCACACACGTGCACGCCCTCTCCCACCAGTAAGTGGGAGGTAAGTAGGTTAGTAAACAACAGAGCATCTGTCCAGGTTTAAAGGGGGTCGGTGTCGTGTGAATTTGGGCCGATTCAAGCCCCGTGAATTTAAAAACTCCTCAATGAATCCGGTTATTATGATAAACGCGACAAGATTCAAGTAGGCATATAAAAATGGCAGCTTCCCGGGTTGTTATTTAGAGCAGCCCATTAACCAGTAAAATCTACATCCTATACTTTTTTTTTTTTTTTTTAATGAAAATTGAGCAGTGGGATGTTTTAGAGCTAATGTTCTCCTGAGTACATTGTCTGAGCTGCTAAAGTGGACTTAATGGTTCAAGTTACTGAAAGTAACTGAACTCGTTCACCGATTGTCATGTGAATAGTGAATTTGTCACAGTTCCGTTATCGCATGCGACTGGAGACGAATGCCACGCTGATGCGTTTTAGGTAATCTAGTGGTGATCTCTATCTGGATAATGTGTCGGGATCGTAAATTCACGCTCGCGTAACTATGCCGTGAAGTTTTAAGCTCTTATTATTTACTAATTAGAATATGTTTTATGGTATGTCGTAAGGTTCACAGAACACCTCTGCGGAATTTTTGCTCAATTATAAAATGTGGCTGCCCTGCTTAGATTTACAGTGAGGTGGAGAAAAAATGGCCAGTCTGTTTGTGAATGGAGAAGTTGGTGCAATTCCCAATGTAATTCCACTCTATTGAAATATAGTGTGTGTCTGCATGGATGTTTTTATTTACCAACCTGGAGATTGTTCAATCAAATGAATGCAGGAAAATAACTGATTAAGAATTGAAAACGGTAGCAGAATGGATTGTTTAATTAGCTTCAGAATGTGCACTAAGTATGAGTTAAAGCCCAGTCCATACCTATCATACCATTGCATCTGAGAGGGATAAACTTGTTTTTATGGGCTTGTGTATCCTGGGATCATATAAAATTAATAAATAGCCTGCACCACATCGCATAATAAGGGCACTGATTCAGCCGCGCTGTGGAGGGAGTGAATCTGTCTGGCTGTGTATACATTTGAAGGGCAAAATCTTTGCTATTTACTATTCAGGAATAAGGCTGCAAGCTTTAGTGCCGTGTAAAGCATCGCTGAAATCCAAATAAAACATAGCAAGTTAACAAAAAAAAATGTTTAGGAATAATCTAATTACCCAAAATATGTACAAACCAGCAAAGTCTAAGCTTTAAATTATAGTTTTAACTGTTAAAACTGTATAAAAAAAGAGGTTTTAGTCTCCAGAATATACAGAGCATATTCCCCCCTCTGTCCTGTCTTTAACAATGGGTCTGTTGGGATCCTCTTACTCAATACAGTGAATTATTAAATAAGGAAATCAGTGAATCGCAGATACCGATTCATAATTCTCCCCATATTAATTTTCCAGAGTATGCGGCTGAATTGTCCGTCAGTGTCACTGGACCGATTAACCTATTTAATACTTGCTGGTACATCAGTTTTTCTTTTTGCTCTCAGAAGCTTTGTTTGTCCGTGTGTGTGTGTGTATGTGTGTGTGTGTGTGTGTGTGTGTGTGCACGTGCACGAACGAGTCATTCTGATGCCGGTTTGAAATATTTCTCCCACGACATGAATCTTGTATGGCTGAGGCACTTTTAATTATTACAAAGTGGCTCCACTTCTGCTCTTCTCACTTTACTCCCCTTCTTCTTCCTCCTCCCTCCCCTATCGGTATATTTTCCCCCTCCGTGGTTGGCTGTTCATGCTCCGGCAGTTCATGCATTATGTAAGAGCTGACAATGACGAGTCATTTGCTGCCATTCTGTCTCACCTTTTTCCTCCCTCAGGAGCTCGCCTCATGGCTCTGATGGTGATAGCTGACCTCTCTCGTTCAGTTCTGGCTCGGTCTGTTTAGATTTTCTGTGTATAATAGACGTATTTATCCAGGAAGGGTTAAAAAAGGAAAAATGAAAGTTCAGTACATTTAATGTTCCAGTCTGATTAACTTAATGGTGAATGGACTGTGCACATCCACCCATTCATACACTGGCAATCAGGATGTTATGTACCTTGACACTTCACAGTTTGCCTTTACTTTTTGATGAAAAACTCATCATACAAAACGCAAAGCAGCGTTTTCTGTTCCAGAATTGCAAATTACATCACTCAACATCAAAAAAGTGAAATTTGGTTGTAAATGAAATTTTAATTCTCATGGGCAAATGCCATCCATTTCATATTTATATTTTTTTAATTCTATTTCTATCATATTTTTAATTCTATGATGAATAATATCGTCCTATCCATCTATCGAGTCAAAACAGAGCATTCTCACTGGATGAGAACACGTGTTCATTTGCATGCAGACGTCAATGCATTATCGATGGGATACTTTCCCCAATACATTTTCTGTACTTGCCCCCCCCCCCTTTATGCATCCATGGAGCAAAAAAATAAAGAAATTTCAAAATGAGGCTGCCTGCCTGCACCATAAAATACCCTACAGCTGTCTCTTCTTTGCTTCTTTCCAGATCAGATCTGGAGAAAATGTAAAAAAAAAACAAAAGGCTGCGTCTCACCTTAAGACTCAATCCGCCAGCATCCTCTGGTTACACTCGAGACAGGTTCTGACAAACCGCGGGGGGCCTGATGGCCGGTGGACAGCAGGACGCGTCTCATTGTCTGACAGGGAAAACGCTCAAGTCCTCTTTTTTTTATCTTTTACTCTCTTAAATACCAATCTGTGTGGATATTTGTGGAAAAATTGCTGCGCTGCGTGTGCAGAATGCGAGTGGCTCTCCGTTTTTGAGAGGCATCCATCAGTCCCCTGGCGTGATAACGTATACTTACCCCGGGCAACGCTGGCGTGTTTTTAAGAAAAATGAGATTGCAGCGAACAAAGCCAGGCAGCACTCGCCCGTATGAATTTTGCATAGCCTTGCTATAGATAGATAAAGATAGACACTTTTCCAGCAGAGCAGATGTAACATGAGAAATTAATTTTTACTGACAGGAGAAAAACAGAAAAACAGTAAGTGGTAGACGGAAGCAACAGAGGAAGTCTATTCCTATAATGCATCCCTATAAGTCCTGTGTGCCAAAATGGAATATACTGTGTTTTGTATAGATATATTGCTAGATAGGGATGTGTGTATATATGTGTTATTTATTTTATTCAGATTCCTATTAGCTTTTGCAAAGCTGCAGCTATTCTTCCTGGAGTCTATTATATTTCAGTATAACAAATACAGTATAGAAATGACCCAAAATGACAATATACCTTGCATTAATACATATTTTGTTAAAAAAAACATTTGGAATCTCTTTGCATACATAATAAGCTAAAACACGTGTAGAAACAGTGCAGTCTTTAGAGCCCTTTTTTAGGTCCTGTAGACACCCATTATTTCTGATTCATGTATTATCCTAAATATGGCTTTCAGAGTGAAGTGCTGGTTTCAAAATCATAGTTTTTACCATTTTCCAGGTAACTGAGGTTTTTTTTTTTATCCTTTTCTTGTTTGAGGGCAGCGTTTCGTGCATAATCAAGCTTTGCAGGCCATTATGACAAATGTATTCATCATGTGCGTGTCCATTACAGGGGGTAAAATTCTGGAAATGAATATTTGTTAAGGCCAAAAAAAAATCTATTTGTGAAAGTGTAAAGTGTAAAATAATACGAATGTACAATATCTTCATGGCAGCTTTTGATGGGTGCTACAGGAGTTATCAGTTGAAGCTAATCCCTGTTAAAGCATCAGGGAGAGAGGAAGTTTGACAGGTGACATGCAGACCAATCAGGATTTCATGTCAGTTTGATAATTGACGTCATTTTGAAGAATATAGTACAAACATTCTGAGGCATTCTGGGTTTTCTATGAGGGAGACATGATATTTTTGCAGGTTGGAATGTGAGTCAGACGTGTTCCTATCCCTGTTATTTGTCTGCTTTTTCGCTCACCTCTTTGAGAAAATAATGTCAGTATTCAGGTTTCATTGACATTAACTGCTGTGTTTCATCTTATCACATAATTTATTTGTTTAAGAATCTGTTTGGCATAATCTATTGATCCTGCAGGATTTCACTTTGTCAGATTTACACCAATTCCAATGGCCCTTCCACAAAAATGATAATGGCCGGGCCTTTTTATGGCTTTAAATAAGTGTGATCCAGTAGGCCTGTCCACATCTCCTGAGTTACCTCTTCAAAAAAAAGGCAAAAGCTGTCGATTTGATTCAACAGGAGATTTACACCGTGCATGCTTCTTGATGCCGGGCCCAAAGGGGATTCTTCGGGTTCAAGGGTGCTCGCTGACAAGTCCTGCTAATACGGCTGATTGTCAGGTTCAAACACATTTTTTTTCCTCCTTCGCGATCCGACTCGTGGTCCCTCCTGTGTGTTTTCTCCTCTCTCGTCGGCTCTGTATCTCGCCCTTTCCCTCTCTTTCTCTCTCTCTGACTTTGTTGCTCTGACCCGTAACCGTATCTGCTTGGGAAAGGCAGTAAATGAAGGCAACCACATTAAAGTTTCACTGCATTTAGCATTCTTGCTTGCCTTGACACTTTTACTGCAGTCTCACAGAGAGCGCTTCGGTTTTCTCCTTCCCTCCTTAAAGCCCCAAAGCACCAGCTGTTATTAGTATCCAGCATCCATGGTTCTACTAGAGCAGGGCTGCTGTCTCCTGACTCTTTCTGTCTTTTCTTTTTTTACTATAAATCCTCTGCCTGTTACTGTTTGAGCGGTAACATTTTGCATGCTACAGTATATCCCACTTTCTCTTGTTGGTATTATTTTATCAATGAAATAGTGAGAAAATGTATTTTGTCTGCAATTTAAACTTAAAATATTTGGTATCAAGTCAGAAATGCTGTCAGATTTTTCTTTTTTATATTGCCTGTTTTTTTTCATAGGAGACATGGCTCCTACCCTCTAAGATCTGTTTAAAGCAGTGGTTCTCAAATAGTGGGGCTCCGTCAAGACCTCGGGCAACATGCTTTTTTATTTTTTTACAGTCCTAGAATAAAGTGTAATTGCACCTCCACTCCGTTAGGGGGCAGTGGCGCTCTCATTGTCAGAGTGTGTGCAGGGAGCATACAGCACAGAGTATGAGTATGAAGTGTAGACACCAAGTGACACCATGAAAACATATTTAACAGGGATGAGAAGACAGGCGGAGAGAGACGGAGATAAAGAGACAAACGAAAGTCTCCCAAAGCTAAGACGAGGAAATATGACGAAGCGTCTGTAGCGCTTGGTTCACTGTGAAAGACCGGTGTGTTACTGAGTCTGAAATGTTGGAGACAAAGACATTAAAGACATTACACCACAATCACTGATAAGACCATTTTATGTAGTTTTATTTTTTTTGGTTTAAGTTGGTCCATATTTCTTTCTTTTTTTATTCTCTTATACGTTAATAAGGATTTTATGTTATGCAGAGGTACTTATAAGAATTTTAGAAGCACTGGTTTAAAAGGTTGTTCATATTGTTTCCTTCCAGAAATGGAAGGTGTAATTAAGGCCATGTATTGACTTTGTATGTGTTAAAATGCTTGAACAGTTTGTGCTCGCCTGAATTAATACATTTTTCTCCTAATCTTTTTCCCTCTCCATCACAGATCACATAAAGCGGAAGATGCGCAGGCGGCCATCTTGGGGGCGGGGCATCATCCGTAAGAAGAAGTCCTATAAGAAAGGCACGGAGGAGGAGGAGGAGGACGAGCCGGAGGCGGAGGCGGCGGGGCCCAGCGACTCGTGCCTGACGCAGGACGAGGAATCGTCCTGCGACACCACGGGTCCCCAGCCCAACGGCCACCACCCCCAGGTGTCCTCCACGGAGGAGGAGAGCTCCAACGAGCCCCCCGTGGCGCCTCCCACCGAACCCACGCCCGAGGAAGAGGAGCTCGCCGCCAAAGAGGCCGAGTCCAAGAGCACAGAGCCGCTCCGCCTCGGTGGCGGATCTCCGGACGGAACGCCAGAGCCTCAGAACGCCGAGACGGGGCATCTCTTGGCGTCGCGGGTGGAGTGCGTGAACGGGAACGAGTCGATGGACAGCCTGGACGTCCACAGCCCCAAGGGAGGCGGCGAGGCTGAGAAATTCACTCCTCTGAGCACGCCCGAATGGGAAGAGCACAAAGACAGAAACGAGAGCAAACCAACTCAGGAGTACCCTCCCCGGGACGGGAGGACGGTACCGGAAAGCATGGAGGAAGACCAAGATAAAGAAGGTATAAAGCTAGACTAGTTTGTAAATTCTCCTTCAACATTAACGTTTTGGTACTAAAAGTAAATTGAAGATGCTTCTGTGACAGGACTATAAAATCTAAAAGATGCATTATAGATTAGAATCTAAACATCAAATAAGGCCAAACTTTTTCACATATAAACTATCGGGTGCAGGTTGACAATCTCTTTCACATAAACCTGGAAATAATCAGATAATATATTTAAAGGTTCTGCACCATTTCTGGGTCAGCACCCAAATTATCGCCTTCTGTCGCTCAAGTTTCCAGCAGATTCAGCATCATGATATTAGGAAACATCCTCAGAACAAAGTTGACTTGTTCTAGGTGCTAGGTTTTAAAAAGGGCAGTGCATGTTTGATTTTCAGAAAATTGGTTCATTTCTCTCCAAAGCACAAACGGATTGACCCGAGCGACTACACCATCAGCTTTGGTTGCTGCTCTTTTTCTTTTTTTTTCCTGGTCTGAGCTTCGACTGCTTTGATTTTATGAGCACAGCATGATATATCTGTCCATTTCCCTGGCCCGTTATATGTAAATGGGTTTCCTGTAGGGACGAATGTCTATATTAAGCCGCTCTAAATGTGTAAATACCTTTTTACGCCCTCCGGGAGCACCGGTGTCAGTCATGGTTTAAGTGAGAAAAGTTGTATACCTGAAAGCTATAAAAGCCAACAACATAACGGCGAGTTTAAAAAAAAAAAAAGAAAAGAAAAGTAAACCACCGTCTGGCGGATTAACTCAGGTGAATGCAGCAGACACCCGTTAGTTTTGAGTCATGTTTTCTCTTAAATACGGTTTCAAAATCATAGTTTTTAGTGAAAGTGTAAAATATGTACAATATCTTCATGGCAGCTTTTGATGGGTGCTACAGGAGTTATCAGTTAACGCTAATCCCTGTTTGTGTTCTTCCAGTGGATAAATATTTCTTTCAGTGTGTTTTTCTTCCCCTGTAAAAGCATCGGGGAGGGAGGAAATTTGACAGGTGACATGCAGACGAATCAGGATTTCATGTCAGTTTGATAATTGACGTCATTTTGAAGAATATAGTACAAACATCCTGTGGCGTTCTGGGTTTTCTATGAGGAGACTGACTGACACGGTTTTAAAGTTGGCCCTTTTCACCGTGGGGGCCCCCGTCTCTGCAGCGATGGAGACGTGATGTTTTTGCAGGATGGAATGCGAGTCGGATGCGTTCCTTTCGTACAATTGGTCTGGTATGTCCCCTCACAGCCTTCACCACGCAACTTTTACAGGTGTGGAGCCAACTGTTCCGGGCCGTAAGGGGGGGCCCTCGGTGCTGATAGCCTCAGGCCGCTGGCCCCATGCCCTGAGAGCTGTTGTTTGCACATTACAGGCTACTAGCACCTCCAGGTTACGCCCTCGCTCGGAAAAACGTCACTGATCCAGCCCATTTTCAAGCAGGATTGGCGGTTATATGGCCAAGTGTCAGACCAGAAACTACTGCCAACATTATAAGATAAAATAAGTTTCACTGCAAACGTCGACATGCAGGCTACAGCAACGGCACGGATTTTTGACTAGCGTTTCTTGCGTTTTGGAGGGGGACAAAGCTCCTTATATGTCCTAATATGATGTACAATGCAAACGTGTACCACAAAAAAACACACATCATGTCGATAAAACATACACTTACCAGACTCATCTTGCTCCTGTGGTCTAACATTTGTGTCCAGCTCTTCCTGAATAATGGAAATAATAGTTTTTCGCGGATTTGCACCGTTGTCCGCTTTATGCCCAACTTCGCCAGTTCTGCAGCGATGTGTTTCATCACATCTTCGTTCCTGCACCCCCCGTCGATTTTTCCCCCTGTACGTCGTCCTCTGCCCACACCGTGAGGAGAGCACGGACATCGCTCGCAGACCAGAATAGCCGCTCCATCTTCCAAATACTTCCAGAAAAGCAAAAGCAGTTAGGAATTCCTTCGGTGACCAGAGTTACGGATATAGACACAGGTAAGCCAGCCACCCCCGCCGCGGCCCCTCTAGGACAATCGTTTAGGTTGGGCCAGAAAATCGAGGGCCCCGTTAGCACCTCCCCCCGAATGTGTGAAACCCCTTCGCACCGAGCCGCCCCTGTTGGGTAATGGGAAAGCCGCTTATGAAAGTAACCCAGATAACGCATGACGTTGTGATATCTTGGACTCTGACCATGATGAATGATATTTCTAAACACATATTGTCCTGTCAGAGTTGGGGCATCATGGGCCCATGACTGGGGGTGACCAATGCCGTGTGTCAAGACATAAAAACAAATGGAGAGGAGGAGGAAGTCCTCCGGTCAGGCCAATTTCACCTCCCCACCCCCGTGTGAGTACAAAAAGATGAGTTATTGCCCCGTTGGGGGGGGGTCGGCTCTAAGTTGGGCTAGTGTATGAGCACATAAAGCTCCAGTTTCACAATCACACTCCAGCCTTCGTTCTCAGGCCAATATCCGTTAACAACAACATATAAACTATACCGAATAATCCAATAAAAAAAAAACAGAACAGAACAACAAAGGAGAGCAGAGCAGCATTAACGGGATTGGAACACAGTCTCACCTCCCCACCCCTTGTGAATACCAACAGATAAATGATTCCCCCCTTGGGGCAGGCTTTAAATTGGGACGACGTATCGGCGCATAAAGCCGCGTCTCACACTCGAGCCCCCCCCCCCCCGTCAAACGGCCGCATATTTACGCCGCGTAATAAAACGCGACGAAATAATGTGATAATATGTTTAAGCAAATATTGTCCTGTCAAAAGTTGGCCCTGGAAAACAATCCCCATCATCACTTTGTCTACGCCTGTGAATTCATCGGCTTTTCCCCCCTGTGAATTGTGCATAATTTCAATTTTAAATGACCAGCATCTGTAGGTAAATTAACGTGATCCATATGGAATGCATTGTGTTTGTAATTAATGTGTTGCTGGTCAAGTCTATGCAAATATTGGGAAAGCTATCAATCAGCTTTAATAGTTGGTGCACAAAGTTTGAACTGCATCTATAGGTGCAAATTCTTCCAGTTTAGGTCTCACATTTGCTTGATATTAAATGCATCCTCATAATAGACGCATGAGTTAAGTTAAAATAAATAATTTTTCATTTTCAGCCAGCACTTGTCGCCACTTAATTAGGATGATAAATTAAGTATTTGATCATCATTCAGCTTGTCTTATTTAAACTACTATAAGAGAGGAGGACATGAATAATGCAACAGAAGTCATACGGAATATACAAATACAATCCCTTTGGCTTAGTAGTAGATGGTGATTTTCAACCAAGAAAAACCTCTTTTGTAGAAATGCCATACCCTCTGATGTGTATTACACAGTTTTTTCCCCTCCTCCTCATCCGAGCCTGCCATATATGTTTTTTTTTTTTTTTTAGTCATTATGCCCTTCATCGAGTCAGGGATAAGCCAATTAGCGTGTTTGGTTCAGGGGCCTGTGGTATGTCTGGAGATGAGCAGGAGGCCAGCTGGAAGGCAGAGGAGTGGAGATCACGGATCACAGCGTCGATCAGAGGAGGCCGCCATCAAACAAAATCAGAAACAAATTTAGCGTGCCGCCAGTTTGATATTTTTATTTTTGTAGACACAGAATTAAATATTTGGCCCCTCCTCCCTGGCTCCGTTACGACAGAGACAGATATGGTGATAAAATTGAATAAACTGCTGTTACAATAAAGTTAAATGAAGTGCAGTTATAATGACGATAATAAAGTACTGTATTAATGAGGTGAATCAAAAGGGAACCCCTGGTGCTTTTATTCTGAAGGACTCGGCAGGTCTCGTGCCAACACTGTTGATCTAACTTGTTGTGAACTTAAAAGTTTCTGAGAGTTGGCAGAAATTTAAGCTATTATCTTTGAATTGAGAATTTTATTTCCCACTAGTAAGCGGCTAGCCTCAGGGCTATCAGTTAGCTGCTTACCGACTAAATACTAAATAGCACCGACTACAACAGAAAATTCACAGAAACCCGGATTTCGTCTGGTTCGTTACTGATATTTAACCATCTGTTCATGCTACTATTCCCAACATTTGCTTAAAGTTTGGCAAAAATCCCAAAACTTTTTGGAGGAGGTAATTACCATTTAAAGAATTAATATAGAGATTAAAAACATCTTTAAAATACTTACCAGCACTCCTATCACGCAGTAGTGTCTAGTAGATTTTCTTCATATACTCTACTATTGCATCAATGTTTTAGGCAGGGTAATTAAATTTCTTCCCCTTTTAAACTGTTCAGTTTGTGCTCTTCTGTTTTTTCACGAGCGAGAGATAATGCAATAAACTCGTATTTAGCCAGGCCTGAAATCCTGAGTTCGTATCTGTTTTCTGTAACCCTGTTTGTTGCTGCCATCAATCATTTATTTTTCCTCCTCACAGACGATTCCAAAGTGAGGACATGCAAGACCGCTGTGTCGGACCAGTTGAAGGAATCCAGCGAGAGACCAGAGGAGCCACGTCCAGCCCCCCCACCTCGTCCTCCGGTAGTGGTCGACCACCAGCGGCTTTCGGTGAGAAATCTCTCCATCTCCGTTATTTCTATGCTCATTAGTGGTGTTTTTGCGGTGGTTCTGGGAGGGGGTCATAGGTCGGCATCTCTCCTTTTTCCAGTGCAGCGCGGGGAACTTAAGGAATGCAAAACATTTCAGAGAGTTCTGGGGGGCAGGAGCTCATTATGTGCTGCTCTCTTGTTGAGCGCAGCGGTCAGATTAGAATCTCTTATTTGACCCAGCTGAGTGTTTTTGGGCTCGGCAAAGACGTCGCGCATCGGCCTGAAAAAACGTTAATGAGACTTCTTTCCCCGGCCCACCAACACCGCTCCTCGTCCCTGGGCTCCCCGGGTCACGAGGGGTTCTGCACATCAGCACATCTGCCGTTTAGTGTCACCTTGACTTCCTCCCGTTGCACAGACCTTAAGGCGACCAATTTGTTCTCCTGTAGAGCGCAAATTGTTGCTGAAAATTGTGGGTAACCCCAAATATCTACTGACCTTCCTCTCAAAGGTCTTTGGGGGAGACGGAGACTTTTTAGAGGAGTAATAGCCATATTCCTGCTATTACGGCAACACACCATACTGGTATTAGGGATTGGGTTTTTTAAAAATTTGCAATACAATTATTGCGGTCATGTCTCACATCACAATATACAGTGGCTTGCGAAACTATTTGGCTTCCATTAAAAAACTGTAATTTCTTGTGAAGAATCAACAACAAGTGGGACACAATCATGAAGTGGAACACACTTTATTGGATATTTTAAACTTTTTTAACAAATAAAAAACGAAAAATTGGGCGTGAAAAATCATTTAGCCCCATTGAGTTAATACTTTGTAGCGCCAGTTCGATTTTCCTCTCATCTGACCAGAGCACCTTCTTCCACATGTTTAGTGTGTCTCCCAGGTGGCTTGTGGCAAACTTTAAACAACACTTTTTATGGACATCTTTAAGAAATGGCTTCCTTCTTGTCACTCTTCCATAAAGGCCAGATTTGTGCAGTATACGACTGATTGTTGTCCTATGGACAGATTCTCCCACCTCAGCTGTAGACCTCTGCAGTTCATCCAGAGTGATCATGGGCCTCTTGGCTGCATCTCTGATCAGTCTTCTCCTTGTATGAGCTGAAAGTTTAGGGGGACGGCCAGATCTTGGTAGATTTACAGTGGTCTGATACTCCTTCCATTTTAATATTATTGCTTGCACAGTGCTCCCTGGGATGTTTAAAGCTTGGGAAATCTTTTTGTATCCAAATCCAGCTTTAAACTTCTCCACAACAGTATCTCGGACCTGCCTGGTGTGTTCCTTGTTCTTCATGATGCTCTCTGCACTTTAAACAGACCTCTGAGACTATCACAGTGCAGGTGCATTTATACAGAGACTTATACAGATCCTCACTGAACTTCTGGACAGAGTTTATTGCACTGAAAGTAAAGGGGCTGACTGATTTTGCACGCCCATTTTTTCCTTTTTTATTTGTTAAAAAAGTTTAAAATATCCAATAAAGTGTGTTCCACTTCATGATTGTGTCCCACTTGTTGTTGATTCTTCACAAGAAATTACAGTTTTATATCTTTATGTTTGAAGCCTGAAATGTGGCAAAAGGTCACAAAGTTCAAGGGGGCCAAATAGTTTTGCAAGCCACTGAATGTTAAACCGGTTTGACACAGGAGATAATTTACTGCGCCGCCTCTTCTTTGAACAATAAAACACAGCGATTCTCTTCCTTACACAGTGGCAACACATAGCTAAAAAGAGTTTATTTGTTTAATTCATTTAACAAATCAGGTGTTTATTTGAGATTAGGAGATTTATTCCTTCCTGACAAAAAAATGAAATATTCGATAATTTACTCAAATACTGAAAAAGTCAGATTACAGTGATGTGGTTAGAAGTCTCACTCCAGAGTTTTCTCTGCATATTTTACTACAGAAAGTTAAAATTCCATGTTCTTTTTGAACCATAGTGATTAACAATTAGGAAATATTACTAAAAAGGGGGTGTTCTTTAATGTCATTTAAGCATGTGAGTGATGTGGTTAGGGCATGGATGTATTATAGGAATAATATAATATAATACTAGTAAACTAGACAGGGAAATGGTGTTTGTGCAGGTTTATCTTTTCATAAATCACCTAATGACAGCTGAGAGGCATCAGTGCTGTTAAACGTGTCCGTCTTGATAAAAATGAATCTCTCCCATTTGTTCTCCTTCAGTAACATCTAACGTTAGCCCATCACACGGTGTGGAAGGTGCCAGTAAAACAAAGAAATATTTAAAAAACTCTTATTTGTGGTTTAACGATTATTCAGAAACTGTTTGTATATCAACGCCTTGATCTTACTTGGAATCTGCAAAGGAGCCGACTGATCTCAGCGAAATCTACTTCAGTGCTCCGATATTTTATACAATTCAATAACGCATCAGGTGTGTGTGTGTGTGTGTGTGGGGGGGAGAAAAAATATTTGATCAAAGTGTCACGTTTGAAGCGGACGTGCATCTGTCTCCACCTCAGCTGCCAGACGATATGTGATTTTCTAGCTGAGCAATAACACAAACCCTTCTGGTGATGTAGCATGGGACCACGCTGCTATCATTAGTTTAACCTCAGTCTTTAATAACTCACGGCACAGGACATTTGGGTGTTGTTTTTTTTTCCAACTGTGATCTGCAGATGCCGTTTTCTCTACAAAGCAACAGGAGCAAAAAAAAAAACTGCACCTACCTTATAACATAAACCCTGAATATAAGTTTTTTTGCAGCAGCAGCAGAAGCCCCACCGATGAGCCGTCTTTATTTTGCATCTTTTTGTTCAGAGTGTGGATAAAAGGGCTTTTTTTGACAGTTTCTTCCTTACTCGGTAAAGGAGGCAGCCGTGTGTCATTCCCGCGGTTAGAATATTGATAGTAATGGCGCTACTCCACTAAGACCTGCTCTCTTTTTGAAGGCTAACCATTTGTGTTATCTTTAGTGAGCCGGCACAAATAGCGAGGCCTGTTATATACCTTTATATTACCATATCCAACCACAAGTGCTGTGTGCTTTTGAAGCCTCCTGCACTCGGCATTAAAAGATCCCTTTGTCCTTCCGTCCTCTAAATATAGAAATGTCTCGCACAGCCGCTATCTGTATCATTAAAAGTCCGCCATTACAGCAGATACGTTGAATTTTTTTTTTCCTGTACAATGGGATTCGAGGTATGTAGGATGTGCGAAGGCGTCCATGGGTGACGGGCTTTAAGCTTTCCTTCCAGATCCACAGGTCTGTTCTGGAGCCGATTGGCGTCGCGCTGCCCTTCCTCGGATGGGTGACTCCAACTTCTGAGGCTTATCCCTCGTTTCCATTCGCCGCGTGGTTATGCCACTGTCTCCCCTTCATGTACGTTTTTTTTTTTTCTATCCCCAGTCAATTACAGCGACAGGGACCGGTTTCATTCACACATCTCCCAATCAACAGGTGGTGGTCCCGCGACTGTTACAGGGGAACGAGGTTCATGACTGAAACATGAGCTCCTCTCTCTGCCCGCGATCAGATCTGCCAACTCGTCCCGGGATGCGAGTCCCAGTACCATGTGAAGCGGCCCCCGACGGTGCTTTGCACAGTCACGCCAGGGTCCCACCTAATACCCCGAGTGTAAATTGGAGCCTCGGCTCAGTGGGATCTCTTGACAGCACTTCTCTGTGGGGTTACAGGGGGGGGGTAGGCTGGGTTTGAGGGTTTGCTCTGTGTAGTGTAATTGGTGCAAAAGAAGTGCTCCTCTGACACGTGCTTACTTCCTTTTTGCTCTGAAATGACATCAAGCTATCAAGCCATTATCTAGTGGCTTTTACCCACGTCCCATAGGGATGATGGGGTGGAGGTGGAGGTGGGGGGGGGGGCGTATCTGGTGATCTGCTCCCATCTTCCAAATTGATTGACACACATTTTAGTCGGCTCGCTCCCCCCCTCCTCCTCCTCCTCCTCTTCCTCACGCGCAGCCGCACACGACGCTAATCTGGAAGGTTTATTCGTTAGCGGGAGATATCTTAAAGAAACAGATCGTGAAAAGAGGGGACTGTGAATAATTGGTTTTTCATCCCAGGGCTTACGGAACAAATTGAATTTCCGGTTGCGCGGGATGAGAGTCTGCGTTTAGGCAGATACGCGTTGGACCCGCAGCGAGCGGGGCGCCGTTCCCCTCAGTCATATTCATTGATTGTAGATGGCTCGTTATTTCTGACTTTAAATGCAATGGAAGGGGGGGGGGGGGGGGGGGGGGGTCAAGTTCACAACTTTGTGCACAGTCAAAAGCCCGATGTCGTTTTAGCATTCACACAGACGGAGCTGCAGATTTGCTCTGATTCACTTAGCAAAATCAAGTCATGTTATTGCCAGTTGCACTGAAAATGATGCTTGATGCTGTCTGGATCCAAAAATGAATTCCTCAGCATGAATAAATTGGTCCTGAGGCTTGTTTCTCTCTCGCTCTCTCTCTCTCGCTCGGCTCGAGTGTCTCTCATTCTCAGCTGTTTTCTTTCATCAATAATCAGACACTTATCCACAGATGGACTGGAAGAAAATGCGGTGACGAGTGCAGATGAGAATTTGGTAACAAGAATCCAATCTGGCCTCGGCGTTTTCTACCAAAAACATCCACATTAGCGTCTGCTTTGCTGTTTTTCTGCCGAGCGAGGAGCTGGTGTTTCTAACAGTTGGGCCCGTACGGAGGCTTGTTGGCTCCCTCGCTATTACAGCATGTCAGGATTTCCTGTTTTTAATATGGCCCTGTTTCAGATTGTCATTTTCCTTCATTTTTTATTTTTTTCTCTGTAGTAATAACAAAAGGGGGGGCCCCTCTGGCGAAGTAGCCATGCCACATGTCTGTTTTAAAAAGAGAACAGCTTAATAGTAGCACTGGACCGGCATTAGATTGTCAATAAAATAGATGGTGCTTGAAGTGCTTCCTTTATATTCATTCATTCCCGCTGATAGCCTTGACAGCGTCGCTATTTGCATGTAATTGCACTCGCACAGTTGCGCCTCTTGGCCGGTGGTGTCAATGGCTCCCCACAACACAAACATACCAGTCTCTCTCATTTCCTTTCCGTAGTCTGTGGTGATTTTTTGCCCCCACCACCACCACCCCCGTTCCGTTGATTTACGACGTCCATCTGCGGCGCTCACACTTCACGCGTCCCGCTCAACTCTCGCCTTATTTACACTCCAGATTTCCATTGTGTGCTCATGATTAGTTATACGGCGCATGAAATCGGGAAGAAAAAGGGGGGTTTTTAATGCTTGGCGGCGGTTTGTGTCTTTCTGGGCGACTGTATTTCTAGCCAAAATTATTGGTTTACCACTCGAAGCAACAAGACTAAGTCTGAACCAATTATATGGTCAATGTGGATAAAGTTATTACTATCACTGTCACATATAGCGGTCTGTATTTCACATTATAGGGATGTGCGTTATTAGCGGTTTTCGCCGCGATGGCTCTGAATACGAGTCTCTTACGAGTCTCTTGTTATCATTGCGGTGACAACAAACTGGCACGATGGTGATCTGCTTTCATTCAGCAAATTTGTTCCAGAGGTTTATTTAGTTTTTATTGGATCTTGTACATTTTAATCTTGTTGGTGATGTTAATAGTCAGTTAATGAGTGTTGTATAAAAATAAATATATATATAAACGTGCACCCACAAATTATTTTCCAAAACATATTTTAATGCACTGCTTGGCTATAAAATAACATCATGGTACCGATGCCTAATCCTTTCCATAACCTAGTATGAAACTTTTCCTTTATTTAATTTTATGGTTTGCCTTTGGTGCATTTGTTTTGATATAATTTCTGCATCATTTTTGCAAGGTTATGTAGACATGTGTTTGTGATTATGTGTGCAAATTCAGTGCTAGTTACTCCTCTAGTTTATTCCCTGCTGCCTGTTTAACATATAAATATTAAAATAAAATCGTGGTGCTGACGCACACGGTGGCTGAGCAGCTTTAACCTGACGCCCACTTTTTGGATCCCACATTTAAAATCCAGAATCTTTTTTTTTACTTTAACAAAAATGTGACCAGAATGATTACTATACAACAATCCTCCTTTGTTCCATACCCGTCTATCTCGCCATGTTTCCTGTTTCTCTCTGCACAGCCCAATATCTAATAAAGATGTTAATGCCAAAAGAAATATAAAAAAATACTCCTTTATTGATCGTTTCATGGGGTAAAAGTCTTTTTTTTGGGGGGGGGGTGTCTTTAAAGGTCTTTAAAGGCCTATTCACTATCATATCATATACTTTTTTCCCTCCTCCTCCTCCTCCTGCTCCTCCATACTGAAATAGAGATAATTCACAGCTATCAAATGTCTGGGGATATTCCAGTGATTTCGATGTTAGAATTGAAGCCAGCCACTGCATATTTAAGATGAGTTGTCAACCCCGGCAGGATTTTCAACATGCCC